>OX377620.1:161960133-162560133 GCA_947397865.1 Polietes domitor | reverse complement strand
CTTATACTATGTTTTGACATTTGTCACTTATTTCGAGGTCTTTCAAGCACTGATAAATTCGATCAAGTTTTGTGTAATATTTCTTCAAAATTAACACTTTCTTGACAACAACAATAAAAGGTAATTGTAATGATAGTTCCATTAGTGAAATGTGATTTTAGCGAATATATATGAATATATATTGATATTAAAATGTAAATGATTTCCAAAAGTTCCAAAGTTTATTTCACGAAATATAAATAATATTACAATAGAAAATTGAAAACAGAATATTATCTTGGTTTACGTGGCCACTCTCTCTCTCTCTCTCGTTTTGAATAAAACTTTCTACATGGACCAATTCGTTCCACAAGCTAATTTGGTTTGTGTCTTGGGTGTGGGACGAATTTAACTTATGAATTTATCTTCATCACACCTTTCCTCATTTCCTTTCAAGAGGGCTATATGTATATTTGCTAGACCTGTTTATATTTTCCCAGTTATTTCGTGGAAAATGGTTGCCTAATGTTAGGCCCATACCAAAGTGTTTGTTAAGCAACAAATTTCAATTCATTCATAAATTGTTTATTAAAGGCCGTATCAGAATAACATAAAATTTTTAACATTGCCTATCTTAGGGCTTCATAACAACTTCTAACTTATCATAATAAATGGGTAATTCCATTAAGGTTTTCTATAATAATAAAAACAAGTTAAAATCATCGTAAAAATCGTATGAAAACTATTGCCGGCTTTTTAACAAACTTTCAAATGCTAAACTATAAAGCACAACCTAGGGGAGGGAGGGTCTTTTTTATTTGTAATATCTAAAATGATATTGTCTTCTACAACTTCAATGTTAGACATTTTGTCTACTTCAAAGCTTTTAGAAAAAAAAAACAAATGAAAAACTGTTGCATACTTTAAGTTGGTAATAAAAAGTCAACGGCAGTAGAAGTTTTACTATTATGGACTATTTTCATTTACAGTAAAATTGCGACAAGACTCTTAAAATGTTGCCTGAGTTAGGCATACCAACTGGATTTGAACCTTATTTAACGACATTCATCTTCGTGTGACATAATAATTCTTTTAAATGCTATAGCCTGGCCTTAAGGCTTTAGTGTCACCAGAAAAAAACACTGCCTGCTTTTAGGCTAGTCCCAAACTAATCTGCCTTGAATTATTTTAATAGTAAAACCTATTTTCCTAGGACAACAAAGAAGAAGACGACGCCACTCTATTAAGATATTTCAACTTAATCACGTTTTCTGGTGCCACTTGATGTGGCGCAAAAATGCCATTAATCATCATCATCATTCTTTTTGCGGTGGCCTATATGGACGGGCGGGCGGGCGAGCGAGCGGCGGTGGTGGTGACGTCTCTGCACAGGCAGAGACAGACATACGTACATGGATTTACTGAAAGAAATTTCACAGACACATGATACTGACATTATTATTTTGTAGTCATAGTCGTAGTAGTAGTAAATACGATGCCTAAGATAACAGATGAACTTGGGCCAGCGAGAAGAATGGCGGCGGCGGCTTCGGCGAGGAGAAGCAACAGACGAATCTTGACTAAAGGCTTAAGGATATTTGCACAAAGCAAAAGCGACGGACGACCAGGCTGGCAGAAGCATTATGTGGTTTCTGGCCGTCTTTTGTAATTCACTGAGTTATAAGCAATTTTCTATGGCATGTGACATAATCTGCTCTAGAGAAGTATATAAATTTTGACATTGTATCTAATTGTTGGTTCCACAACAATGATAATGCCAGCAGCAGCAGCAGCGACACAAGAGCCACATTTTCCACACCATCAGCATTGTCCTGCTTCGCCAATCTGCCATCTCCTCCCTCTCGATCTCTTGGTCTTCCAGAGCCTCCTCATTATCACCGTTCTCCTCATTTAATTTCAGATGCCGCTGCTGATGATGATGTCAAGTAGCCTTTGTGCTATGGTGGGGGTGTTACACAAGTGTTCTCTGCTGCTGCTGCTGCTGTTTGTCTAAAGCACATTCTTCTTATCTTTCAGAATGACATTTGACATTTTTGTTTGTGATATAAAAATTAAAAATGCTGATGACATGGGGAAATTTAATAAATAATTCTTGCTTTTGCAGTCGGCATGCTTAGTAGTAGAATATGATGATAGTGATGATGGCTGTGGTGGTGGTGACTACGGCAATGTTTTGGTCAGTATGTCAAAAAGTGAAAGTCAGCATTATGCATATTAAAGTGTACATTCATAAAGAGGACAGGCCTAAAAGTATGCTTTCATTCCTGTGCATATTTTAACAGCAGCCCTGGCAAAAGTGTTTTAATTGTTTTTAATTAAAAGTAACGCAAACTCAACAATGTCGGTATGTTGTATTTAAAGGATTTTTGAGCATCACTGCTCGCACGATTAACAACAGTATCGTCTTAATGCTATGCATTTTTGCATGCTGGTATATAGCATGGATAAAACGTGAGCTTGACAAGCCACGCCCAGCATCTCCACAAGAACCCTCTTCCCTGTCCCCAGCTCACCTTTTTCAATTTCATATTTAAGCCGCTTATTGTTTAAATTATTAAGAATTTTGTGTTATATTTTTCATGCCTCGAAGGACCATTTTAAAGAAAGTTCTCATGATCGAACCCACAAACCACCACGCCGGTAGCCGAGCACGCTACCAACTCGACTACCGGGTCGTTCCTCTATTACAAATAGTAATTAACGATCATCGTGATCATTACTATGTGTCGCACTGCCATTCGTCGTTCGATTTTGGATCTTAGAATTTTCTTTTTTATTATATTTCATCGCATCGAAGGACCATTTTAAAAGAAGTTGGCCATGCACTTGCACACTTCTTTTGAAATATGTTTAAGATCTAAACCTAATATTTTTTAAGATCTAAACTTTATCTCTCTAATATCCGCCTCGAATGACCAACCTAGAGCCATATTTTATGGACCATTTGAGAGAAAGCATCATTTTAAACCATGAAGAAGGTCAACTGATTCTTCATCATTTTTAATATTCTAAGTCTTTTCTCACAAAAACTAGCAATTAAAAACCATCTAGACTATTATATTACTATATAATGAATTAACATTGCTGGGACACTACTTGGAGAAGCGTCACTATTTTCATAATTTGATATTCAATTTAAGCCGTTCAAATATTAAATCACCATCATTCTAGGGTTACCGAAGGATCATTTTAAAAGCTGTCTGCATGGCCACCCGATCTCTAATCATTTTTAAGATCTAAACCGTATTATTTAGCCACCTTGAATGACCTATCTATAGAGCCACAATCTAGGGATTCAGGTTTTGTTATATTTTTCATGCCTCGAAGGACCATTTTAAAGAAGGTTTTCCTTATGGCCACTTGATTCTTGATCGTTTTTAAGATTTTCAATCTATTGTCACAAAAATAGCAATTAACAAACATCTAGACTATTATATTACTATATAATGTATTAATTACCCTTTTCTCTATTTCTAATTAAATATATAAATTTAAGTCATTCAGATCACGATCATTCTAGGGTCTTAGAATTTTCTATTTCGAATGATCATTTTAAAAGAAACGTGCAAGCCACCTGATTCTTAATCATTTTTAAGATCTAATATTTTTGTCGAGGGGTTGTATCATTTAGCCTCCTCGAAGGACATTCATCAATGAAACTTTGTTGTGTCCGAAACTTATCTTTTTTGATTCAAAAAATACAAAAATTCCAATTTTACTCAACATCAACTTTAATATTTGTGATTCTCATTTTTTTAAATATAAATCCAAAACCCCACCCCCCCACCCCCACTTATAATTTACAATTAATTATGATGGCTGCAGGAACTGGAACAGGAAAATAAAAATTGTTTTTTTTTTCCGAAAAAAAAAACAAAATCTATTTTACAAATTGTAGTCGAAAGTACTTTTAGTATTTGTACTTTCGTTTGATCTAATCGATATAGATCCAATCACAACAGCTTATATGTGCAATTAAAGGTTAAATTTTTTGAAATATTCATGTTCAAATTGAAACAACAGGAACAGTTTCTAAAATATAGAAAATTTGTTTTTTTTTTTCAAAAAAATATATTTTTTGCTGACTCGAAAAAACCCAAAAAAAAGGAGCTTAGCAGTTGAAATTTAAATATTTTGAATGACATTTTTTTTGTTATAATTACAGGACATCTTGTAGGACTTTTTTAAAGCATGTATGATCACATCTGAAGAAGACAAATATAAGTACAATCGGAATTATTCCTTAATGTTTATTTAGGTCTCGATATTCAATATTTATTATCTCGTAGGACCTTCACGACATGCGCTACATAGAAAGTTACAATCGATGTGGGTTTTTTGGTTTGTAAAAAATGAATAAATTTCAACAAAAATTATTAAAATTCAAACAAGATTAATTTCAATATACATAGTCTCGACATCCTACTCGTTGTCGTTGATTTCTATCGTAACTTCTCGATATTAACTCCCATATTAAATGAAGTTGAATTGTCATTAATTAATTGCGGAAGTTGGATAAATTCTCAACTGTTTTTATACCCTCCACCTCCAGGATGGGGGTATACTAACTTTGTCATTCCGTTTGTAACACCTTGAAATATCTACCTGAGACCCTATAAAGTATATATATTCTTGATCGTCATAAAATTCTAAGACGATCTAGCCATGTCCGTCCGTCTGTTGAAAGCACGCTGGCATCTAAACGAAAGGAGCTAGAACGTTCAAATTTTCCATAAATGCGTCTTATAGTCGTAGATCGGTTGGGATTGAAATGGGGCGAAATCGGCCCAAAGGGAAAAAATTTTCACTCACAAGGACTAAAAATACCCATAATAATCCCTATTTTTTTAGCGTATTTAAGCATGTTTTTTGAATATGTCTGTTTATATTTGCTTGATATTAGGTATGCGCATTCCCCTTATAGCAAAAACGTGCACCATAAAGTGATTCTTATTTGTAGGGGGTGAAATGGGGCAAAAAGGGATAAAAATGGTACATATAAACGACAACAGCTAGAAACACGAAATTCGGTGTGTACATTCCTCTAATTGAGTAGATACATAATATAAAAGTATTTTTTCCAAATTCGTACTTTTAAGGAGCAAAATAGGAATAGAGGGATAAAAATTGTACCAACCAAACGGCTGTACCTAGAATAATGAAATTCGGTGTATACATTCCTCTGATTGCATAGATAAGTAAAATACACGGATTTTTCAAAATTCGTACTTTTTGGGGTTAAAATGAAAAAAGGGGATAAAAATAGTACCAATCTAATGACCACAGCTAGAGTCATGAAATTCGGAGTATACATTCCTCTGAGTGTGTAGACACGGAAAATAAATTGATTTTTCGAAATTCGTACTTTTTAGGGTTAAAATGAAAAAAGGGGATAAAAATAGTACCAATCAAATGACCGCAGCTAGAGTCATGAAATTCGGAGTATACATTCCTCTGACTGCGTAGACACGGAAAATAGACGAATTTTTCGAAATTAGTACTTTCAAGGGATACAATGGTACAGAGGGATAAAAATAGTGCCAACTAAACGACTACAGCTAGAATGATAAAATTCTAATTGCGTAGAAACGTCAAGGGGGTAAAAATGGTACCAACCAAATGGGCGCAGCTGGAATCATGGAATTCGGTGTATACATTCCTCTGACTGCATAGACACGCAAAATAAAAAGTTTTTTTCCAAATTCTTAATTTTTCTTTTACGGCAAAAATTGGTTGAATCATGAAGTTAGGTTATTTTGCACTATGTACGTCTGATAATGGATTTTCAAAATTTGTACTTTTGGAATTCAAATAGAAAGGAAATACAACCAACTGTAGCACCCACTATCTACCAATATTTATGGCTTTGAAAATATTTTTGAAAATATAAATATAAGAATATTTATTTTTTGAATTGACGTACTGGTAGCATTACCTCAAAAGCGTGGTTTGAAATAATTAAAATATTATATTTATTTATAAAATTAATTTTTCAATATTTGTATTTGTTTTGGTTTGGCTATTTTAAAAAAATTATATTTTCCTGTAATATTACTGCACTTCTACGAAAACCGACAACCTCTGTGGAATGCAATCCATGGTGGAGGGTATATAAAGTTCGGCCCGGCCGAACTTAACGCCCTTTTTTACTTGTTTTTTTTTTTAATTTTTTCGAGACAAAAATATTTTTATGACGTGATTTGGAAATAATTTCTATTTTTTGTCATCTCGAAGGACCATTAGTAAAGATATAGTGACCAAATATGAACTCTCACTCAATTTCAGCTGCTTACCCTGATAAAGGTATCATAAGCCGCTGGTAAGTGCTGAATACAGCTCAGATAAATGTATAAATATTCAGATATATTTAAAAAAATATTTGGTCATCTCGAAGGATCATATATAACAAAGTTGAGTTGCTATTAATTAATTGCGGAAGTTGGATTTGTTTGGTTTTTTTTCGGAGACAAAAATATTTTTGTTTCACGATTTCCAATTATGTCATCTCCAAGGACCAGGACCATAACGTGATAAAGATGAACTCTCACTTAGTTTCAATTGCTTACTCTGACAAAGGTATCATATTTAAAACTACTTGGACTTTAGAAAATTTATTTGGCCATCTCGAAGGACCATATTTAGTGAAATTGACTTGCAATTAATTAATTGCGGAAGTTGGATAAATTCTAAACTGATTTCTTAAAATATTTTATCGGGAAACACAAATATTTTTGTGACATCTCGAAGGACCATTAGTAAAGAAGGTGATAAAGATGAACTCTCCCTTAGTTTCAATTGCTCAGTCTGACAAATGTATCATATTTAAAACTACTTGGACTTTAGAAAATTTATTTGGCCATCTCGAAGGTCCATATTTAGTGATATTGACTTGTAGATAATTAATTTCGGAAGTTGGATAAATTCTTTTAAATATTTTTGTGACACGATTTCCAATTATTTCTATTTTTGGCCATCTCGAAGGACAATTAGTAAAGAAGCTGATAAAGATGAACTCCCACTTAGTTTCAGCTGCTTACCCTGATAAATGTATCATATTTAAAACTACTTGGACATATTTAGAAAATTTATTTGATCATCTCGAAGGACCATATTTAGTGATCTTAACTTTTAATTATTAATTTCAGAAGTTGGATAAATTACTAAACTGATTTCCTTGGATGTTTTTTGGAAACAAAAATATTTTTGCGACGCGATTTGCAATTATTTGCCTTTTTGGCCATCTCGAAGGACCATTAGTAAAGAAGCTGATAAAGATGAACTCTCAATTAGTTTCAGTTGCTTACCCTGATAAATGTATTATATTTAAAACTACTTGGACATAGTTAGAAAATGTATTTGGCCATCTCGAAGGCCCATATTTAGTGATATTGAGTTGTCCTTAATTACTTGTGGAAGTTGGATAAATTCTCAACTGATTTCTTTGCATCTTTCTTATTTTTGGCCATCTCGAAGGACCACTAGTAAAGAAGCTGATAAACTCTCACTCAGTTTACCCTGATAGATATGAATACATCACTGATATATTTATAAATTCCCAGATATATTAAAAAAATATTTGGCCATCTCGAAGGATAATATTTAGTGATCTTGAGTTGTCATTAATTAATTTGTATAAATTCCTCAAAAGAATTGTCTGGATGTTTTTTCCGACACAAACATTTTTTTGTGTTGCGATTTCCAATCTCCCAATCTTCCATGTTTTCAATTTTCTATTTTTGGTATTAACTGACTATATTTAATAAATTTTCCCTTTTCTGGCTTAGCCCTCAAGACTCCAACATTTCCATTGTTTTTTTTTTGTGTCTTCTCAGTTTGGCAAAAATCTTTACAAATATTTTCAAAACCTCTTTTATCATTTTATCATATTCGATATTGCAACTTAAACCCGAATTATGTTCCGCAATTGTGCTTTGGCATACAAATAACCTAATAACGTGGCAAACTTTCCATTAGGGCCTGGTTTGTATTTTTGTTGCCATAAGTTTAGCAGCTTATAGTTGTGTATATTTCTCATATTCATTAAATGTTGTTTGTTAATGAAATGAAAATTACTTAAATTTCTTTCATCATCTAATTTATGGCAGCCAAAGCTATGCCCTTAACTTGTACGCCATATTTCACTTTTAAGTGCACCACAAAAGAAAAGAAAGAAGAAGAAAAAAACAACCAACAACAACACTTGTTCATTCCAAAACACGTTTTTGTCATAAAAACCATAGAGTCAGTATCTAAATTTTCGCAGGAAAAAAATCCCCAAAAAGTATACTTTAATATCACAAAATGTGCCCCCTGGGATATGCTTTAACAAACATTAAATAAAGCGATTTATTAACAAAGGCGCTATAGAGGAGAAGAAGAAGAAGACAAAATTTGACAGCGGAGTGTGTGAGTGTGTTTTTTGGCTCAAAAGATTACCGAAATGTTTGCTTTAATTTTAATTTCCGAAGAAATTTTCGTTGTGCATCGTTTTTTTTTTTTCTTTATAAGATTTGCTAATGATTTATGGAAACATATTTGCATGTGAACTTTAGGCAAATCTATTAAACGCTTAACGGCGACCTGCTACCTACATGTATACCTTCATGTTGTGAGATTTATTGTAGCTCCCTTAGGTATACTTTGGCAATGTGTTTAGATTTTTACACGAAATGTTAAACCAAAATGTTATGGATTTTAAAGGTTTCTCTCTGCTATTTTAAATATATTTGTGAGGGCTTAAAATATCATTATCCCCTAAAAATAAGCTTTAATTTTTCGCATTTTTTTTAATGCATATTTACGCATTATTTTCTACTTCAAAGAAAATGTTTTCTCAAACACCTTTTTCTAAAACACAAACTACACCACTTGGACTTTTAAAAGGGGGGAACAACTTTCTCACACTCAAGTGCGTGGGGCAGGTGGTATTTTTGCACTTCACAATTAAAGTGGGTTAACGCTGCCTTGTTTTCTGCTTTGTTTTGGCAAAGAGAACGTCTGGTTAGTTTGTGTAGTAGGCACAGACATGTATTACAAATCAGCCCCTATTGGCCTGCATACTCCTGAAAGTAGGCTTGCTTTATTAAAATAAAAGCTCAGCCTGGTGCCACACATTAATCTTACTAAAGTTGCTCAATACAATCTAGTATTTTATTATTTAAATATTAAAGATCGAGGCAAATTCTGGTTGGTTGGCCTCAGGCTTGAATTGTTAATATTTAAATAATAAATTAAAAATATAGACCGAATATCAAAAATACACGTTTGAACGTAGTTCTATTATTTCTATATTTTCCTAGGCAGCTGCCCAAAAGTATGCTTTAATTCTGAATTAATGGGTGCAACTAAATACGCTTGTTATGAAAGCCTTAATAAAAAAATAAAATTAAAATTGGCACGTTTTTCTAGCTGAAACTAATAGATTGACAGTGGACCTATAAGTTCAGGATTTTTGATTTCCTGATCATATAATTTATTCGATTAAATATATTGAAATATATTTTTACGGATTTGGGATAATTGATTTCAATTTGTTAGTGAGTTACCCTTTACTTTTTGTTGTTTTTTTTTCTGGAGGTGAAGCCATGCCATTTACATATTTATACCCTCCACTAGGGTATTATGTCTTCGTGCATTTGTTTGTAACACCCATAAGGAAACGAGTTAGACCCATCTTTTATTATACAGATCAGCTAAGAATCACTTTTTGAGTCGATTTTGCAAAGACCGTTCGTCTGTCTGTCGGTCCGTCTGTCTGTCCATCTATTGTTGTAATCAAAGTACAGGTCGCAATTATTGTCCGATCTTAGCAAAACTTGGCACATGTAAGTTTTGCGGGCCAAGGACGAACGCTGTTTAATTTGAAACAAATCGGTTCAGATTTAGATATAGCTCCCATACAAATGTCGCTCCCGACTTGATTTTTTCCGCTCTAAAGACCATATATTTTAACCGATTATCTTCAAATTTGGCACAGTACCATATAATTGAACTAGAAACATCTGTGGTGAAAGTGAGTCAGATCGGTTCAGATTTGGATATAGCTCCCATATAAATTTCGCTTCGGATTTGACTTTTTCCGCTCTAGAGGCCATATATTTGAACCGACTTTCTTCAAATTTGGTACAGTAGCTTATAATTGAACTAGAAACGTCTGTGGTGAAAATGGGTCAGATCGGTTCAGATTTGGATATAGCTCCCATACAAATTTCGCTCTCGATTTGACTTTTTCCGCTCTAGAGACCATATATTTTAATCGATTATCTCCAAATTTGGTACAGTACCTTATAATTGAACTAGAAACGTCTGTGGTGAAAATGAGTCAGATCGGTTCAGATTTGGATATAGCTCCCATATAAATTTCGTTTCGGAATTGACTTTTTCCGCTCTAGAGACCATATATTTTAATCGATTATTATTTAATCGATTATCGATTGAACTAGAAACTTCTATGGTGAAAGTGAGTAAGATCGATTCAGATTTAGATATAGTTCCCATACTAATTTCGCTCTCAATTTGACTTTTTCCGCTCTATAGACCATATCACTTTTTCCCCGAATTCAGTTGTAATGGGGGGAAGAAAGTGGAGGGTATCATATAGTCGCCCCCGCCTGCCCTTTCCTTATTTGTTTTTACTTAACCTTACCCCACAGAAATAAACGATTATTCTCAACTTAAACAATAATGAAACTGCCCCAAAGTATGCTTTTAAATTGGCGCATTGTGGACTCCCTAAATGTATGGTTCTATTTTTGAAATGTCCCCCCTTTCTTGTTATTCATATACATTCTTTAGCACATTCCTAAAGTATTCAAGTTTAGCAAGAATTGTTGCCAACAATTTCTTTTCAAGTAGCCCAAACGTTTTTCACACATTTGTTGTCCCCCTCTGTCTGCTCTTTGGGCACATATACATAAATATCATGCTTTCTATATTTACGAACTTATTAAAGGCAACTGCTACTTAGGGGAGGGGGGAATGGGGGAAGGAAGAAGCCACCAAATAAAAATACAAGAAAAGCCAACACATTTCCTTCAGCCACAGGCCTCAAGTAGTTGGCCTGTTGTGTTCGACGCTACGGATACTCTATGGACTAAAGTATGTTAACAATATACTTTTCTTGTCAGAAATTAGAAGAGGAAAAAATTGTAGTAAATTTTTATTTAACCACATACTCACTCGTATAGTAGTAGTAGTGGTAGTAGTAGTAGTACAACACACTTTAGGACACTTGTACATCCTGACTTGCCCCACCGCATTTTCTTGGTTGGTTTCTTAATATAGACGAGAGTTGTGAGGGTCGTTTCCACAAAACACCACCAACCAAGCAACCGCACAGTGGGGGATTCTGCACAGAAATTTCTATCTATATAAGAGAGATTCTAATTGGAAGAGCTGAATCTGTAGAAAAATCAGCCGGATAAAGCGATAAACTTAACAACACTTCCATAAATTGTCCTTAAAATCCTTGAGTAAATCTTGTTGTAAAATCCTCCACTGTACATTGTCGCCTCGTACAGAGTATGTTAAAAGTAGCACTACTAAACTATTAACAGAAGGTCAAGGTAGTCATAAAAAAACAACAAAAAACAAGACAAGTTCCACGTTTTATTGTTGACGAGAAGGAGCACACAAAAAACTCGCTAAGAATTTTCCTTAAGTACTTGCAAAAGTGGGTTGTTTTTGCTACTGCTGTTGAATGGAAATAAAAAAGCTCTCGCAAAAAACGGAAACTTTTGTAGGTTTTAGAGCAGGGCATAATAAAGAGGAAACAATAAACAGCCTAAAATGGTAAGCAAATGTTTGTGGAAAAAGTTAATTTTTGGCTCATAAGATCTAAGAGAGAGAGAGAGGGAGGGATGAAAAGTAAACGCACCACCTTTAAATTGGTTTAATTGTTGAAATGTTTGTCTTCTATTGATTCGCAATAGTTTGCTAACAAAACAACAACTTTTTAATTACAACTCCAGCTTAGCTGGTCGGTCTGTGTTGCCTTGTTTCTGTGTAAATTTTGTACAAAATCCCAAATCATCATCCTCACACTCACACTCATCATCTTCGGAAATAGGAAATTGCCAAATTGCAATTGAAGCTTTACACACAAAAGCACAGCCAGCCTGGTTGTATGCAATGCTTTCGTTGTGTTGTGTTCAACAACAGCCAGCCGCCTGTTGGGTATGCAAAGCATATTTGAATTGTATTGAAAAGAACATGTACACAAAGCCCTCACAAGTGCTGTCGATTAAATGGCAGGAAAATCAAACATTTACAGCGATGACCAATGGGAGGCACGCATTTTGTGGGGCGTGAGAGGGGGCAAAGTACTCTTTTTGGAAGATGGCATAATGGAGCCACAATTATGCTCTCATAGTACAACATAATGTCCTCTGGAAAAATGCAGTAGAAATTAAACGTGTACAGAGTTGACAAACGCGAGGCACGAATTTTGTGGGGGGAGCAACAATTATATTCTCAAAAAAAAAAAAAAAACAAGTAAGGAAAGCCTAAAGTTGGGCGGGGCCGACTATATGATACACTCCACTTTCTATCGGAATACAATTCAATTCAGTAAAAAAGTGAAAACGGGAAAAATTTTTGTATGTTTCCTAATCACAGGTTAATATGACCTGGTCTAGTTTGTCAAATCGAGAATAATATTTGTTTCGGGGCTATATCCAAACATGGAATGAAGTGACTAACTTTCACAATAAGTTCTTCCAGTTGAAGTATAACTTGTTATGCTCAATTTTAAGAAATTCTTTATATATTTATAAATCTGAACCGATATATAAATCTGAACCGATCTGACTTATTTTCACCATAGGTGTTCCTATTTTAAATATAAGATGTTTTGAAAATTTTGAAGAAAATATGTTAAAATATGTGGATTCTAGAGCGGAAAAATTAAAATTGGGAGCGAAATTGGTATGGGAGCTTTATATAAATCTGAACCGATCTAACACATTTTTACCACAGATGTGGATTCTAGAGCGGAAAAATTAAAATTGGGAGCGAAATTGGTATGGGAGCTTTATATAAATCTGAACCGATCTAACACATTTTTACCACAGATGTTTCTAGTTTAAATATAAGGTGTTTTGCGAATTTTGAAGAAAATCTGTTAAAATATGTGGATTCTACAGCGGAAAAATTCAAATTGGGAACGGAATTTGTATGGAAGCTATATATAAATCTGAACCGATCTGACCCAATTTTACCACAGGTGTTTCTAGTTGAACTATAAGATTTTTTGCCAATTTTGAAGAAAATCTTTTGAAATATGTGGTCAAATCGGGAGTGAAATTCGTATGGGGGCTATATCTTAATCTGAACCGATTTTCTTCAAATTAAATAGCGTTCGTCCTTGTCCCGAAAAACTTCGTTGTGCAAAGTTTCGTTTAGTTCTGGCTACAATTGCGACCTGTATCGTGATTACAACAATAGATGGACAGACAGACGGACATTGCTAAATCGACTCAGAAAGTGATTCTAAGCCGATCGTTATAATTAACAATGGGTCTATCACTCTTCCTTTTGGGTGTTACAAACAAATGCATAAAGACATAATACTCCCTCCTCTAGAAAGCTGTCGACAAGAAAATCAAATATTTACAGGGTTGATCTACTGGAGGCACGATTTGTTTAAGACCCCCGCCCCCAACCGCCTCACGAAAGCTGTTGATTAAATTGCAAGACAATCAAGTATTTACAGGGTGGATCAACTGGAGGCACGCATTTTTTAAGATCTCCTTTTTGAGGTACTCTGGAGCAACAATTAAGCTCTCAAAATAGCACATAATGGCCTCTGGAAAACTTCTCAACTAAATGACAGGAAAATAAAACATTTACTGGTTTTGTAAGAACCTCTCTCCTTTCTGGTCAAAGTACTCTTTGAAGATGATGGCATGGATCTAACAGGGCCTCTATGAGGACCCCCAGTGAAATTCGACGATGGATAATTTTGTACAATATTTTGATGCAATATCAAGCAAGGACGAAAAGAACACCTTACAACTAGTGATTTTAAATGTGCATACTAGGGCGAGTCAATATGTATAGATGGAAAAAAATGAATGAAGCGTCAGGCAAAAAATGAAATCTACGGAAAATTCTAAGATGTGCGTGAAGATAAATTTGAAATTTAACTAGCGGAGCCACAAACCACCTCTTTTAAAATTTAATTTAATCGACAGTTTTCGTGAGGCGGTTGGAGGGGGGGAGGTCTTAAAAAATCGTGACTCCAGTAGATCAACCCTGTATATTTGATATAATATTTGATTTTCTATTTTCAGAATTCTGGTGAACTTTTGGAAACTGTGTTTGCATATTCGGAAAGTACATACCGAGGGCTTTCTTGCGATATATACGACCATAGTGGCAGAATTGTTAGAAATGGCCACTGGACGCACTTCTTCCAAAAAAAATCTATATTTTCAAGCAAAAATTTTTTCTGTTTGGTGGCATAGCTCGCCTTTCTGTATGTTAACATACAAAGATCCAGATTTCTTGTCTGTTACATTGAAGGTCTTTGATTCTTTGAAAATTGGATATTTTGTGGGTGGCAGAATTGCTAGAAATGGCCACTGGACACACTTCTTCCAAAAAAAATCCAAAAATTTTAGAAAATTGGATATTTTCAGAATTCTGGTTAACTTTTGAAAAATGTTTTTGCAAAGTACACACCGAGGGCTTTCTTGCGATATATATGACCATAGTGGCAGAATTGTTAGAAATGGCCACTGGACGCACTTCTTCAAAAAAAAATCCAAATTTTTTTTAGAAAATTGGATATTTTCAGAATTCTGGTGAACTTTTGAAAAATGTGTTTGCATATTCGGAAAGCACACACCGAGGGCAGAATTGTTCATACGGACACAGTGGATGTAAATCTTTAAAAATAGTTTTCAGCTCTATACCTGCCATATACGTAGATTCTCTAGATATTTTGAGTAGATTCGTAATATATGTATCAAGGGTTATGCTTTTAGTGCATGATTTGTAAATTTCGATTATATATATTGTCAAAAGCTGTAAAAAATATATTATAAGGTGTACGTCCATATTTAACATAGTTCTGTTAACCCGTTAACAGACCACTGTTAAAAGAGGTGGTTTGTGTCTCCGCTAGTTTCTTTGCGAAATGTTCTTAGAATTTTCCGTAGATTGTGTCTGAGCCGCTCTAGTGTATACCTTATTTTGAAATGAAATAATGAGATTACATAATTTCGAAGTGAAAATTGATAATTTTACGACATTAATGTTTGAATATATTTGGGGCATGTGGGCGGCACGCACAGCATATTGTCAGCGGCAAAAACTCCAATATTTGATGCGTCCCAATCTTTACTTTTTTTGATTGAATTCGGCAAAGAACATGGCAATCAAGCGTTTTTTAAATGATTTTTGCAGTGGATGCATTTAAAGTTCATAAAGTGAAAATCGTAACATTTGCACACATCATTATTACCTTTAATTGACCATATAGTCGAGTGTTGTGATCGTACCTATATTTCCAAAATGAGAGTACAAATATTAAATATATTCGACGAAAAAATAAATATAAGTAGCCAATTTTTAAATATTTTTTATTATTTTTTTTGATGTTTTTCGTGTCAGCAAAAAATCCATTCTCAATTTTTCGTAAATCATGGTTTGTGTGTAAAAAAAATTAAAATTATCTCTAAAATTGTTTTTTTTTTTTAAATTTTTTTTTTGTTATTGTATAGTGTTATTAGTTATAGAGATATACGAATGCGAAAACAGCTCTTTCTTATCTCGAGAAATTTTAAACACCTAAAAGTGTCACCCCACTGTATATGTTTCCCTGTCAAACATTTCATTCAATGCAACAATTGAAACGCTTTTGTTAAGAATTTGAATGAATGCGCGGAATTATATTGTAAATTGATGTCGCGAAAGAGATTGAAAAAAAAGGAACATAAATCCCCCAAGTATGATTTAATTTGCATCATCGTTTCATTTTCACAACAAAAACAATTCGTATAAGTTATCTCAAAGCGTTTATTTACAAATGAATATTAATAAGGCATATGTGTAAAAAGCTCATAAGGAAGATATGCTTTAAATGGTCGAATACTTTTAAGCATCCTGAAAGTATGCTTTATGTATATGAAAATATGTGTGTGAAGCATAGTTATCTCGAGCACAATATGGCTATGTGGATGTGCTCAATAAATATGCAATGAATGTTTTTTTGTTAAAACGCCCACAAGTATACTATACTATAAGGAGAAACCATCTCTACAGATTCAAAGTAATTTGCTTGCCTTACACATGTGTACTTTTAGGCAACAACCTTTTTTTGAGAACTCATTCACAAAGTAGGTATATTTTTTAGTTTGTCTATGAATGTACTTGTGTTTCGTAAGAATGGAATGCGGTTTGTTAGCTGGCATGTTATACACATATGTAAATGGCACCCGAGAAATGTTGTAACCCAAAATGGAAAAATAACTAGCCCAGGAATATGCTTTAATTAACGTATGTTTATGAAGTTGTTGTTTTTGTTTAAATGCCAATTGAATAATGTGAATCTATGTGCCTTGTGGGCATTTCTGGAATAAATATATACAGCAAATGGGTCCGAATCAGGGAGAAATGAATTCCATATACTCTCAGTTACATGACTAAAAGTGGGTTTCAAGTTTTTTTGTCTTGAAAATCGAATTGGCCTCTTCATTATATGAAGTTATTATGGTTTTGTTTAAATTGACACATTTCGAGTCCAGTCAAACCTGGATAAGTGGGAGCTCAAGGGTCAGGCCGTTTATTCACACTTATAAAGTTTTACCACTAACCCAGTTTCCCATTTATTCAGGTAATGTTGGTATGTTGTCCAACTTAAAGAGGCAAAGCTGCGGCATTTTGAGAGTTGTCTAAAGATGTAGTAATCTGTATAGTCTTCCTTTTTTATCTTTTCAATTTACCTCTTCATTCAAATTAAGCCTCATATATCGAGCCACTCTTTTTAAATACACGTCATATTGCTGATCGTGAAATGTCCAGCGTCGAGGACTTTTAAAAGTTCTCTTTTACTCTTGCCTTTTTGGAATTCTTGAACTATTTTCTAGTTATCGCTAATATTCAATATTTTAAGCTTTGGTTTTGAGACACTTATACAAAGATGTTTTTTATTTAACGAGATAATGAAAAAGAAAAAAAACGACCACAATGACAAAGAAATATCTCTTCTCGTATAAAATTGTACTAACAAAGGTAAAGCAATTGAAAAATCCCACTTATAGAAGTGAACAAGGAGTAAAATATCCCACCTAAAGAGGTAAATTCTTTAAAGAGTTTACAATTCCCACTTAAAACGGGTTTTTTGTGTGAAGTGTGCAGTAGAGCGTACCAGGTTACAAGTAAAAAAAAAAAGTTCGCCGTACACCTTCGAATATGAAGTATTATTGAAAGGTAGTTTCAAAACAATTTTTTTTATTTTTTTATGCCGAACGTAGGGGTCGCGCTTTTACATTTTTCTATATAACTTCTGCATTTATAAACGGATTTTAAAGTGTGATACATCCATGTTTTTGTCTCGACGAGGCCGATTTTTTTGTCTTTGAAGTCATTGAGCTCAAGCATGATTCATGATTTTATGCGAGCTTTAATTTTCTGATATTAGAGTGGTACATTAGGGTAGTAGCAACTGAGATATGATGGGTAAGTACCAGAAGGGGGTGCTTGAGCTCAATGACTTCAAAGACAAAAAAATCGGCCTCGTCGAGACAAAAACACCGATGTATCACACTTTAAAATCCGTTTATAAATGCAGAAGTTATATAGAAAAATGTAAAAGCGCGACCCCTACGTTCGGCATAAAAAAATAAAAAATTTTTTTTTGGAACTACGTTTCAATAATACTTCATATTCGAAGGTGTACGGCGAACTTTTTTTTGAGGTACGCCCTAGTGTGCAGGGACCATCAACAATGGCCAACTAATAGAGAATTCCCACTTATGTAGGTACCAATTATCCAGGTTCGAGTGTATATCAATTGGATAGAACTAGCAAATAAATACATAATTTTACTATTTCTAAATCAATAGTTTTCTTCTATAGTCGATATATATATATATATATATATATATATTTCTCCAGCTATGAACTTTTAGCAAGAAAACGATATAATAACTATCAAAGTAACATCGAGAAAAAGACAAGTAGTTACAGGTTGTACAGGCAGCTTGATTATACAATAAGTCACTTATATATAAATGATAATAATAGCATTGATAATATTATATGGTTGTTTAAGGCAAGAAGCGGCGTACTTAAGCTGAATGCGAACTTATACGGGGTCCAGGAAAATGAAAAATTGTGTAATCTATGCAATTTGCTTGAACCAGAAACACTTGAACACTTTCTAGGTGCATGTCCAGTACTCAAAGAATTTCGATTATGCTTCTTCAGAAAACCATATTTGAACGAAATGGAAATGGTTGATGTTCTAAATGGCCAATACGATGAATCGTGGGATAATCTAATAAATTATTTAAAAAACTCAATAAAATATAGACAATTTTTGATAGAAGAAGGATATTGATATATAATTGTAAACCAGTTGACAGACGTTTTATAATAAAACATTGTCAATTAACGTTCTTTGTAATTCAACTACTCATTATATTATACTGAATAATGTACACATATATATATATATAAGAAAACAAATATGAATTAATAAAGAAAAATCTAATCTAAAATCTAATCTAATCTATATATATTTCTTTGAAATAGTAATAATATTACACTGAATTACTGAATTCCCGTGATAACTGCCCTTCAAAACACGATTTATTATTATTTGTAATTTATTATTTGTAATATTTAATTAATTTGCCTACTTTTAGGAGTGTGAATTTAAAGTATACAATCTTTGATAACTTTAGTACATAAACCTGCCTGCTTTTAGGAGTGTTGGTTTAAAGGTTTCAATTGTCTACTTTTCAGAATACAACTAGCATAGAATCTTGGTTAATTTCAGTTCATACTTTCTGGATTTGCTACCATGTTTCTTGATCCCACAGTGTCTGCCATAGCTCATTTTCCTTTTTGAAAATGTTGCCTATAGTATATATATCAAAAAAAAATCTCCGATCTCAAACGGAATTTGGACCAAATCTTTTTTGGAAATTATTCTACTTGTCTATGGCTAAATAATTGCCTTTGGAATAACCGATTCATGTATTCTAGTTTCCGAGATATCGGACATTCAAAGTTCGATATATATGCACCCGATATCTTAAAATCTCCGATCTCAAACGGAATTAGGACCAACTCCTTTTTGGAAATTATTCTACTTACCAAGGACTAAATAATTGTCTTTGGAATACCCGATTCATGTATTCTAGTTTTCGAGATATAGGACAATCAATATTCTATATATATATACCCGATATCTGAAAAATCTATATATCTCCGATCTCAAACGGAATTTGGACCAACACTTTTTTGGAAATTATTCTACTTGTCTATGGCTAAATAATTGCCTTTGGAATACCCGATTCATGTATTCTAGTTTTCGAGATATCGGCTCTTCAATGTCAGATCAAGACATGGGCTAAAATGGCCTATTTTGTATAGTTTTTGTACTTTTGACTGAGTCGATGCATTCAAATAATTGGAACGGAAAATATTGTTAAAAAATAATTACATAATTCCTTTTATTTTTATTATTTTAAGTGTTTTTATGAAAAAATATATTTTTTTAAATACGTTCCACAAGCTAAATTGGTTTGTGTCTTGGGTGTGGGACGAATTTAACTTACGAATTTATCTTCACACCCTTTTTATTACATAGTCTCTGGATTTGTTTCCATGTAATGGATAATGCTCCTAATAGTGAGCCATAACATACTTCTAGGTGTGTTTTATTATAATAACATTGCATACTTTTTGGGAGAGAGGAATTTAATTTAATTAAATTATGTTTCTAAATTGAAAATTTCTCCATAAAGGTAATGACAATGATGATTCCGTCAATTGGCAATTGAAGTTTAAAGTAAACGTTTTAGTGGGCATTCTCCTAAAACTATGCTCAAATGTCATACAGTGTTGAAATTGTATTTTAATACCTAAAAGTATGCTGACATTTTCATAAGTTGTTGTTGTTTGTGAATATTTAGGAGCCCCATAGAACAAGATATGACGATGGGATGATTCTGTTGCCACCCTTCCATTTAGCTCCATCTCATTTTCATTTCATGAGAATCCGGTGGGGGGGGGGGGAACTAACCCTCCTTCCGTTTCCCGCTTCCTTTGGGGAATTGTGAGCACGCACGTGTGCTTCTATGTGACAGTGTTCGGGTGCGTGTTTTCTTTTCCTAACATGTTGTACTCTGTCCTATTCTGTTCTGTGTGGCATGTTTGTCGCACGAGGGGGAACATGTGTTTTTTTTTGTATATTTTCATTGGATTTAACATAAATTTTTCGTTTCGTTATTCTACTCTCTGGTGGCTGGGCTTTTGTGCTGCTGATGCTTGGTTGTTATTCTGCTTGGCATTTTGTGTGTGTGTGTGGCCTTCCCCATGATGGCCTCTGACAAACAAACGGCGGAACATATGCTGATTTGTGTTCCAAATATGTATATAGGTATGTATGGGCTATGTGTGGGAGTTGAAATAAATTGTCAGGATTTTTGCTTTATTCACAATTGTGTGCGAGCACACACAAAAGAAACCCTAAACCTAAACCTAGTTTTTGGAATCCTTACCATTTTTCAACACTGTGTTTGATGCTTAGAAATCCAGGTTAGCGTTGCTATTGCATCCTTTTTATTTTCCAGTGGAAGACATATCTAGACATATCTCACACTTAAACGAAAAGATATTCACATTTTCTTTGAATTTCGAAATATTTCTTGGAAATTATATAAGAACAGTGAAATAATTCCCATTCTCCATATTCTTCAGATTTCTCGAAGTTTTCCTTATTTTTGTTTTCTTGCGAAAGACAGAGTATCCTTGAAGACTAGGACATATGTCCATGTGACGGAAGGAGCCAGACATACATCTTTCACAAATTCTGAGAAAAATTAATTTTAATTTTTAAATGTTTTTTCTTTACCTAAGCATAAAATGATATGCGACATACATACATTAGGTTGAGTCACGAAAAAAATTGCGGCGTTAATTTTTAATTTAATTTAATTGTTAATTTTTTTAAAACATGTATCTTTTGAAAAGTCTATGTTTGTATATTATATTGAGATTTATTTAATAGTTTCCCGATAATGGCCTATTTTCTAATTAATCACTGATTCTTAAAGCATTGCCTACACATATATATATATGAAGTGTTATGTGTTTTCATCCCACTTAAATCCCAGTGTCTGTCAAAGCTCATTTTCCTCTTTGTTGTATTTAACATGTTTGTCTACTTTTAGGAGTTTGAATTCGAAGGCGTTAATTGCCTACTTTTCAGGATACAACTAGCAAAAAAATAATTTCATTTCATTAGAAGCATAGTCTACTTTTATGTGAAGTCGTATGATTTTCTTTTGAAATAAATATATATGTTTTGTTTACACTTAATTCCCGTGAAAACTGTCTAACTAAACTGATTTTCCTATTTGTATTATTCATTGTAGTTGCCTGCTTTTAGGAGTGTGATTTTAAAGATTTTAATTGTCTACTTTTCGTACATACTTTCTGCATTTGCTACCATGTTTCTTGATCCCACTTAATCGCCGTGGTTAAAACTTATTTTCCTTTTGCCTACTTTGCATGTGAAGGCTTTGATTGTCCAATTTTCAGAATAAAACTAGCAAGAATCTTGACTAACTTATTGGATTTGTTTCCACTAAAAAAACAAGTAAGAAGGCGTTAAGTTCGGCCGGACCGAATCTTATATACCCTCCACCCCGTAGTGCATTCCACAGTATTACCAGCAGATTAAAGGATGTCGACTTTACATAGAAGCACAGTACCATATTACGAAAATTGTGATATTTTTATGCACATTACTATATTTGTTTACTATTTCAAACTATAATGTATCGACTACTATAAATAAATACAATGCTGTAATTGTGAAAGTGAACATGCCGAAAATATTAGGCGATTGTCAGTCGCCATTAGAAAGAAGCATTTCCAGATACAGACAAAGTGATAAGAAAAGTATAAATTTTAAAGATATCCCCATTCGCCCCATTCTCCGCCCAAATGCACAAATTTCGAAAAAAAAACCTTTTTCGAGTCTTCATAGTCAGAATGTATACACTGAATTTCATGATTTCAACTTCAGCGGTTTGGTAGGTCCCATTTTTATCCCTCTTTTTAATTATATTTCGAAAAATCCCTCTATTTTACGTGTCTATGCAATTAGATGGATGTACACACCGAATTTCATGATTCTAGTTGTTATCGTATCATTGGTACCATATTTTATCCCTTTTTGTCCCATTTCGGCAGCTAAAACTTTTATTTTCTTTGTGGTGCTTCCAAGCTGCAATAGGAATGTCCGCAACAAATTTTAACTGTATGAAAATAAGAAATTTAATTAATAAGCCAAGGCTACCAATATTTGTATACTATGTATATATATAAAGGAAATAATACTTCAATTCATAAGGTAAATATAAGGGAGCAATCATAAATACACTAAATATTGGGGGATAGAGAGTGTATTTTCAGCTACAGTCGTTTGGTTGGTTGTATTTCCATCCTATTTTAAATTCAAAAGTATACATTTTTAAAATATCTTATCTCTCACGTACGCAGTATAAGACAACTTCATGATTGTACCATTTTTTTGTCGTAAAAGCAACAAAATAAAGTACGAATTTAAAAAAAAAATATTTTACGTGGCTATGCAGTCAGAGGAATGTATACACCGAATTCCATGATTCTATCAGGGGCCATTTTGTTGGTACCATTTTTATCCCCTTTTTCCAATTTTGCCCCCTCAATAGTACGACTATCTAAAATCTCTTTATATTACGTATCTACACAATTAGAAGGCTGTACACACTGAATTTCATCATTCTAGCTGTATTCGTTTAGTTGGTACTATTTTTATCCCCTGTAGCCATTGTATCCCTTGAAAGTACGAATTTGGAAAAAACGTTTTAATTTTCGTGTCTACGCAGTCAGAGGAATGTATACACCGAATTTCATGATTCTAGCTGCTGTCATTTGATTGGTACTATTTTTATCCCCTTTTTCCATTTGAACCCCAAAAAGTACGAATTTTGGAAAGTTCTTTTATTTTATGTGTCAGAGAAATGTATATATCGAATTTCATTATTCTAGGTGCAGCCGTTAGGTTGGTACTATTTTTATCCCTCTATCCCCATTTAACCCCTTGAATGTACGAATTTAGAAAAAATACATTTATATTATGTATCTACTCTATTAGAGGAATGTACACGCCAAATTTCGTGTTTCTATCTGTTGTCGTTTGATAAGTACCATTTTTATCCTTTTTTGTCCCATTTCGCCCCCTACAAATAAAAATCACTCTATGGTGCCCTTTTATGCTATAAAGGGAATGCGCATTGCAAATATCAAGTAAATACAAGCTAATATGTTCAAAAATAAAAATCTAAATATTAGGGGTATTTTCAGTCCTTGTGAGGGAAAAATTTTTCCCTCTGGGCCGATTTCGTCCACTTTCAATCCCAACCAATCTACAACCATAAGACACATTTAGGAAAAATTTGAACCTCCTAGCTCATTTTGTTCGGCCGCTATCGTGCTTTCAACAGACAGACAGACGGACATGGCTATATCATCTTAGAATTTTACCACGACCCAGAATATATATACTTTATGGGGTCTCCGATGAATATTTCAAGGTGTTACAACCGGAATGACAAAGTAAATATACCCCCATCCTGGAGGTGGAGGGTATAAAAAAAGAATTCATAGTATTATGACTTACGTTTCTTGAACCATAGCATACTTCTAGGAGTATATTCTTGCAATTATATTGCATACACTTTGGCAGTAATCTTCCAACAATCATTGCTCATTATTCCATTCATTGTCTACTCTTCGGGACAACACCAGCATATAATTTCGGTTATCTTCAGTGCATACTATCCGGATTTGTTGCCATGTGGCTAATGTTTTTGAGTCCATAGTATATAAGTATTTCCTTACAATAACATTGCATACTTTTTGGTGTTAATTTTACATGTAATATTCTCACAGTCTCAACACTGCTCATTATGACAAATTGTTTTTGCTAAACAAATAAAAATATGCCCTCAAAGTCCTCTGGATCTTTTGAACTGACTAAAATCTATATTTAGAGCCAGCTTCGAGTATCCATTGAATATAAGAGAAGTTTCACAAGGTCTTCTCTTTAAAGAATCAATTCATATCTATCATTGACCATAAACTCTTTTGATTAAATATAATTTTCAGCAAATCCTGCAATATGCCACTATTATGGCATCTAGGCTTTCTTATGTTATCTAGGCTTTCTTCAAATTGTTTTCTTGTGGCCGGAGTTTAATGCCTTTGTTTTAAGTGCCTCTTAATCCATTCCAAGTAGACATTTAAGTTTGCTTAATTTACAAATAAGAATAGCTTTGGTCATTTAATTAGGATTGATTTATGTGAGGCAGCATCCCTTGGCATAATTTAAGACACATATATTTGCCATCCAACTGTTTACACTTTCAACGTTAACCTTTCCCATTTTCACAAGTTGTTTTATCTCGTATGATAAAAGGGGGAAGCTTCACATAACAAACCATAATTTAATATTATGAAAATTTACAATAAACATTGTCTAACCGAAAAGAAAATCTAAAGCATATGTTGGGGATTAATTATAAATTATTTTATAAGCCTAGTCCTATCTCTCTCCCTATCCCCCATACACTTGGGCTGATTTAGGTGTAGCGAAATGTAGTATATGTTTAGGTTTCATTTATGTGTTGTGTTTTTTGTAGCATACTTTGGGGACTTATTAAAGTAATAAAGTGAAGATTTCTGTGTATTTACTAACATACGCATACATTTTGCTATTTTTCGGGGAATCTAATTTGGGTACGAGTACAATTTTGTAGCATATGCATGTGGTGTTTGTTTTGGAGGGGGAGCAAGGAGCTATGATAGTCTTCCATAAAACAAAGATGTGGGTGGCCGTAAGTCAAATATAAGGAAAATAATAAGTATAAATATGATGTTAAAAATAAGAATTATTTGCAGGTTTCGAATAGGATTAATAACGTTTCTTCAAAATATCCGCATTAAAATATAAATATTTCAAATATTCGGCGATATATATTCGATTGAAAAATATAGGGAAACTAATAAGTATAAATATGATGCTAAAAATAATAATTACACCGTGCGATAGTCCAAATACTCCGGAAAGTGATTTTGTTATTCCAGTAGGTATTGTCTATATTAGAAATTTGCCGTGCACCCCAAAATCTTGAGTTGCGGGTAAAAACCGGTGTGATTATAACTTAATCTTAATATACAAAATATACCCATGAGATCTATTTTGGGTATTAAAAAATTATGAATAACTTTGTCAGTGAAGACCCTTTGATTTTCTCAAAATTAATTAACAAGCAAAGCAAACTATCGCCCCACCACACACTTTTCCAGTGCGGATAGAGAACATCTTCTTAAACTTTTTAATTATCTTTAATGCGCCATACGGCTATGCGTCACAGCCCATAAGTATACATCATTATTATGCACAAAATTCGTAGCATATCCTAAGTGTGCTACGTTTTTTGTTGTATTTTTGAAATCCATCCATTTTGTGTCTGTGTGTGTGGCTTTCGCTGTCTTTATTTCGAAGAAACAATTTTTTATGTGCCGCCGCCACACAGCCCGTCCAAAGTTACTTGCGTAAACTAAAAACCTCATTTCCTTTTATTTCCAGTGTGAGACTAAAACCCGGTTGAGACAAATGGCAAAATGGAAAGTGGCTTTCATAATCTTGATCCTTCTTTTCGCATCAGTTTTATATTTACGGATTTTTTCCCTCAAAAAAAAGAAAGAAACGAGAACTGCGTCAAAAGTTAGCATAATACCCAGCTAAATAAGTCTATGGCCTTATTTTGTTGTTTGTTGTCGTCATTTTCTGTTTTCGTTTAATAAACCCCCCCAAAAGGGATTGGCAGGAGTGGAGTGGTGATGCGAATTGAAGGATTGACAAGAACTGCGGATGCAAACGACGCTGCTAACCCAGGCATGGATTTTTTAATGAAACTGTAAACAAAGGTTGCAAAGAAACAGTGAAAGTGAACGCTTGGGGAATACCAACAACTAAAAGTATGCAATGACATTTTTATAATTAATTTCCTAGAAGTAGGCTAAAGATTTTTGTGGCCGCTGGGGGATGGATGGAATTCTTTTCTTAAAAGATTTCATTTACAAAGCTATGCAGTCAAAGGGGGAGATATTTAAAAGACAGCGACAATAGTAAATATGACTTGAAGTAGGGACTAATAATTTGCTGTTTGTAATTAACTTCTCACAACTCAGAACAGAAAACAATTTAAATATTAGCTACTTTAAATAATATAGTAGTTTACTTTAAAGTATGAATGTGTGTGGTATGTTAAGATTGAGTGGAAGCTGACATCTATATATATATATATATATTCCCGTGGTTCCTAAGAGGAACATAGGGCGTGACATCTATAACGGTTGGTTAACTCTAACCCGCCATAGTGAAATTGCGGGTTAAAAAGGCCTTGAGAGGTGCAGATTCCCAAAGACTGTGCATGGAGACAAGCGACATGTGCAGAAGCTGTGAGGACAAGGAGCAGATTGATAGCTTTAAACATCTTCTCCGACTCTGTCTGGCTCTGAGTTCATCTTTCTTTGTAGGCTTGGGCGATTTGGCAGCATAGACGTCGCACGGTGGCTCAGAATCAAAATTCAATAACTTTTGTTCTAGTAAACATTTTTGATTTCGTAAAATACTGAAATTAGACAAGGATTGTTTTGAGATTATAACATTGAAATCGTACATTCGGCTATAATTTAAGGTCCATTGAGGTGAATTAAATTGATATTCATTTATAAAGAGTGATTTTTTTGAGGTTAGGATTTTCATGCATTAGTATTTGACAGATCACGTGGGATTTCAGACATGGTGTCAAAGAGAAAGATGTTCAGTTTGCTTTGACATTTCATCATGAATAGACTTACTAACGAGCAACGCTTGCAAATCATTGAATTTTATTATCAAAATGCGTGCTCTGTTAAGAAAGTTCATCGCACGCTTCCATTTTATGGTCAGTTTAATCGACCCACTGAAGCGGCTATTCGGGCTATTGTGACTAAATTTCGCACCAAATTTACATTGTTGGACATTAAACCACCAAGACGCTTACGTAGAGTACGAACTGAAGAAAATATCGCAGCTGTATCGGCCAATGTTAATGATGACCATCAATTATCGATTCGTCGCCGTTCGCAGCAATTGGGCCTCTGTTACTCAAAAACGTGGAAATGCCAAAATTGGACTAAGCGGATGGACCACTTGAGGCGCAGCCGCGGTCAACATTTAAATGAAATTATCTTCAACAAGTAAATGTCATGGACCAATCTAACGTTTCAAATAAAGAACCGATGAGATTTTGCAAATTTTATGCGTTTTTTTTAAAAAAAGTTATCAAGCTCTTAAAAAATCACCCTTTACGACCATTAAAGCAACGCCAATATTGTTCAGATTACCTGCATTAGTTCGATTTGTCTGCAAAATCATTTATTATTAGGTTTTGTGGGCATAGTTCCTGCAAATGAACTTCCGATTGGCATTCATGAGAGTAAAAGAAATTTGCTAATCGTACTCGCATTTTGTAACTGGAAACCTTTCAAACTTTCTAAATATGTATTTTATTCTACAAAGGCTTTCAAAGGAAAAATATTGTTTATTCAATGCAATAATTATTTTTCAAAAAGAGTATTTTTCTAAATAATTATAACAAACAAAAAATAAATATTTCGTGTCCGACACAGACAGATTTATTGGATAATTAAGCAAATATATGAATAATTTTTTATAAAAAAAAAAAAATATGGATATTTTTTTATAGAAAAAAAATATGGATAATTTTTTATTGAAAAAAAAAAGTTATGGATAATTTTTTATTGAAAAAAAGTTATGGGTAATTTTTTATTGAAAAAATTATGGATAATTTTTTATTAAAAAAAAATATGGATCATTTTTTATTGAAAAAAAATTATGGATATTTTTTTATAAAAAAAATTATGGATAATTTTTTATTGAAAAAAATTGTGGGTAATTTTTTAATGAAAAAAAATTATGGATAATTTTTTATTGAAAAAAAAAAGGAAAATTTTTTATTGAAAAAAAATATGGAAAATTTTTTATTGAAAAAAAAATTATGGATTATTTTTTATTGAAAAAAAAAATCATGGATAATTTTTTATTAAAAAAATATATGGATAATTTTTTATAGGAAAAAATTATGGATAATTTTTTATTAAAAAAATATGGATCATTTTTTATTGAAAAAAAATTATGGATAATTTTTTATAAAAAAAAATTATGGATAATTTTTTATTGAAAAAAATTGTGGGCAATTTTTTAATGAAAAAAAATTATGGAGAATTTTTTATTAAAAAAAAATTATGGATAATTTTTTATTGAAAAAAAAGGAAAATTTTTTATTGAAAAAAAAATATGGAAAATTTTTTATTGAAAAAAAAATTATGGATTATTTTTTATTGAAAAAAAAAAATCATGGATAATTTTTTATTAAAAAAAAAATCATGGATAATTTTTTATTAAAAAAAAATATGGACAATTTTTTATTGAAAAAAAAAAAAATAAGGATAATTTTTTATTGAAAAAAAAAGTTATGGATATTTTTTTATAGAAAAAAATATGGATAATTTTTATAGAAAAAAAATTATGGATAATTTTTTATAGAAAAAAATTATGGATAATTTTTTATAGAAAAAAAATTATGGATAATTTTTTATTGAAAAAAAAAATATGGATAATTTTTTATAGAAAAAAAAATTATGGATAATTTTTTATAGAAAAAAAATTATGAATAATTTTTGATAGAAACAAAATTATGGATAATTTTTTATAGAAAAAAATTATGGATATTTTTTATAGAAAAAAATTATGGATAATTTTTTATAGAACAAAAAATTATGGATAATTTCTTATAGAAAAAAATTATGTATAATTTTTTATAGAAAAAAATTATGTATAATTTTTTATAGAAAAAAATTATGTATAATTTTTTATAGAAAAAAATTATGTATAATTTTTTATAGAAAAAAATTATGTATAATTTTTTATAGAAAAAATTATGGACAATTTTTTATAGAAAAAATTATGGACAATTTTTTATAGAAAAAAAATATTGATAATTTTTTATAGAAAAAAATTATTGATAATTTTTTATAGAAAAAATTATGTATAATTTTTTATCGAAAAAAATTATTAATAATTTTTTATAGAAAAAAATTATTGATAATTTTTTATAGAAAAAAATTATGTATAATTTTTTATAGACAAAAATTAATGATAATTTTTTATAGAAAAAATTATGGACAATTTTTTATAGAAAAAAAATATGGACAATTTTTTATTGAAATGGTTAATTTTTTATTGAAAAAATTATGGATAATTTTTTATTAAAAAAAAAAATATGGATAATTTTTTATTAAAAAAAAAATTATGGATAATTTTTTATAGAAAAAAAATTATGGATAATTTTTTATAGAAAAAAATTATGTATAATATTTTATAGAAAAAAATTATGTATAATTTTTTATAGAAAAAATTATGTATAATTTTTTATCGAAAAAAATTATTGATAATTTTTTATAGAAAAAAATTATTTATAATTTTTTATAGAAAAAAATTATGTATAATTTTTTATAGAAAAAAATTATGTATAATTTTTTATAGAAAAAAATTATTGATAATTTTTTATAGAAAAAATTATGGACAATTTTTTATAGAAAAAAAATATGGACAATTTTTTATTGAAATGGATAATTTTTTATTGAAAAAATTATGGATAATTTTTTATTAAAAAAAAAAAAATTATGGATAATTTTTTATTGAAAAAAAATTATTGATAATTTTTTATTGGAAAAAAACATGGATAATTTTTTATTAAAAAAAAATATGGATAATTTTTTATTGAAAAAAAAAATATGGATAATTTTTTATTGAAAAAAATATGGATAATTTTTTATTGAAAAAAATATGGATAATTTTTTATAGAAATATTCATAATTTTTATATTTTAATAACCATATTTGTTTATAAACAAATATTCATAATTTTTTTTATCAAAATTTAAAAAAATATGGAATATATAAATATATTTATTTAAAAAATATATGGATATTTTTCTATAAAAAAATATTGATTGATTTTTATAACAAATATCCAAATTTGTTTTATAAAAAATATGGATAATTTTTATACAAAATATGGATAATTTTTTATAAAAAATATGAATAATTTACAAAAATATATAGAAATATTTTTTAATTTTTATTTTAATTAAAATTTTTCTTCCAAGGTAACTTTAATATTTTTAATCTCATTTTGGAAATATAGACGTTATTTATATAAAAAAATTAAAAATTCTTTTGCGCCACATGGATAAATGTAGACATTGTTTTATGCTTTAAATAAAAATTGAAATAACTAAAAAAATTAATAAAAAGTATTGAAAATTTTGAATGAAATAAAAATTTATCCTTTTTGTAAAATTTATGGATAATGTTTTATAAAAAATATGGATATTTAAAAAAATGAATTTTTTTTAATTATGATGCATCTGGATAAATTTAAATTTATGGATAATTTATTTATATAAAAAATATATTTTTTTGCGACATTTATCATTGTTTTCTGCGTTAGAATTTTGTCTAAACATTAAAATAGTACAAATATTTTTTCCCGATTTTTTTAATTTCTATGTTATTTTCGTGCGGGGTAAAAAAATGAATTTTTTGTCAAAAAAACTATTTTTTTTTGAGACTTCTACTTCCACTGTTTCTGTGTGCACGTGATTTGAATTAAATGCGGGTGTGATCGCACCTATATTTCCAAAATGAGAGTACAAATCCTTAAGGTTCCTTCGACAAAAATTGGAATTTTAGTAAACATTCAAAAATATATCCATATTTTTTAATATCGTTTGCGAGTTTAGAAACCTGTCGACAAAATTTTTGATGCACAGTGTTATTTATTTGAATCAAAAATAGTTCTTCCGCTTTATACGTTGGGCGCCAAATTCATATCAAAAAGTTTGTAATATAATCCTAAAAAATATGAAATAAATTCATTTGAAGAATAATCAGTGTGATTCACGCTTACCCATATTTGCTTTAATTTATATTTATATTTTATTATTATTTGCAAATCTCGAATGTTTGGCCAAATAATCTCTGGCTAATATATCGACATTTGTTGATAGAGTAAAATGTTTCGCTCAGCTAAAGAATATTCAAAATAAGTTCTACTACTATTATGAAATATGAAACATAAGTATGAAAATGGCTTGAGGTCATTTTTTTATATTGTGGCTACACATTCATTGGGTTATTGCGCATTTTTTCCCAGCATACTTTAAGGGTTTTGTTCAGTTATTGTCTTGCAACAGTTGCCAATGCAATGAATTGCAATTATCAGTTTCTCTCTCTTTCGGTTTTCACACTGTGTGTGAAAGTGTTGTTAATTTTCTTTATTCTTTTGTATTTTGTGTGCACAATTATATTGAAATTTTGTTGCATACTTTTTTGGGAGGGAGGAGTTCACTCTCTTTTCTTTTTTGCAATCAACAAACTCTGCTGCTGCATAGTTTCAGGGTCTCTTCTTAATTTGGTGTCTTTTTTGTATATTTATTTTTTCATTATTATTTGCTGTTGAACTAAATTCCCTTTCGTCCTTTTTAACAAAAGGACTATGTACATATATCGTAAATTTCATGTTACTTTCAGCTGTGGTGGCAAACACCAACAAAAAATGAAAAGAATGGCCAAAAAACTGGGCGAAAACTGGAAAACTTTTGCTGCATTATATAACTTTATATAGGAAACACAAGCATCGTTTTTCTTTGCGAAGGGAACGAGGGAGGGAGGGAGGGAGTGTGTATGTTTGAAGTGAGTCCCAGTAAGAATCTGTCCGTCCGTCGTCTGCGTGTATAAGTGATTTTATATGTATGTACACACAAGTTTGAGCTTGTAAAGAGTGATTTTTTTGAGGTTAGGATTTTCATGCATTAGTATTTGACAGATCACGTGGGATTTCAGACATGGTGTCAAAGAGAAAGATGCTCAGTATGCTTTGACATTTCATCATGAATCGTCTTACAAACGAACAACGCTTGCAAATTATTGAATTTTATTATCAAAATGCGTGCTCTGTTAAGAAAGTTCATTGCGCGCTTCCATTTTATGGTCAGTTTAATCGACCCACTGAAGCGGCTATTCGGGCTATTGTGACTAAATTTCGCACCAAATTTACATTGTTGGACATTAAACCACCAACACGCTTACGTAGAGTGCGAACTGAAGAAAATATCGCAGCTGTATCGGCCAGTGTTAATGATGACCACCAATTTTCGATTCGTCGCCGTTCGCACCAATTGGGTCTCTGTTACTCAAAAACGTGGAAATGCCAAAATTGGACTAAGCGGATGGACCACCTAAGACGCAGCCGCGGTCAACATTTAAATGAAATTATCTTCAAAAAGTAAATGTCATGGACCAATCTAACGTTTCAAATAAAGAACCGATGAGATTTTGCAAATTTTATGCGTTTTTTTTTAAAAAAAAGTTATCAAGCTCTTAAAAAATCACCCTTTATAAGTGAAAGCTTTTTGTATTATTCACAGTGTCGTCCTTGCTGTGCATGTGCATGTGTTCTTCAGGTCCTTTTATTTGTTTTGTTAGTTTATGAAAATGATGACAAATCTGACATCTTTCATTGAGATCACGTTTTTCGTTGTGCATAATTTAAATGAAAACCAAATCTGCATCCACACACTACTTGGGCATTCGCAAGCGACTACATAGTGGTGACATATTCACTCACTGAATAAGTAGTATGGGGGGGGCTTGTGAAAGGCTCTCTTCATTCGGAATTCAGAAGCAAGTAAATAACCTAAATTCTCGTTACAGAATACACATGGAATATTGCAATGAACTTTTTTGTTTTTGTTTTCTTTTTTTGCATTCAACAAACACTGTGTGTGTAGGTGCTGATTTAAAATTTAAATAAAAGTTTCCCTCTGTGCGTCTCGGCGTATAACTGAACCGTGAGTGCAGTTCACAATCAGAAGCAGCAGCAGCATCAGATCACAGGCGAGCAGCAGTGTCGTAGTAGTACATATCAAAATTATCAGAGTGTAGTTGCAACATCGTCATCGGCATCAACGTTAACGTCAACGTCATCACCCGTTTGTTGTTGTTGACTGTGTAAATTAAAAAAAAAACAACGGAGAAAGGTTGCATAACAGAAACAAATATACGAGGGCCAGAGGGGAATTTGGTTTAAATGGTCCCATATAAAGGGTGATTTTTTAAAAGCTAAAGGAAAGTTTTTCAAAAAAAAAACACATAAAATTCAGAAAAATTCATGAAATCTTTATTTGAATCGATAGTACGGTCCATATATTTTAGTGTTTGAAGATTATTTCATGCAAATGTTGACCTTGACTGCGCCTCAAATGGTCCATCCGCTTAGTCCAATTTTGGCATTTCCACGTTTTTGAGTAACAGAGGCCCAATTGCTGCGAACGGCGACGAATCGATAATTGATGGTCATCATTAACACTGGCCGATACAGCTGCGATATTTTCTTCAGTTCGCACTCTACATAAGCGTGTTGGTGGTTTAGTGTCCAACAATGTAAATTTGGTGCGAATTTTAGTCACAATAGCCCGAACAGCCGCTTCAGTGGGTCGATTAAACTGACCATAAAATGGAAGCGCGCGATGAACTTTCTTAACAGAGCACGCAATCAATCAAAGCAAGAGGGCACAGTTTTCCACGAAAATACAAATTTTGTGTTCGAGATCTAATTTTTATACCCTCCACCTGCAGGATGGGGTTATACTAACTTTGTCATTCCGTTTGTAACACCTTGAAATATCGACCTGAGACCCTATAATACTTTATATATATTCTAGATCGTCATAAAATTCTAAGACAATCTAGCCGTAAGATGCTAGCATCTGAACGAAAGGAGCTAGGACGTCCAAATTTTCCATAAATGCGTCTTATAGTCGTAGATCGGTTGGGATTGAAACTGGGCGAAATCGGCCCAAAGGGGAAAATTTTTCCCTCACAAGGACTAAAAATTACCATATAATAATATTTTTTCAATACATCTGCTTGTACTTACTTGATATTGGGTATGTGCATTCCCCTCATAACAAAAACGTGCACCATAAAGTGACTTTTATTCGTAGGGGGTAAAATAGGGCAAAAAGGGATAAAAATGGTACCTAACAAACGACAACAGCTAGAAACACGAAATTCGGAAATTAATATAAAAGTATTTTTTCCAAATTCGTACTTTTAAGAGGTAAAGTGGGAATAGAGGGATAAAAATGGTACCAACCTAATATCTATATCTAGAATAAAGAAATTCGCTGTATACATTCCTCTGATTGCGTAGACACGTAAAATAAACGTATTTTTCGGAATTCGTACTTTTTGGGGTGAAAATGGAAAAAAGGGATAAAAATAGTACCAACCAAATGACCGCAGCTAGAGTCATGAAATTCGCAGAATACATTCCCCTGACTGTGTAGACACGAAATTTTTTTCCAAATTAGTACTTTCAAGGGATACAATGGGTACCGAGGGATAAAAATGGTACCAACTAAACGGCTACAGCTAGATTGATGAAATTCGGTGTGTACATCCCTCTAATGGCGTAGACACGTAAAATAAAGAGATTTTAGAAAGTCGTACTCTTAAGGGGGTAAAATAGGATAGAAATGGTACCAACCAAATGGCCGCAGCTAGAATCATGGAATTCGGTGTAAACATTCCTTTGACGTACTTTTTACGGCAACAATTGGTTGCATCATGAAGTTAGGTTATTTTGCACTATGTACGTGAGATAATGGGTTTTCAAAATTTGCACATTTGGAATTAAAATGGAATGGAAATACAACCAACTGTAGCACCCACTATCGACCAATATTTATGGTAACTACGCTCTTTTGAAAATATAAATATAAGAATATTTATTTTTTGGATTGACTTGAAGTATTATTTCTTTCTCTCTCTCTCTCTCTCTCTCTCTATATATATATATATATATATATATATATATATAATAATAAAAATATTATATTTATTTATAAAATTATTTCTTTCAATATTTGTATTTGTTTTGACTTGTCTATATTAAAAATTTTATATTTTCCTATAATACTACTGCACTTCTACGAAAATCGACAGCCTCCGTGGAAAGCAATCCATGGTGGAGGGTATATAAAGTTCGGCCCGTCCGAACTTAGCGCCGTTTTGACTTGTTTTTTACTTGTATTGAGGCATACTGATTCATAAAATCAACATAAAAAATATATTTTTTCTATGAGTTTTGAATGTAATACATTAGAATTTCAGCTATTCGATTAAAAGTAATTCCTTCTTACGAAGGAAACTTTTTGTTTTGGCAATGGAAAGTCCTCCTTTCCATTCACACATTCAACATTATACACATTTGAACATATACGCATTTCATTGTCCTGTGTAGGGACAAATCATCAGTGAACTTTCTGTATGGAGTGCTTGCTTTAACATGATGCCATCGCTTGTATATATAATTATTGTGCTCTACCTGAAACCTTTCTCATTACCATTTGCTGTAGGCTGATACGAGGATACAGCTTTTTCCCAAGAACTTATTAGACAAGCACCCACAACAGCAATTAGTGGTGAAAATTCTTTGGAGATGAGTTTCTATGTTGAACTTGTTACATCTCTTTTCATCTCATGTGTCCTTATTTTCACTGTACAAAGTACAGATTTTTGTTCTTATCGACAATACCTACCAGAAAAAAATAACACATCCCGGTGTTTTTGCTCTGTCGCACAGTCTAGTGGAGGACTTTCTAATCTAGATCACCATATAATATTAATGGCAAATTTAATTTGCAGGGAGTTGTCCACAACTTTATGGGTTGGGCGTCAAGTAGGTATAATTTCAATTTCAATTATATATGATTTCTTGGAGTGATGGTCTGTCTAATCTTGATAACCAATTAATATTAGTGGCAAATTTAATTTGCAGAAAGTTGTCTACAAGTACGCCAAGTAGGTATAATTGTAATTACAATTATATACGATTTCTTGGTCATCTTAAATACAAATTTATTTACGATTTCTTGGTCATCACAAATTTATTTATTTATGTTGCATTGACGGAGTTGGGCGCCATTATATGAACTATTAATTTCAAAAAACATGTGTCGCTTACAAAGTATTTAAAATTGCTTGCTCGTTTTCGTCTCAATGATAATATTTTTTATTTAAATTGTAGCAACAGAAAAAAAATGTAGGTAATCGAAAAATATATATTTTTTGTATTTTTCTGATGCGCAATCGCTATATAAATAGAACAAAAAATAAAATTTTCCATCAACAACTTTTTCTTAGATTTTTTATTCTTTTTAAGCCTTGTGTTAATATCATCAGTCCTAGAAAGGACATGAGGGTTCAAAAAAATTATTTAATATATATATATATATATATATATATATATATATATATATATATTTTTTTTTTTTTTTTTATGTAGGTTATTAACACAATGAAAAATCCAAGAATAAATAGGTAAACGAAATATATATATATTTATTTTTCTGATAATGATAATTTCCATCAACTACTTTTTCTTAATTTTTTATTGTTTTTAAGCCTTTTTTCAATATCACCAATCCTATATATATATATAGGATTTAATATATATATATATATATATATATATATATATATATATATATATATATATATATATATATATATATATTAAATCCTATATATATATAGGATTGGTGATATTGAAAAAAGGCTTAAAAACAATAAAAAATTAAGAAAAAGTAGTTGATGGAAATTATCATTATCAGAAAAATAAATATATATATATATTTCGTTTACCTATTTATTCTTGGATTTTTCATTGTGTTAATAACCTACATAAAAAATTATCATTCGGAAATTTTTTTACTGAAATACTAGCTAATTTTTCAAAAAAAAAAAAAAAACAAAAGAAAAAGTAGAAACTATCATTTCACAACATTCAAACTCACACAGTCATTAAAAAATACATCTGTCATTAAAAAGTACATCATGTAATAAAAAATGAATTTGTAAAAACTTTAAAAAATATATCGCGTCTATACCATGTCACTTCAATATTTTAAAAGTAATTGAATTTGCCTTCAAAATAAGGTATAGTACATTAAAATCGGCCAAGTATTGCAGGAGTTACAGGCGATGAACACACCTTTTTGAAAAAAAAATCATGCATCGAGGTCAAAAATCGTACCGCTTGACATGATATGACTCATATACAGCCTTATGATGACTTAATTCTATTTTCTTAGATCATGTAGTTGAAGAGATTAGTTGAAAAAAAGCAGACTTCTTGAAGCGGAGGGTTTCAATCCACAGCGGAAGTCAGCACAGGTTGTTCTCGCTGGGTGCCAAATTAAAAACATGGCATGCTGTATTTAAAATTCCGTAAACTTCCCAAATAAACTATTATTAGCGATACCGGAAATGGTCGACAACTTATGTTGTCTGGATTTATTATCGTTGGCCGCCAATTATGTGGCAAATTAACTTTCCTAGCCAAACTACATATTTCCAATTTATTTATTTTTTTATCGTTCTATTTCAATTGTTAATAGCGATGCGTGAAAAGTGACGACAACTTAATCACGTTGGGCGCCAATTTTGTAGCAAATGAAATTTGCAAGCCATAAATCATTTAAAATTTTTTTATAGTTCAAAATATTTCAATTATTAATAGCGATACAGAAAAATGTTGACAACTTATTCACGTTGGGCGCCAATTAGTTGCCACATTAAATTTCCCAGCCACACTATTTCCAATTAATTTAAAATTTATTTATCGTTCTATTTCAATTGTTAATAGCGATACGTGAAAAGGGTAGACAACTTATTCACGTTGGGCGCCAATTTTGTTGCAAATGAAATTTGCAAGCCATATTATTCCTAAATCATTTAAAAAAATGTTTATAGTTCAAAATATTTCAATTATTAATAGCGATACAGGAAAAGGTTGACAAATTATTCACGTTGGGCGCCAATTTTATTGCCAAATTAATTTTTTCGAGCCAAACTATTTCCAATTTATTTAAAATTTCTTTGTCGTTCTATTTCAATTAGTTATAACGATACTGAAAAGAGTCGAAAACTTATTAATGTTGGGCGCCAATTAGTTGTCAAATTAACTTTCCAAGCCAAACTATTTCCAATTTATTTAAAATTTCGTTTATCAGTTGTCAATTGCAATACGTGAAAAGGGTCGACAACTTATTCACGTTGGGCGCCAATTATGTGGTAAATTGATTTTCCAAGCCAAACTATTTTGAAATTATTTATAATTTCTTTATCGCTCTATTTCAATTATTAATAGCGATGCAGAATATGGTGGACAACATTTGTTGCATGGACTTATTCACGTTGGCCGCCAATTAGGAGGCAAATTAAATTTCCAAGTTATTTTCTCAGTTATTTAAAATTTCAATAATAGTGATATGAAAAGATATACTTAGATCTTATATTATTCTTCAGCGTTTCAATTGTAATTTTATTTGCATTATTAATATTTATTTTTGGGTTTTACGGGGTAGTTTACACTTCTTTTAGATTTCTATTACAGTCTTCACTACACCCTCGCATTATTATTATTTCTTTCGCACCATTTCACAAACTGCATTTCATATTTCCAAACACTATACCCGCAGAGCAAAAAGTAAACAAATAGACGTAGGCACCCAATCAGACGATTCCATCGGCAAAAAAACGCATGGATTTTTTTTTTCAAAATTTCACCGAAATCTTGTGTGTGGTGTGGGTGCTGCATGTGTGGCCATGACAAGCAACTTTGGCTGCCTGCTGTTGGTTGGTTGGTGGCAGGTGCTTGGAGCTGCTGTCTGTTCCGATTTTTTTCAGTTGTTGTTACTGTTGTTTGGGGAAATTGTTAAATTGCCATGAATCTGTGGTGTTTGCTCAATGAATTCGCCTTATTTTCCCCGTCATGCGGCTTTTGCTCGCCTTTTTCCACATTTTTCCATTTTTCTTCATTTCCATTTGGTTGGTTTCATTGTTTTTATGCTGTTTCTATTCTTTAAACACAATTAATTGTGTGTGTGTTTCTGTTCTGGGTGTGTGTAGGTATTTGTTTTGAGCCGTATTGTCATGCGGCGGCGGCTCGTGTCCCATTTTTATTGTTTGTGCTGTATTTCAACAGATTGTGTGGATGGCAGGAAGAAACTGCTGGCCCTGCCACCCCCGCTCCACCCCACCCAACCATACCGGGAGTCGATGGAATGCATAAATTTTCTAAATTATGATAGTCAACACGACAAATATAAATTTGTATGTAAATTATGAAATAGTCAAGAGCGGAGATGAACAAACTTGAGTTTTATTTTTGAAAAGAGAACGAATGGCGGGCCGAGATGGATAGAACTATTTGCAATGTATGTATATTCATTGTATTTTCTGAGGAAAATTCCAAACGATCTCTGATTTAAATTGCAAAGCGGAAAAATCCAAACATTATTTTTATTTTTATTTTTTTCTTTGTCCTGAAATTCTTGCCACCAACATTTTGCCATCCCTGTTGTCGTTGTTTGCATTATTTTTGTTCGCTGTTTTATTTCCTGCCCTCCTCCAAGCGCAAAACCGCCCGTCATCCGTCCATCCGTCAGTAAATGAGGAAACTCATTGTTGACATTTGTGCACTTTACTTGAAGATAGATTTAGTTGTGCCAACGACTCTATTCCGATGGCATTGTTGAAATTTACCATCACTGAAATAATGAGCAAATATTATGAATAATTTCAGCTGAAGATGCCTCAGCCGGATGAGGAGTTGGAAAAAAATTGTTTAAATTATGCTTTGTTTGATTTTCGGTGTAGATATTTTGATAATAATAATAATAATATATTTTCAATAAATATAGAATAAAAAATTATATGTGTTGTCATTTATTCTGGTTTAAGACCAAAGGTTGTGCTGAAGTCTACAGCAGAACCCAAAATTAGCAAAAAGGTAAAGTGAGACCTTTATTGTTGCAGCTAAAAGTTGACTGCGCTGTTTCGATGGGCGCTACCCCATCTCGTCAGAACTTTCGCAACGAATGTATGTCTTTGACTTAAATCAGGGTTCATATTAGTACCAGCGGCCTCATATGACAAATGAGAAGCGCTGATAAACAAAATATTCCACCGAACTAAGTCGACACACTAAAAATCTCACTTTGCCAATTCAATGTTATGCATGTGCTCGCATCGCTCGCAACAATGCAAAGGTTGTTGTTGTACGGTATGTCCCGTCTTCACTGTACCTCGTGTGTATTGTTGTTGTTTGTATGTATTGTTGGTCTGTTATGTTGTATGTGTTGTCATTTATTCTGGTTTAAGACCAAAGGTTGTGCACATTACAAATTAAATTTATATTCTAATTTTGGGTCCAGAGATTGAGCCGGGGTGACTAAGACCATTGTAGCTAGTTATTGCAGCGGCAGACCAGAGCCGCTGGTGGGAATCGAACCCACAACCCCCACGCTGATAGCCGAGCACGCTACCAACTCGACCACCGGGGCGCTCATAAAAAAACGATAATTAAACATAAAATAACTTGTCATTTTATTGTCAAAATATACCTATTTTTTCATATTTGAGAGCATACTTTAAGGATCGTTACTCTATGAAAAGTATACTTCCGTGATGAAGTACAAATCTTTCAGAGCGAAAACATTTTTGTAGCTCTTTTTTTCACATTTGAGAGCATACTTTAAGGATCGTTAATATATTAAAATTATATTTCTATATTTTTTCAGATCAACTATATTTGTGTGGTTCTAAATTTTTTTTTAATTAAAATATTTAGATTTTCCTTCACATGTTTCCAAATTAATTTTTTTCATATTCCAGTCTACACACATGGCCAAATCAAATCAATTCAATCAATTAATATGCACAGCATACTTTTAGGCTGTGCTCAAATTGCCAAATGATTGTTTGTTTTTATAATATTGCTAATAAATTGTTGAATACTTCTGGGATTCTGTTATCAAAAGCAATATTTTCCTATTAAGTTCATCACATATTTATTTTATTTCGTAGCCTATGGCATTACATAAAGAAATCTAGTAAATTGAATTTGTTGATGGCATAACCATAGGAGCAGACTTTAAAAGGCGAACCATAAACATTAGACTGTAGAAAAAAATAGAGAAGTATGGATAGACTCTTGCTCTTAAGCTTTATTAAAATGGGTGTATGTAAAAAGATATAAAATGAATTATAAAATAATTTAATTCTCGTGGTGATAATGTAAAGCAAATTGCGAATCAGTTTTATTGGAAATCCTTGAACTCATTCTTTTTTACTTTTTGCCGCCCGGTTTCCATTGAAAATTAGCCTCAAATAAAGTCATTGGAAATTTTTTGAAATATGACAAATCCAATCTTCAAATTTTTCGTGATGTTTGCGTAGGGCGCCATTTTTGGTATAAAATCATTCGATGGACCGCATGAAATAAATCCAAATCCAATCTTCAAATTTTTCGTGATGTTTGCGTTGTGCGCCATTTTTGGTATAAAATCATTCGATGGACCGCATGAAATAAAGGCAAATGTTCCAGTTTTATTGGAAATCCTTGAACACAATCATTTGTTTTATCTGTCCCCTTCCTTTCTCAAGGAAATTAATCTCAATTCAAATCATTGATCTTTGTAATTTGGGTAATTTTAGTATTCTAACTACAAATCGTCCGTGATGAGACGAGTAGCAAAAAAAGGTTATGTTGGGCGCCATTTTTAGTATAAATTCGTTCTAAGAAGCACAAAAGTAAGGAATTATGAGATAATTTAATTCAGTTAGTGCCCGATTTTGACTCTCTATGTCCCTTCAATGTAAATTAATCTCAAGTAAAGCCATCTTCGTAATTTGGATAACTTTTGCATTCTAACCACAAATAATTAAGTTCACGTTGGGCGCCATTTTTGGTTTAAAGTCATTCGATGAGACGCAAGAATAAGGAATTATGAAATAATTAAATTCAGTTAATGATAATATATAGGCAAGAGCTCTAGTTTTATTGAAAATCCATGAACACAATCTTTAAATTTATTTTCTGACGCCCGATCTGAGCTCTTAGTGTTCTTTCCCAAGGAAAAAACATTCGACAAGAGCAAGAAATTATGTGATAATTTCATTCAGTTAGTTCTGTTTTACTAGAAATCCTTGAACACAATCATTTATTTTATTTTCTAGCGCCCGACCAGAGCTCACAATGTCCTTTCCCAAGGAAATTAACATCAATTGGAGTCATTTATCTTTATAATTTGGTTAACTTTTGTCCAGTAGCAAAATAAATAACTTCGCGTTGGGCGCCATTTTTAGTAAATAGTAATCTGATGAAGCTCAAGAATAAGGAATTATGGGATAATTGAATTCAGTTAGTGTTGAAGTAAAGGCAAATGTTCCAGTCTTGGTGGACCGATCTGGACTCTCAATTTAAATTAATATCAACTAGAGTCATTTATCTTTGTAATGTGGTTATCTTTTTTATTCTAACTATATAGTCATAGTCATTTATCTTGATAATTTGATAACTATTGTTTTCTAGTCACAAATAATTAAGTTCGCTTTGGGCGCCATTTTTGGTATTAAGTCTTCTGATGCAGCAAATAATTCATCACTAAGTGAGATAATTTAATTCAGTTAGTGATGAAGTAAAGGCAAGTGTTCTAGTTGTACTGGAAAACTTTGAATATAATCACTTATTGCTGGCGCCCGATGTGAGCTCTCAATGTCCTTTCCCAAGAAATTAATCTCAATTAGAATAATTGATTTTGATAATTTTGGTAACTTTTGTATTCTAACTACAAATCATACATTATGGGAAGAGTATCAAAAATTAAGTTCGCGTTGGGCGCCATTTTTGTACAGAATCATCCGATGAAGCTCAAGATTAAGGAATTATCAGATAATTTATTTCAGTTAGTGATAATGTATAGGCAAGAATTCTAGTTTTTTTTTTTGAAAATCCTTGAACGCAACAATTTATTTCATTTTCTGGCGCCCAATCCTTTTCAAATGGGAATTAATCTCAATTAAAACCATTTATATTGGTATTTCTAACTACAATTCTTCCGTGATGGGGCGAGTAGCAAACAATTAAGTTCGCGTTGGCCGCCATTTCATCCGATGAAGCTACAGAATAAGGGCAAGGTAAAAGTGCATTGGGATATGCGATGTGGCTATGAGAGTATAAATAAATATAAAATTCCAAAGGATTTAATTAAAAAAAATATATATTTTTTATATTTATTCGCACCCTATGTTAACGTTATATATGTCAAATAAAAGAGGAGAATATCTGTTAAAAACACTTTAAATCGCATGCTTCTATCTGTATTAGTTTAGCATTAACAACCATTTCAAGTTTATTTAGTTTTTTATATTTTCCTTTTTAAATGGGAAAACTCGAAATGGTTGTTAATGTTATACTCGTACAGGTAGAAGCATGTCATTTGAAGTATTTTTAACAGATGTTCCCCTTTTTTACTAGACTATTTTACCAATATCATATTTGAAATAATGTTAAAAATGTATCCTGCGGAACTTTGAAGTTCGGTATCATAGGTTGTAAATAAGGATTTGAAATAATTTGTAAAAAAAATGATCCTTCGGATCTTTGTATTTCTGTGAATAGGCAACAGGATGAGTAAATGAAAAACTACTAATGCCGATTAATTCCATATTGCCTATAGTTTTAGACGTATATCAGTCGGTTTAAGTATAATACTGGACGTCGGACGGTGTTATCAAAGATTCGCTATCCTGTTAAGGTACCTTTAGGCTAGCGATTGTTGAGTTGACACCAAAAAAGCTTAGGTTTCGGGAAGTGCCTTTCTAGATGATTTCAAAATTAGAAATGATGAACATTTCCATAAATTAACTAAACTAAAATAGTAATTGCTAGAGTGCCTAAATGTTTCTATTTGCTGCGGAGTGCAACAGATTGTGGATGAGGAGCCTGTATTGCTACGTTACTATGGAACCTCCGATTAAACAAGTGACGCCCTCGACCACTTAAACCAAGGAACACCACCCCCCCCACCTAAACCAAGGAACACCACACCCCCTCTCATAGACCTTGGACACTTTGCGTTATAACCATTTGCTTTCCACATCATTTTCTTTTCATGCCAACCGCAAACGGAAACACTACGTATTTTGATTAATAGCCTTAAAGTATACTTCATTTTTCGCTTGCGGTGATTTCACCGCCATAGTTATCAAATCTTTGAAATCTTAAACATCCTGCAGATAGTAGTAGTACCCCACAGTACATACAATTTGTAACACAATACCCCACCGCATACGTACGTACATATGTCAAATACTTTTTCAATTTTTCTTAAACTGTGTCAGGGTTTTATGAGCTCCCTTTGAAAATCTAACACAAATATTTGTGTAAAAATGAAAAACGAAAAAGAAATAAATCACGAAACAAAAGTATGCTTTGAATTTAGTTTTGTTGTAATAGAGATATGGCATTTTAAAATAACACAATCAAGCGATGCAAGCGATATCTATTTACATGTATGTATGTAGTATATAATGTAGAGTAAGTACCATATGTTAAACGCTGGGTATATTGTCTGAAAGTATGCATTGCTTTGATAAAAACGAACACAAATACCATCTGCGTGTTATTGATATAGAAATTAAGAAAATCCCAAGGATATCTGCTTTCAGTATTTATTTATTTATGTTAAATTGTTTCGAAACTCAACAATCTTCCCCAATGAAAGGATTTTTAAGTTGTCTGTTCAAGCAAGAAGAAGAATTGCTACAATTTGAATAAGTTAATATTAAAGATATAACACGGATCCATCTACTACTCAACAATTGCATGACTCTGAACGAGACTGGCTAACGATATGACAAATGAATATAGAGGAATAAAGTCGTAACGAAAGATTAGGTTGACAGATAACTCAATGTTGGGCGCCATTTCTGTTATATAATGTACATACAGTGGACTTAAGTAGCAAATAAATGGGTTCAAGTAGTAGCACACGTTGGATGCCATTTTTGCCATAAAATCATCGGCCGAAATGGAAACAAGTATAAGAATAGGGACAATATATTGAAATATTATTAAAAACGAACATTCAGGAAATATCTGACATGAACGAGATAACTCTAGTAGCTGAAAGCCATTTCTGTTATTTAATGTATCCATGTATATAAAAAAGCGTATAAAATGCGAGAGTAGCTATGGGATGGTGGGTGCAATGAGTAGTAAACAATTGGATTCACGTTAAGTGCAATTTCTACCACTAACCTATCTTTTGAAACAGAAGAAAGTGAAAATGAACAAGGTCTACGAAATATTTACGATATTACAACAGAACGAAATATATCGTAGGTCACAACTTTAAATTAGAATCGGCCATAAAAAGTACTGATTTTTTTCAATGAAGGAACACAGTATCATTCATATGACTACCACGACAGTGCATCCCAAAATCCACACCAAACAGTGACTCGTTGTGGATGCATTCTCAATAGTCACATGTGGGTTCTCTGAGCCCCATATGCGGCAATTTTGCTTACTTTTGCTTCATGAAGGCTGAATTGACGACCGATCTCTTCTATAAAATAAAAATAAAAATAAAAATAAAAATAAAAATAAAAATAAAAATGAAAATAAAAATAAAAATAAAAATAAAAATAAAAATAAAAATAAAAATAAAAATAAAAATAAAAATAAAAATAAAAATAAAAATAAAAATAAAAATAAAAATAAAAATAAAAATAAAAATAAAAATAAAAATAAAAATAAAAATAAAAATAAAAATAAAAATAAAAATAAAAATAAAAATAAAAATAAAAATAAAAATAAAAATAAAAATAAAAATAAAAATAAAAATAAAAATAAAAATAAAAATAAAAATAAAAATAAAAATAAAAATAAAAATAAAAATAAAAATAAAAATAAAAATAAAAATAAAAATAAAAATAAAAATAAAAATAAAAATAAAAATAAAAATAAAAATAAAAATAAAAATAAAAATAAAAATAAAAATAAAAATAAAAATAAAAATAAAAATAAAAATAAAAATAAAAATAAAAATAAAAATAAAAATAAAAATAAAAATAAAAATAAAAATAAAAATAAAAATAAAAATAAAAATAAAAATAAAAATAAAAATAAAAATAAAAATAAAAATAAAAATAAAAATAAAAATAAAAATAAAAATAAAAATAAAAATAAAAATAAAAATAAAAATAAAAATAAAAATAAAAATAAAAATAAAAATAAAAATAAAAATAAAAATAAAAATAAAAATAAAAATAAAAATAAAAATAAAAATAAAAATAAAAATAAAAATAAAAATAAAAATAAAAATAAAAATAAAAATAAAAATAAAAATAAAAATAAAAATAAAAATAAAAATAAAAATAAAAATAAAAATAAAAATAAAAATAAAAATAAAAATAAAAATAAAAATAAAAATAAAAATAAAAATAAAAATAAAAATAAAAATAAAAATAAAAATAAAAATAAAAATAAAAATAAAAATAAAAATAAAAATAAAAATAAAAATAAAAATAAAAATAAAAATAAAAATAAAAATAAAAATAAAAATAAAAATAAAAATAAAAATAAAAATAAAAATAAAAATAAAAATAAAAATAAAAATAAAAATAAAAATAAAAATAAAAATAAAAATAAAAATAAAAATAAAAATAAAAATAAAAATAAAAATAAAAATAAAAATAAAAATAAAAATAAAAATAAAAATAAAAATAAAAATAAAAATAAAAATAAAAATAAAAATAAAAATAAAAATAAAAATAAAAATAAAAATAAAAATAAAAATAAAAATAAAAATAAAAATAAAAATAAAAATAAAAATAAAAATAAAAATAAAAATAAAAATAAAAATAAAAATAAAAATAAAAATAAAAATAAAAATAAAAATAAAAATAAAAATAAAAATTAATTTTATTCTGCCTTTCAAAGTCAAAGTAACCGGTAGTTCAAATTTAAAATTTTAAATGGGTGTCATTTCTTTTATTTAATGTATAGACGGATATATAAACAAACAGAAGATGGGTGAATTGATAACAATGGGTCTGGGTCCACGTTGGGTGTATAAAATTTGATATGAAATCTTCCATTGAAACAGAAGCAGGAGTATAAAACTCAAGTTGGGCGCCAATTTTGTTAATTAATGTATCGACACTTATATATGTAAATAAGAGTGTGAAGATAAATTCGTAATTTAGCTTGTGGGACGGATTTAAAAAATATTTAAAAAAAAAAAAAACACTAAAAACAATAAAAATAAAAGGAATTATGCAATTAAATATTTTCCGCTCCAATAATTTGAATCTATCGAATCAGGCAAAAGTTCAAAAACTATATAAATAGGCCATATTATACCATGTATTAATGCGACATTGAAAGGCCGATAACTCGTAAACTAGAATACATGAATCGGGCTCTTTGCAGGGAGACAATTTTTTAAAAAAGTGTTAGTTTAAATTCCGTTTGAGATCGGAGATACACAGGTAGACAAAACTAGAACACATGAATGGGGTATTCCAAATGGCATTATTTAGCCCTTGGCATGGAGAATATTTGCCTGGTCCAAATTCCGTTTTTGTTCGGAGTTATATAGCTTTTACGATATCTGGTATATATATGGAATTTTGATTGTCCGATATCTCGAAAACTAGATTACATGAATCGGGTATTCCAAAGAGAATTATTTAGCTCTTGGTAAGAACAATATTTGGTGGTCCAAATTCCGTTTGAGATCGGAGATATATAGCTTTTAAGATATCGTATATTGTATATATCTGAAAAGCTAAATTTATCTCTTTTTGGAAAATATTAAAGAATAAGGACTAAATAATTACCGTTGGACTAGAGAGATATATCGGACAATCAACATTCGATATTTATACATCTTAACGGAAAATAATGTTAAAAAAATAATTACATAATTACTTTTATTTTTATTTTTTACTTAAATTTTATAATTACTTTATATTTATTTTTTAGTGTTTTTATGAATAAATAAATAATTTTAAATACGTTCACAAGCTAACTTGGTTTGTGTCTTGGGTGTGGAACGTATTTAACTTCCGAATTTATACTCACATCCTTTATATAAATGTCTATCAGATAGGAGTGTAACAAGCACGTTGGGCGCCATTTTTACATTATGTTGGTTTTCTTAGTTTCTATTGGTTGCACTGTGGAACACAAAAAATTACAAGTTTCTGATAGAGGGGGTATGAAGAGTTTACGTATGGTGATATTTTTAGAGATAGGTCAATATTTTCCCATTTTGAACATTCTTCTGATGAATTGGCATAGGAAAACTTGTGATCCTTACATTTTAAGTATTCAGCAATATTACTTAAAACAGCTTGTTGGTCCCTTTTGCCCAAGAAGTTAAAAAACTCCCCTAAAACTAGTGTTTAACGGGTGGGATGTTAAAAACCGGCCCTTTTCAGGAAACCTAGTTTCGATTTGTTCGAAAAATCACAATTTCATAAAGCTGCGTTTTTTAATTTTGTAGAAAACCGGTAACCGGTTTTTAAATTAGATAATTTAATCTTTTATTTTATTTTTATGTTTTTAGAACTTTTTGAATAAAAAACAATATTAAAATCGTATGTCTTCATTTATAATTTAATATTAATTGTCAGTTTTTTACATTTTTATTTAGTTTTCCATTTATATATATATGAAATGCGAAAATAGAAATAATAGAAATAATAGAAATAATATGGGAAACAGTTGTCAAAAGGAAGATTACCAACGTTGTATGTAAACATAAAACAAATTGATGAAACATAGAAGGATTTTAAAATTTTAGAAAAATTAAGGTAGTAAAATAGACTGAAATAATAGCTTGTAACAATCCTGGCTCATCAATAGCTACACTAATATTCATTACGTCTGAATCACCTCTGCTGTCAGAATTGAATGTGCGACAAAGGTGTCTATAAAAGTACTTTAATCCCTTTTTTGTACATTTATCCCAGACCGTAGGTACAATATCAGGGTTTTCAGATATAATTTCAATTCTTCAATTTACATTTATTTATGTATACTTTCTGTACATATAGCATGTACACTAAACCATTTCGAGCGTTTCAATACTTTTCAATATAATATTGTAGTTTCGGTGGGTTTTCTGCTGTTGTTGCCATAAAATTCTACTATATGTCTCTGAATAGATATCAAACTTTTGTTTATTTCAAATATATTTCGAAACTCCACCCAAAAAAAAAACTGAAAAAGTGCTCTCATTTTCCAAGTGAATATTTGCCCTGGTGCATTTTTTCATCGTTTCAAAACATTTTCATTTCAGAACCCCATGAATGTTTATCTTTCGCTGTACTGCTGTGGACCGGCCAGTCAGTCAGTCAGTTTGTTTATTTACAGTTTTGTAAAAATTGTTTACATGCATGTTGAGTATTTGAAATATGCATGTTTACAATACCTTCTATATATGCATACTATGATGGGGTGGTACTATCGCGTATAGAGCTGATATTTTATTATTGTTCAATTTCGATGTTCTGTTACACAGGAACATGGAAGTGCTCGTCGTACAAAACAGATGTGTGCCGCTCTAGGTATTTATGGCAGAATTGTGTTTTTTTGTTATTCGGGAAAAAGAGCCGCCAGTTCAATACTTTCTCGTAAATACGTATGAATCAGCTCGTAAATATGATTCATAACAAAAACTGGGCAGCAGCCGTTTTTTGTTTGTTTCATAAAGTTATAAATTTTCTAATAGAAATAATGTTAATGTACGCACGTACGCCAAACAGCCCTCTTGTAAAGATGTTTGAATATATATATATATATATATATATAGATATGTATGTCTGTATACAGATACTGCCGGCATGTGATATTATTGCTGTTCAATTTTTTTCTGTAATTATTTTTTAATTGCATTTTTGTCTTGTTCTGCTCTGTTCACACAACAAGTGTTAATTGAAAATTATTGTTACAATAAATATTTACAGCTGTATTTCGCTGCATCTTCCTGTTACATAAAAGTTTTATATGGGGTGGGACGCTCAACAGATGTGCAAGACACAGTAGTTCAAAAGTTCAACCGAATTTTGGGAAAATATCAGGAACTAACCAAAATATATCTGAAAGATGAGGACAAACAAAAATTCAACTAGAACTACTAAAAATCGAATAGAAAAAATAAACGAGAGAACGTAATTGCCGATTCGGTGGCTAACTGTGTGAGAGAGGAAGACGAAAATATAGAGAAGTAGATGATCATGATTAGGCTGATGTTTCCACGTTGGTCGCCATTTGAAAAGCGCCATTAAAAGGCGGATTGAGATTTTTGCCATTGGAAATTAAAGAAGGACATTTGTTACTCCTAGTAGACAAACGATCGCAGTACGTGTAGTCAGGCTTGTAATTTTTTTCCTTCTCGCCAAAAAATCCCCAATGATCCCCAAATACAAAAAAAAATGTTTCAGAGAATTCGAGCAAAACAAAAACTAATTATGAATGATTTATTGAATCAGGGATTATTTTGAGCAATATAAGATGATTTGTTTCATTGTCCCTAAATTAGTCATGAAAAATCCCCAATAAACCCCAAATAAAAACAAAACTTTTTTTGTTTCAAGGAATTTTTTGAATCTGAATATGAGCAGAGTAAAGTATTTCCTTAATTTTTCTTGTATTTTTAAGGGCATGAATTGAATATTGTAATTTTTATATCCAATATTTTCAAATCAATGAAAATAGGAAAAATAAATAATACCTAACAAGAACAAACAAGTAAAAACGGCGCTAAGTTCGGCCAGGCCGAACTTTATATACCCTCCACCATGGATTGCATTCCACAGAGGTTGTCGGTTTTCGTAGAAGTGCAGTAATATTACAGGAAAATATATTTTTTTAATATAGCCAAACCAAAACAAATACAAATATTGAAAAATTAATTTTATAAATAAATATAATATTTTAATTATTTCAAACCACGCTTATAAGGCAAGGCTACCAATACGTCAATTCAAAAAATAATTATTCTTCTATTTATATTTTGAAAAATATTTTCAAAGCCATAAATCTTAGTAGATAGTGGGTGCTACAGTTGGTTGTATTTCCATTCTATTTGAATTTCAAAAGTACAAATTTTAAAAAACGTACATAGTGCATAATAACCTAACTTCATGATTCAACCAATTTTTGCCGTAAAAGAAAAAGTACGAATCTGGAAAAAAAAAATATTTTGCGTGTCTATGCAGTCAGAGGAATGTATATACCGAATTCCATGATTCCATTTGGTTGGTACCATTTTTACCCCCTTGACGTTTCTACGCAATTAGAATTTTATCATTCTAGTTGTAGTCGTTTAGTTGGTACTATTTTTATCCCTCTGTACCATTGTATTCCTTGAAAGTACTAATTTCGAAAAATTCGTCTATTTTCCGTGTCTTCGCAGTCAGAGGAATGTATACTCCGAATTTCATGACTGTAGCTGCTGTCATTTGATTGGTACTATTTTTATCCCCTTTTTTCGTTTTATCCCCAAAATGTACGAATTTCGAAAAATATGTTTATTTTCCGTGTCTTCACACTCAGAGGAATGTATACTCCGATTTTCATGACTCTAGCTGCGGTCATTAGATTGGTACTATTTTTATCCCCCTTTTTCATTTTAACCCCAAAAAGTACAAATTTTGAAAAATCCGTGTATTTTACTTATCTTTTTACTTATCTATGCAATCAGAGGAATGTATACACCGAATTTCATTATTCTAGGTACAGCCGTTTGGTTGGTACCATTTTTATCCCTCTATTCCTATTTTACCCCTTAAAAGTACGAATTTGGAAAAAATACTATTATTTTATATTATGTATCTACTCAATTAGAGGAATGTACACACCGAATTTCGTGTTTCTAGCTGTTGTCGTTTAATATGTACCATTTTTATCCCTTTTCTGCCCCATTTCACCCCCTACAAATAAGAATCACTTTATGGTGCACGTTTTTGCTGTAAGTGGAATGCTCATACCCATTATCAAGCAAGTACAAGCAGACATATTGAAAATATATGCTTAAATACGCTAAAATATTAAGGATTATTATGGGTATTTTTAGTCCTTGTGAGGGAAAAAATTTTCCCTTTGGGCCGATTTCGCCCCATTTCAATCCCAACCGATCTACGACTATAAGACGCATTTATGGAAAATTTGAACGTTCTAGCTCCTTTTGTTTAGATGCCAGCGTGCTTTCAACAGACGGACAGACGGACGGACATGGCTAGATCGTCTTAGAATTTTATGACGATCAAGAATATATATACTTTATAGGGTCTCAGGTCGATATTTCAAGGTTTTACAAACGGAATGACAAAGTTAGTATACCCCCATCCTGGAGGTGGAGGGTATAATTAATACCTAACAAGAACAAAAAATATTTCATGTAAAACAATTACAGTAACTTAGGTATATAGTGATGTGTTGCGTGACGTCTTGTTGGATAAAAGCGAATGTTTATAGGAATATCGAGTCTCATTATTCGTCTTCAGCTGGTTGATCAGTATTATACTGATTTCTTTATAACAATTTCCATCCAATAGTCCTCTTTCTTTTTATTCTATCTTTATTATATTTTCTTATACCCAGTAAAAATCATGACAAAGGTCGTGAGGAGCAAAGTTATATATGTCAAGGCGAAATTTTAATAATAAATGTGCATTCTATATAATACAATATGATCATGAGCCAGGCCAATAGCCCGGTTCGAAGCAATTGCTAAATATTTTTTAAAATACGTAAAATATCCCACAAAATCCCGAAATAGTTTGTTAAATCCCCTGTCCCCATTTCATATTTGTTGTCATTTTGACCATCATAAAATACCCATGGTTGGAGACAAAACTGTACTGCCAGTATATCTGAAAAGATCTCATTCTCATAAGAAAATAATTATCACCGTGTTTATGTTAATAGTGAACACTTTTAATATCCGAAATGTTTATATCCCTAATATTTAGTGTATATATTTCAGCACGTTTTTATACCCTCCACCTCCAGGATGGGGGTATACAAACTTTGCCATTCTGTTTGTAACACATTGAAATATCGACCTGAGACCCTATAAAGTATATATATTCTTGATCGTCATAAAATTCTAAGACGATCTAGCCATGTCCGTCCGTCTGTCCGTCTGTTGAAAGCACGCTAGCATCTAAACTGTTTATATTTGCTTGATATTTGGTATGCGCATTCCCCTTATAGCAAAAACGTGCACCATAAAGTGATTCTTATTTGTAGGGGGTGAAATGGGGCAAAAAAAAGGGATAAAAATGGTACATATTAAACGACAACAGCTAGAAACACGAAATTCGGTGTGTATATTCCTCTAACTGAGTAGAGACATAATATAAAAGCATTTTTCCAAAGTCGTACTTTTAAGGGGTAAAATGGGAATAGAGGGATAAAAATGGTACCAACCAAATGGCTGTACCTAGAATAATGAAATTCGGTGTATACATTCCTCTGACTGTATAGACACAAAAAAAAGGATTTTTCGAAATTCGTACTTTTTGGGGTCAAAATAGAAAAACGGGATAAAAATAGTACCAAACAAATGACTGCAGCTAGAGTCGTTAAATTCGGAGTATACATTCCTTTGACTACGTAGACATGAGAAATAAACGGATTTTCGAAATTCGTACTTTCAAGGGATACAATGTTACAGGGGGATAAAAATAGTACCAACTAAACGACTACAGCTAGAATGATGAAATTCTAATTGCGTTGAAATGTCTGGAATCGTGGAATTCGGTGTATACATTCCTCTGACTGCATAGACACGCAAAATAAAAAGTTTTTTTTTCCAAATTCGTACTTTTTCTTTTACGGCAAAAATTGGTTGAGTCATGAAGTTAGGTTATTTTGCACTTTGCACATGTACGTCTGATAATGGATTTTCAAAATTTGTACTTTTGGAATTAAAATAGAATGGAAGTACAATCACTGTAGCACCTACTACCTTCCAATATTTATGGTATTTAAGCTTTTTGAAAATATAAGAATATTTATTTTTTGTTTTGAAATAGATAATGGTTTGATATAATTAAAATATTATATTTATTTATATAATTATTTTTTTTTCAATATTTATATTTGTTTTGGCTATATTACAAAATTTATATTTTCCTGTAATATTACTGCACTTCTACGAAAACCGACAACCTCTGTGGAATGCAATCCACGGTGGAGGGTATATAAAGTTCGGCCCGGCCGAACTTAACGCCGTTTTTACTTGTTTCAATATGTCTGCTTATATTTACTTGATATTGGGTATACGCATTCCTCTTACACCAGGAACGTGCACCATAAAGTGATTCGTATTCGCATGGGGGTGAAGTGGGGCATAAAAGGGATAAAAATGGTACCTACCAAACGACAACAGCTATAAACACAAAATTCGGTAAAAAAAAGATTTTTTTTCCAAATTCGTTCTTTTAAGGGGTAAAATGGGAATAGAGGGATAAAATTGGTACCAACCAGTCAAGCCTCTGTGGCATGCAATCCATGATGGACGGCATATAAGGTTCGGCCCGGCCGAACTTAACGCCCTTTTTACTTGTTTCATCTAACGTATCTTTCAAACGAGATCAAAATTGGTTAGATAGTTTGTCGGTAGCTCAATTATGAATCATATATTTTTTTATTTTTTTTCTTGAATTCTGAATAAATTAATCATCTATGGACGGACTGGGCGTCTGCTTCCCAGCGGATTCCATTCGAAGGCCGTTCACGTTATGTTGTTGCTCAGTTTTCGAAGAGTGTGGCCTATCCTCTCTTTCGTAGATTTGACACAAGAGTTAAATATACGAATTTTCGTGTTGATCAATAATTGTGTTGAGCGCCTTACTTAGCCTCCTCCACTCCATTTTCCACTGACATTATGCAGCCCAGCTATCAAAAATGTTCAACATATTTAATTGGCTTATTCTCGACTATGACGTGGGCACCGACGTTATTCTTCATTCGCCTTGCTTGCATAGAAATTGGGTGCCTGTGGAAATTGCGTCGGGCGCCATTTTTCGATGTAAATTCCAATCTTTATTTGGTTTGGTGGAAATTTCTCCGTGGACTAAAATTCTTGAAAATTTTTATACTTAAATTAATAATATCGAGTCTTTGGAAGAGAAAACTTAAAAAAAAAATTTCATGCAGTTACATCCGAATGATTTCAACGTTAGTACTACGATAAGTTTACATGCCCTGTTCTATATTCTATGGCAGTTTACACTGGATCTTTGGGCTCGGAAAGGGTGTTCTTAAATTCAAATATGTCTGATGTTAGACAAAACTAAATATTTTAATTTTTCTTCACTTTTCCAACTGCAAATGTACCATTTTTTGAGCCAAACCAGCATAGACATGCTATTAAAAAGAAATTAGGTCTGCTGCACAGACCCGCCCAGCCATACTCGCACTGCTGGCAATTTGTTTTTGTTGGATTAATGGCTTCTGACACCCTCAACCCCCACCTCCACCTGCACATTCGCCTTTGACTTGCTGAGGCTTATCTCGGTTGTTTTAAATTTCACCTACTCTGCGAACGAGCATATTTTGCTGCGTTTCTTTTTTTTTTTTTTGGGAACACCAACATGGCCACCCTTCCTGCTCACACACGTGAAGAACTTTATTGTTATCAGAACACAGCGTTAAGCCTTTTGTGGGTGTTTGTTTTTTTTTTTGTTTTTAATATTTAAATGGGTAAAAAGTGAAAAAATTACGTCAATAAAAATGCAAAAATAACAAGAGAGGTAGAGTACATACATACAGTACAGATAAAAATAACAACAGGCGAGTGCAAATTTGTTAATATAAATAAATAAACATAGCGGTTGGTTGGTGGCGCGGTCGTTTGTCAGCAGTTAATAAATAAATATAGATATGAGTGTGTGTTTCAATTACATTTTTTATACAAACACGTGTAAAATTAAATATTGTATATGTTGCAGTGACGAAATTGGAAAAATGGTCATTGGTCTCAACATCAGATTGAGAAGAATCAGAGTGCAGAATAGCGATATAGATTCATTTGAAATTGACAATCCATTTAGGAAACTTTTCTTGTCTTCGTTGTGTAAACGTAATGACTCCTAACATGCAGATTTAGGGGGAATTGACAATCCATGTAGGATGTTGGGGAAGAAATTTCGAAGGTGGAATTTTTATAGGAAAATTGTCTTGGCGTCCAACGTGGCGATTCATTTGGTATTTGTACAATCCTTGTAATATTTTGGAGTATGAATTGCGAAAGTGGAATTTGTGTATGAAACTTCTCTTCTGTATAAATGGAATGACGCCCAACGTGGATATTTACTTATACAGGGTTTTCCAACAAGAGGTGTTATTTTGGTATTCAAAGAAAATGCCATTTTTTGAGATAAATGATTGGATGTTTATTTCATAATAAAGAGGAATGTATGCCGTTAATAATGGAAAACAACATCAGCCACCACGACCACGCTTACAGGACCATATCCTTTTCATGAAATTTTCCATAACCAAATCGCAAAGTGGCTGCCCTAAGTCCTCGATAGCCTCACGAATTCTATATTTGAGGTCTTGAATCGACGCTGGGCTGTTGACGTAGACCTTATCTTTCACGTAGCCCCAAAGAAAGAAGTCACAAGGTGTTAAATCACAAGATCTTGGTGGCCAATTGTGATCACCTCTTCGAGAGATAACACGGTCCGGAAACATTTCCCGTAAAAGAGCAATGGTTTCGTTGCTTGTTTGGCACGTAGCGCCGTCTTGTCGAAAATAAACGTTGTCCAGATCAATACCATCCAACTCCGATCATAAAAAAATCGTTAATCGATAGCGCATTCCATTCACGATAACTGTTGATCCAACCTCATTTTCGAAAATGTAAGGTCCAATGACCCCGCCGGACCATAAACCGCACTAAACAGTCACACGATGAGAATGGAGAGGCTTCTCAACAATAACTCTTGGGTTTTCCAAGCCCCAGATACGACAATTTTGCTTGTTGACGTAAGTCAAGATGATTTTTCGATGGAATGCCGGATCATTTTCATTCATCTCAGGGACCCAAAGGAGCAAAGACACGACGTTGTTGATGATCGGCCGGCTTGAGTTATTTTGTTAACAGAACTTTATAAGCCTTAAGACCCAAGTCTTTATGCAAAATACGGTGTAATGAATGCCCAATTCCAAAGAACGACAGGGAATGGACAAACCTGGGTTTTCTTCAACACTTTGGGATACAGCAGCAATATTCTCAGTTGTTCTGGAGCGACGTGCACGGGTTTTATTCTTCACAACACTAGCTTGTTCCAACAGCTCGAATTTTCCACCAATTTCTGTATTGCGGTCCAACAAGGAGCTTCACGACGACCCAAAAACGCTTTAGATTTGCGAACTGTGACTGCAATATTTTCACCATTTTTGTAATAATAATGTGTATCGTTCCATTTTTAATAATGACATAGTTTCTACTTGTCAAATGTCAAAGTATAAAAGCTTCAAAAGTGAAAGCTACCAAAATACCGGGTGATATCAAAATAACACCTCTTGTTGGAAAACCCTGTATTTAATTGAGTTGACAATCCAAGTGGTATTCTAGAGTGAAATAAGTGTCCTCTTAGTTGAATATGGGCGCAGACATTCTAAGCATTCCAAAAATAAACTCTGTAAATAATATACATTTTTGAATGGCGTCCAACTAGAACATAATGCAATGCATGATGCCAATATTTAGCTCTTGTTAACTTTCATTTTTAAATTTTTATTTAGTTCTATTTTTTATCGCAATATATCCTATGAATTTGCTATAAAAAATAATAATTTAAAAATTTGCTAAAAAATATTATAAAATAGGGCTGTTTTTCTTTTAGTCGGGATAACAAGCTATGATAACAAAAACGTTAATAAAAATTTATTTTTTTTGCTTAAAATAAAAAAATATTTTTTCACATTGTCGCCAACTCTACAGTATAAATATATGTGTCAAAACAAATTTTCAAAAAAAATATTTTGCGTTGACTTTATTGGACTTTGCCTCGATAACCATAATTTTACTTACACTGGATAATGATCCAGGCTAAGTCAAAAATTTTTAACACAAAATTATTTTTTCAAAAATTGTTTTCACACACACATTGATATTGCTGATATTGATTGGCGACAATTTTAAAAAATAATTTTTTATTTTGAGTGAAATTTTAAAATTTTATTTAGATTTTTATTATCGCAGCTTAGTTATCCAGTCTTAACGGAAAACAGCCATAATATTAATATAAAACAAGTAAACACGGCGTTAAATTCGGCCCATCCTAACATGGATTGCATTTCATAGAGGCTGTCGATTTTCGATTATTTTTAATATAGCCAAAAACAAACAAATAAATATAATGAAAATATAATTTTATAAATAAATATAAAATATTAATTATTTTAAACCACGCTTATAAGGCAAGACTGCCAATATCTTTATACTATATACATCGAAATAATACTTCAAGTCAATTAAAAAAGTTAATATAAGGCAGCTTAAATACCCTAAATATTGAGGGATAGTGGGTGATTTTTTACCTACAACTGTTTGCTTGGTTGTATTTCCATCCTATTTTAATTCCAAAAGTATTAATTTTGAAATTCCATTATATCTCACGTACACAGCGCAAGATAACCTAATTTGATGATCATACCCATTTTTGCCGTAAAGTAAAAAAGTAGTCCGAGGAATTTATACACTGAATTCCATGATTCTAGCTGCGGCTAATTGATTGGTACCATTTTTATCCCCATTTTACCCCCTTAAAAGTGCGAATTTCGAAAATCTCTTTATTTTACGTGTCTTCGCAATTAGAGGGATATATACACTGAATTTCATCATTCTAGCTGTAGCCGTTTAGTTGGTACCATGTTTATCCCTCCGTTTCCATTGTATCCCTCCCTTGAATGTACAAATTTTGAAAAAAAAAAAAAGAAAAAAATATTTTTCGTGTCTAAGCAGTCAGAGGAATGTATACTCCCAATCTCATGATCCATTTGGCTGGTACTATTTTTATCCCCTTTTCCATTCTACCCCCCCAAAAAGTACGAATTTCGAAAATCCGTTTATTTTACGTTTCTACGCAATCAGAGGAATATATACACCGAATTTCATTATTCAAGGTGCAGCCCTTCGGTTGGTACCAATTTTATCTCTCTATTCCCATTTTACCCCTGAAAAGTACGAATTTGGAAAAAATACTTTTATATTATGTCAATTACACACACACACATTTAGAGGAATGACATACCGAATTTTTAGCTGTGTTTCTAGCTGCTGTCGTTGGTACCATTTTTATCCCTTTTTGGCCCATTTCACCCCCTACAAACAAAAATCACTCGCATGCCAAATATCAAACAAGTAACAAACTTATGGAAAAAACATGATGAAATAGTTTAAATATTAGGGGTATTTTCAGTCCTTGAGAGGGAAAAATATTTCCCTGTGGGCCGATTTCGCTCATTTACAATCCCAACCGATCTACAACTATAAGACTTATTCATACAAAATTTGGACTTCCTAGCTTTTTTCGTTTAGATGCTAGCCTGCTTTCAACAGACGGACGGGCGGACATGTTTAGATCGTTTTAGAATCAAGAATATATACTTTATAGGGTCTCAGGTCGATATATGCAGGTGTTACAGACAGAATGACAAAGTTAGTATACCCCCATCCTGGAGTGTGTAAACAAAATAAAATGAAAATAATGGTATCCGAGGAATGACAATTCCTTATAAAATTCAAGTAAATATCCGAAGCATCCCGGTTGGGACAAGGAGGATGAAGTGCAGCAATGCTGTGAGGGGTTATAATTTTGCACTCACTGTAAGGAACTTACAATTTAAAGCCGCCTCCAAACGACCAATGTATTAACCCATTAAAACTCAGCCAAAATTTTATTTCGTTTCTTACTGTTCAATGTTTGAATAATCGAACACTGGGTCTAAATGGGTTAATGGAGAAGTTTCGCAAGACTCACAAATGTCTTCAGTATTAATGGGGTAATGTTATCACTGCATAAAGCCAGTCGGCCAGTTCATACCCTGGTGACACACATTAGAAATAATCTATTATTTCAAATTAGTCAAACCAAACCAACTAAATAAAAATTGTCAATCTATCACATTTCCTCCATTTGAGTTTGGTGTATTATATTTTCAATAACACGTATGCCCCCATTTGGAAATCAACATGACTGCAATAATAATTAATTATGCGTGTGTATAAAGCAGATATTATCTATTTATTTTATTTATAATTTATTTCAAACCTAATTTGTTGACCTACATTTACCAACGATTGCGGAAGACCGGCGAAGCATACTTTTGGGGTTATCATTTAATTTGAAAATAATTTGCATATACCTCCAAATGAATGAGAACAAGGAGGGAACAAAAGTAGACTTTAAATTTTTCATATTTTGTATTTCTCTTTTTGTGGGATAAATAGGTAGAGGAAGACGGTTGTAAGAAAGAAAAGAGAAAACTTTGAAAAATAAAAAATAGCAAAAGAAGAGATTTCCCCAAAATAAATGCCAAAATATTAAGCTCCTTTGTATGTTTTTTTGTTCTTGTTGTTGTGTGAAGGATATGGGTATTATGAATAGAAAATGTGCAATTTATAGCATACCTTAGGGCTGTCTTAGATGGGTTTCTTGCTGATGTTAGCAGTGGTTGTGGTGTTGCTAAAGACTTTCCGCATTTCTTAGAAATGTTTTATTGCAAACTACTACTAACACCGAATTCAAATAGGGGCCGCACAGTGTTTTCAAACGTTAACAAAATGCTTCTGATTATGTAGTTTCTTAGGCATATCAGAGAACTATGTTTATAATAGTTTAAATGCAGGTTGAATAAATAAACGAAAATCTACTGATATAGTACAAAATTAATTTTGAGTTTTGGTGTATTCAGAGACTTACAGTAGAATTTTAATGCAAATATTTTTGTAGACCAATTTGACCCGCTAGATACCTGTTTTAGGGGTGTTTTTAACCTTTTGCACAAAATGGACCAGAATGAACACTTTATTGAGGAGTTAGAGGGTTAAAATGTTCTACAAAAATGTTCCTCTTAGTGTTTTAAGTAATATTCCTGAACACATCCTATACTTAAAATGTAAGGATCATAAGGTCTTCTATGCCGATTTATCATAAGAATGTGCAAAAGGGGAACATTTTGGGATCCTTTTTACACTTTAGCACAAGAGGGACCATAAAGACCACTTTCTTGAGGAGCTAGATGGTTAAAATGTTCTACAAAAATGTTCCTCGTAGTGTTTGAAGTAATATTGCTGAACACATCCTATACTTAAAATGTAAGGATCATAAGGTTTTCTATGCCGATTTATCATAAGAATGTGCAAAGGGGAACATTTTGGAATCATTTTTACACTTTAGCACAAAAGGGACCATAAAGACCACTTTCTTGAGGAGCTAGAGGGTTGAAATGTTCCACAAAAATGTTCCTCTTAGTGTTTAAAGTAACATTCCTGAACACATCCTATACTTGAAATGTAAAGATCACAAGGTTTACCATGACGATTTATCATAAGAATGTGCCAAAGGGGAAAAATGACCAGAATCCGTTGTCAGAACCTTGCTATTATTGCTATTATTTTCACAATGTAATTTAATTAAAAATTGATTATCTCTGTGGATTCATTTAGGTACATCAAGATGTCTACATTTAATTTGCGAAAGTCAAACATACTCGTATATTCTACAGATTTTTGTCTAGAACTCAGACTAGCCCCTCAAATATCTCAGTAAAATTTAAGAACGATTGAATTCATATTGACAAAATTAAGCTACTTCGATCAGCAATTTTCGCCAATATTTTTTTTTTTTGCTTTTTGGCACCACTGTACTTTAACAAAATATTTGTGTGTCTGTGATTGTGTCCATAAAATGTTGGCTAATGTGATTTAAATTTATTCTACTCTTCTTCATGACATACTTTCAAGGATTGCTGGAAAAAAATATTTATTGTTGTTCAACTTTTCTTTCCGTTGTCCAAAAAATGGTTTTATATTCCAGGCAATTTTAATTAGGCTTAATGGGTTTATAAACAAAAAAGGTATTATTTGACTTGTTGTGCAACACTGCAAACATTTTCTAAAGCGATCAACGCTTTCCTATCGTAGCATTGTCTACTGTGGGGTAAAAATTTGCCACTTCCGCATTACTTCACTACTTCGGGACTTCTAAAAGTGAAAAGGACGACTGTGTACAAAGTGAAAAAAGTTCAATATCGAAATAAATATTGTTTTATTTTGTATTTATAATTTTTTATTATTTTAATTAATACTAGCTAAACCCCACCCGCATTTGAGTAATTTGAACTTGAATTTGAGTAAAATCAAATCATAAATATAAATTTTCGAAATAGCTCCACTCCAGCGCCACCTACCGGATACATTTATAAAATACAATTTTTTCTTAACATCAAATATACATTCTGAATTTCAGTTAAATTGGATTATACATTAAAATTTTCTATATAAATCCCCAGCGCCACCTACCGGACTCCAAACTACATATAAACCTAATCGGGCCTTTGACGTTAAGATCAGATGCTGTGACAAACATATGCACGAATATTTAATAATTAATATTAAAATGTTTTAACCCAAATAAAACTTTTCTTCAGTTGTCTGGCAATTAACAGGTGTCCTCATATGGGGACAGAGGCCGACAATGGGTCAATTTCCTATCACCAAATCTAGTTATGTTTGACAAATTCTTCGTTAAAAAAAACTGTTTCCACTTTGACAATGCGAACACACTTTCACATAAAAATAGTCATTTCGATTGCTCCAAGTTCCAGGGAAGAAACTAATAGCCATTAGCGATGCATAACATGGCTGTTAACATAAAAAAATGCAGCGCCCCTAGTGGAGGATAGTGGTACAACTCGATTAACATCCCATTCCCTTAACATTAACATCAACCTTGAAGAAGATGCAAATAACAGCCGGACAACATGAGAACGATGATGAACAAAGGTTCCCACGATAATCGGATAAATGCCGGAACGAAGTCTAGTACAATACAGACTTAAGGATTATCACCTCAGCTCACTCTAAAGCTGCTACAACAACAACAACCAAAAAATGACAAACACTTGTATTGAGCAAACGCCTTACTATTGTATTTTGGTTTTTGTAAAATTCAAACAATCGTTTAATTAACTTCCAGACGTGCCGAAGTAGTGACTTCTACGCTTTGGAAATCAAAAGCACTCTTCCAAATGTTAGCAGGGAATCGAAAGGCGTTTAAATGTTTTTTTCTTGAGGTTATGTGAGTTTTATCACATCCTCAAAGTATGCAATGAATTTTGTTTTTCATACCTTTCTCCGCCCCCAGCTAATATTCAAGTTTTTTTCGTTACATTGAAAGTCGGAAATATAAAAAAACCCTATCAATTATGTATTCATATCCTGATTAGCAAGCAATTTCCCTTTTTCGATATGAACAATCTTTGGCAAAGGGAAATTAAAACGTGTGAACATTTGACACAATTAGCTTAGCCAACTAAAGTCTCCATTAAGGGATGTCATTCAAATTCAAAGCTCTTTAACTGCTGCCCAAATATTGTCTTCAGTTTTCTATTTTAAAACGTTTTCAAATATTTGTTGCATTGCATACTTTCAACAGTTTCACAAACTTTGATCTTCGTATTTGTGTGCATACTTTAGGGTGGTTCGGGTTGAGGGAGTGGTGTACTGTACATACAGCAATATGTAAATTTGCCATGCATCTCTGTGAGGAATATAACATAACTTTATGTAAATGGAAAGGAAAGGCATGCCAGAAGTTGTCTGCAATAAAAATTGCATATTTTTTTCCCCGAGAATAATTTCAAAAAAGTCAAATGTATGTTTATTTTACTTAAAAGATGTATAAATTTCAGGGAATTTGTTAAGAGACGCGCATATAAATGACGTCGTTGACATTTTACAATCATAGATATGGTTCAAATACATTCTCAGAATTATTGTAGCATACTTTTAGGAAGTCATGAAATTTCTAAGCAACACTAAGCTTCACACAGTATTAACAATGATGCTAAAAACTAGGAAATTAATAAACATTTAATTCAATTTTTTACAAAGTGCTCCTCTTAATAAAATTTTCAAAGCATTTTTGAGAAATCTATTGCATACTTTTTGGCTAAATTGTCGCACACTTGTCAACGTTCTGCGTAATTAACAGCCATTACATCGGTTTGGGGAAGACATCCATTAAATTCAAATTGATTTAAAAAATGTCGAAGAATTTGTATTGCATACTTTTAGGTTACATTTTCCCATAAGATCCCCCTGCCGTAGACAACACATTTTTCTTGCTTTTAAGGAAGTTCTTTAAACAACCTCCAAAAAAGTCGAAAATATGTTAATATCCCGTAACATTTTAGGAATAGCATTTTCACAAGTGAATGGGAAGGAACTTTTAGTATGGGGTCACAGAAGTAAGGTGCCCGCTTTGCACCCAGATGTGTACATCGGGTTCCAATCGTGGCTCGAGAAAAAAAACTTTTGTTGTTTTTTATTATTTTTTTATTATTACTTTTGTTGTTGTTTTTTATTATTTTTTTATTATTACTTTTATTAATAGGCAATGTTTAATTTTGTAAAGTTTTAACAATTTAAAAATTTTTGCTTAAAAATGCATTTTTATTGCTTCTTTTAATATAATTAAAATATTTAATTTTTTATTAATTAATAATACTACATAATATCAGTAATATTAACACTACATATATTTAATGCTAATTTTATTTAATATTTCTTTGCATTATTTATTAGGTTATATTAAATAAATATTTTGTTAAGTTTCATATTGTCAGTTCTACGGAACAAAATGGTTTACTTTAGTTATTCGCCACTCACAACAAAGGGTAGCTGAGCCGTCCAGAAGGACGGCTGTTTTATCCCCGGTAGCGACGGATTTTTTATTTTAACATAAAGGGAATCTAGTGAAAAAGTGGTTCCTCCTTTACAACTACTTTAAAATAATAATAATAAATAATAATAAATAAATAATAATAAAAGTTTTTCAAAATAAATAACATCCCTCCTATGACAACTCCGTGTTAAATTCCTTGTTAAAGATCCCAATTTTCACCACTTCCGAATCACAAGATGAGCATCCTTTTCACTTTTCTGATGTATTTTGGCGATCTAAACTCGATAAGGAATTGAAAAAAATATCGATAATTTTTTTTATCAAAATTTCACTTTTCGCCGTAAACACGTTTAAGACGTTTCACGTAGAAGTTTAGGAACAGTCGCCAAAAAGCAGAATTTTTCTAGATATTTATTTTTTATTAAATCTTTTATAACTTATGAACATAACAATAATTATGCAAATCTTCAAATCTTAACCTACTTATTCTAGAAGTTATTTGTAACCAGAGTTTGCAAAAATGAGAAATATTAAATTAGCATTAAATGACAATTCAAAATATATTAGATCTAAGTTATTTCTACTCCTCAGACTTCTATGGCTTTCATAATTTAGCAGCTCTCTAGCGAGTATATTCGGATGTGTGTGTAACTTGTAAATGTAGCTTCGACAGTATTTCTTAACTTCTTCTTTAACCTTTGTGTCCTTGGGGTTGGGGTCCTTATAATTGTTTCCATTTTTTTTTTCACTGAACCAACACTCAGGGGATGTCCCCTATAAATGCAGTGCATTGCGTTGGTAGAAGGAAGATAAGGTATTGGAAGGAGGAAAGAGGGAGTAGTGTCTGTTGACATCTGTTTTGAATCTCTGAATGTCGTAATTGGAGGGAAAGATATTTGCCGGAAGTCGATTCCACATACGGATAGTACGGGCGAAGAACGAATTTATTCTGTAATGTGTAGTGTGGCCGGTTGTCCAATCGACAACAAATGGGTGAGCGTTCCTGGAGAGTCGCGTATCTCTACCGAACGTTCTCACGGGCGGTATAAGATCACGAATTTCCGAAGAACAAACACCATGAAAGTATCGATAGAACAATGACACACAACCAACATTACGACGGTGTTCAAGGGAGACAATAGAATTGGATATCCTACTGTCACCTATCACACGGTCAAGTAGCTCCAGTGATGAAGCTGGAGCTCCCGACCATATATGGGAGTTGTATTCCATCTTTGGTCTGATGTAGGTAGTGTAGATATTGAGAAGATTATTAAAAATAGTTTTTTTGTTGTCACGAAAAATCCATAAAAAAATAGAAAAAAAATCGCAAAAAATATTTTGTTCCATTATTTAATAGCTACCTTAATTCTGAAGAAGAAACAATGCGTATCTCTATTGATATATGTAAAAGTTGTGTTCTTCTCTGTATGAGGGAAAAGAGAGAAAATCGTGTTTTTTGATATTATATCGTTTTAAATATTTTTACCTCATCCAATAGCTTTTTAATGTGTAAAAGTTATGACCTTAATTAGGATTTTTTTTTTTCAATTTTTTAATCTATCGCCTTTCTGGCAACATTAAAATTTTGTTTTAACTTTCAATATCGAAGAAAACAAGGCCTATTTGAAGAAAATCTATATTGAAATGCTTTCGTTTTTGGCAACACAGCAAATTAAAATATTGCATGCAATTTGGAACACTCAAGATTGATAAATTGGTCAAATGATCGACTTTTTTATGTTCATTTGTGAAAGCCTATATTTTTCCTGGACTACAATCATCTTTTGTTGTCTTGTTTCTGTGGCAACAAACATATTGTGCGACCCTCGTTCTATCGCCAGTTAATATTTGTTGGTTGGCTTTTGTCAAAGCCATATTTGTCTTTGCAGATATGTCTTTCTGCTGAAGTACAGGAATTTTTTAATATTAAAATTCAATACAAGTTTACAGAGTCATGTTTTAAAATTGTTGCATACTTTGGGTTGTTTTGTGTAGTACAAGGAACAACCAATGAAAGTACCTTGGATGATAACGGAAAAAAGGATAGTAATGCAACTAAAAATCTCTAAACAGTACAACCTCTACCTCCATCTTTACGGTTTGCAACAAAGTAAACTGATCAAGTAAAGAGTGATTTTTTTGAGGTTAGGATTTTCATGCATTAGTATTTGACAGATCACGTGGGATTTCAGACATGGTGTCAAAGAGAAAGATGCTCAGTATGCTTTGACATTTCATCATGAATCGTCTTACGTCTTACGAACAACGCTTGCAAATTATTGAATTTTATTATCAAAATGCGTGCTCTGTTAAGAAAGTTCATTGCGCGCTTCCATTTTATGGTCAGTTTAATCGACCCACTGAAGCGGCTATTCGGGCTATTGTGACTAAATTTCGCACCAAATTTACATTGTTGGACATTAAACCACCAACACGCTTACGTAGAGTGCGAACTGAAGAAAATATCGCAGCTGTATCGGCCAGTGTTAATGATGACCACCAATTTTCGATTCGTCGCCGTTCGCACCAATTGGGTCTCTGTTACTCAAAAACGTGGAAATGCCAAAATTGGACTAAGCGGATGGACCACCTAAGACGCAGCCGCGGTCAACATTTAAATGAAATTATCTTCAAAAAGTAAATGTCATGGACCAATCTAACGTTTCAAATAAAGAACCGATGAGATTTTGCAAATTTTATGCGTTTTTTTTTTTTTAAAGTTATCAAGCTCTTAAAAAATCACCCTTTATTTAGTATATAGTAGGAGAAGTTATTTGGAATTGGAATTTTGATCACTTGCATATTTTTGAGCAAAATGTTTAGACTATTTCAATTTGAGACTTTCAACTTCTTAGGACTTTCTTCTCGCTTTAGTATTACACCGTACGACAATTATCGTTTTACTTGAACCGGATGATATACGTATAAGACTATAGACAAAATGGAGTTACTTAGCGTTTTTGGGTTTTCATTTCCTCATCCTACAAAGTTCTAAATGATACAAATTTTCAAAAAATTGTTTTATATACTTGTTGGCATCCTATTATAACGTTATTAGTATCAAATTAAGAAGGAGAATATCTTTTAAAAATACTTCAAATAACTTGCTTCTATCGATATTAGTCCAGCATTAACGTCTATTGCAAGTTTACCCCTTAGTTTTTCTAGTTTATTTAAATCTTGCTTTTGAAGGGACAAATTTTTAAATGATTGTTAATACTAAACTAACACAGATGGAAGCTTGAAATTTAAAGTATTTTTAGATCATATTCTCTTTTTTTGATTTGGAATTTATACCGGTGTAATAGGGTGCGAATAAGTATTAAAAATATTTTTTTGAAAAAAAAATCGTGTCCTTTGGAACTTTGTAGTCCTTTTAAGGGCCAACAAGATGAGAAAATGAAAAACTAAAATCGCCAATTAACTCTATTTTACCTATAGTTTCAGATGTATATCAGGTTCAAGTGGAATATCGGACAGTGTTATATTATGAAATACATGTTGCATACTTTCGAGAGTTTAGGAACGGATCTTCCTCTTTGCATACATTTGTGAGAAATAGAGATTTAAGCAGGCATGGTAAACATTTTTCTTTGGTATTATTTATGAATAACACTGTGGAACACAAACAAAAAATTAACAAGGTTCTGACAATTTCCCCCTTTTGCACATTCTTATGATGACTAGCCATAGGAAACCTTGTGATCCTTACATTTTAAGTATAGGACGTGTTCAGCAATAATATATTTTATTATATTATATATTATTTTAGCAATATTTTATCCCTCTAGCTTCTCAATATAAGGGTCTTTTTCGTCCCATTTGTGCAAAAGTGTAAAAAGCATCCCAAAATTTTCCTCTTTTGCATATTCTTATACCTTGTGATCCTTACAATTTAAGTATAGCATGTGTTCAGCAATATTACTTAAAACAAGATGAGGAACCTTTTTGTGGAAAATATTAACAGTCTATCTCCTCATTATACAGGTCTTTTTGGTTCCTTTGGTGCTAAAGTGTAAAAAACTCCCCTAAATTCCCCCCTTCTTCATATTCTTATGATGAATCGCTATAGGAAACCTTGTGATCCTTACATTTTAAGTATAGGATGTGTTCAGCAATATTACTTAAAACAAGATGAGGAACCTTTTTGTGGAAAATTTTAACCCTCTAGCTCCTCATTATACAGGTCTTTTTGGTTCCTTTTGTGCAAAAGTGTAAAAAACTCCCCTAAATTCCCCCCTTCTTCATATTCTTATGATGAACCGCCATAGGAAACCTTGTGATCCTTACATTTAAAGTATAGGATGTGTTCAGCAATATTACTTAAAACAAGATGAGGAACCTTTTTATGGAAAATTTTAACCCTCTAGCTCCTCATTATACAGGTCCTTTTGGTTCCTTTTGTACAAAAGTGTAAAAAACTCCCCTAAATTCCCCCCTTCTTCATATTCTTATGATGACTCGACTAGGATACCTTATGATCCTTATATTTTAAGTATAAAATGTTTTCAGCAATATTACTTAAAAAAAGACGAGGAACCTTTTTGTGGAACATTTTAACCCTGTAGCTTCTCAATATAGTGGTCTTTCTGGTCCCTTTTGTGGAAAAGGGTAAAACACACTACTAAGACAGGGGTCAAAATGTTCTACAAAAATATTTGCCGTAAAATTCTTCTACAAGTCTCTAAATACACCAAAACTCAAAATTCAACTTAAATGTCAGAAATTAGTCAAATCTTAAAAGCATTTTATGGCTAATTTCGTATTTTTTCCGAATTGGTCATAAATTGTTCTTCAAAATTGAATTTTAGGGAGATGGTGTAAATGGGAAAAATATTCTACGCCAAATTTCACTATAAATCACCGAACAACAGAATACTGTGGATATAATATATATAAATAAAATATCAGTACCAATTTGGCTACTTAAATAAGAAATTATTTATTAAATTTTATGTTAGCTCTTGCAAAATCTATACAATTATTTTTAAACTTTCTATCAGAATCCATTGTTAGAACCTTTCAAAAAATTTCATTTTGGTCCACAGTGTTATTAGAAATTTATCGTTTTCTTCACATACTTTTGGGAGCGGTAAATATCTCATAGGTAAGTATGGCATTAGGCAAATTTGGTTAAGATAATTTTGTCTTTGTTTGTAACACCCAAAAGGGAAGGAGATAGACCCATCGTTTATTATACAGATCGGCTTAGAATCACTTTCTGAGTCGATTTAGCAATGCCCGTCCTTCCGTCTGCCTGTCTGTCCATCCTTCTATTCTTGTAATCAAATCTATTCTTGTAATCAAAGTACAGGTCGCAATTATTGTTCGATCCTAACAAAAATTGGCACAAGCTTTAAAACTAATCGGTTCAGATTTAGATATAAGCCCCATACAAATGTCTATCCCGATTGGACTTTCCGCTCGATTTGTTTTAAATAATTCAACTGGAAACATCTGTGACGAAAGTGGATCAGAGCGGTTCAGATTTAGATATAGCTCACATGCAAATTTCGCTATCGATTTGACTTTTTCCGCTTTTGAGACCACATTTATAGTTCCCGATGTCAACCTTTTCCACGAATTTTATTCTAATGGGGTAGAAAGTAGAGGGTATCATATAGTCGGGCCAAGCCGACTTTAGCTTTTCCTTACTTCTTTAAAAAATAACCATGGTTTGCTTAGAACATTTAACACTTCCTCTGTTTATGTTTGAGAAAATCTTTTGTGAAAAACTAGGCAAGACAATGGAAAATCCATATTTTCCTTCGTTTCCAATATTGAAATTGCTGATTGCAAAATCACTCTTTCTAACAATGAGTTCATCCGTCTGTCTATCCGAGTATGTCCTCCTCTATCACAACTGCTTTGAGTTGTACAAAATCGGTCTGACACTAAAACAAATATAACTATTCTGTGCCAGACAAAAACTACCTCCCTTTTGAATAATGTTTTGTTAAGCAATATGGAAATTTTGCTCTCATTTCAAATATCTGCGCAGCAATAGATGCAGACAAATTAATTAAAGAGCTGTATAGCCAGTGAAGTGTTATTAGTGGATACTTGTTCATTAATCTCCAATTAGGCAAGAGTTTAGTTTTGTTTTTAGAGCAGAACTGAAGTATTCGTATTGTGGGAAAACAACTTTATATATCGTTGAACTTATATTTAAACCAAAACATGTTGCATAATTTGGGGCGGAGGTTGATTGTTGTTTATTACAGTTATCAATATCAACACTCGTTGCATATATTGAAAATCAGAATGTATTGCATACTTATGGAGGGAGTTTTTGGAAACTTATACTTGATTAGCATATTTTTAGTAACAACAGTGTAGACTTTTAACCGAAATTAACAGAAATTTCTACTAACATGTTAGTGATTTCCACAAACTCTGTAATAAATCTCAATAAATTTCTTTTTTTCCCGGAAAAATCTATTATTCTTATTATAAAGTTACCGCAATATCTGATAATCTACTACGAAATTATTCAGCACCATACTATTGTTAGCATACTTTCAAAGCATACTCTTGTTAAACTGATTTCTGTTATAGCATGCTTTTAGTTGCTGAACATACAATTTTAACCGCAAATGCATAGAATGTTTTTGATTTCCATAGAATTTATAATAAAACCGAATTCAGCTGTTTGTGTCCGTGTACAACAACTGAATAAATAATACCGCATATTTTTGGGATGATTTGGTATTAGACACTTGACTTGCTAGCATACTTTGGGGGGGGGGGGGAGAGTGGGTTTGGTGTTTTTGATTATAACAAACCATTTGTAAATATTTAACGTTTTACTGATTACACTATGCAACAAAAAAAGAAAACAATTGAGACCGAGAGCTAAAAATTTAGTTTTGGTAAATTGATATTTTTTTAATTCTTTTGACTCACAAAGAGTACAATAACTTCTACATTTATTCCTAGATCTTTTATGTACTGGCACTGCTTCCTGCTAAATTGAACAAAATGTATTTCACGAATTTTTATATTTTTTTTCGTAGCACCAAAAAAAGATTTAAAAAAAAAAAATCCAATTGAATCTGAATTTTTCGGAGTCTGTTCCTAAACCACTGCTTCTATGTGAAAGTGAAATTCGCAACATTTATAGCCATCATAATTATCTTTAATACAACATATAATCAGGTTGATCGGGCCTATATTTCCAAAATGGGTGTGCAAATCGAAAATTGAAAATTTTAGTAAAAAAATTATCCATAAAAAATTTTAATATCGTTTTCGAGTTATACATAGCCCTCCGGCAAAATATTTGTTGCATAATTTAGGGTTATTCATCGTGAGGTTTGAACTTAAAGAACAATTTATGGCATTTACTGACTGCTGTGAGTCTTTCCATGAAGACTTGTCAAACGATACTGAACATAAATAACGAAGCAGTTTGATGTGAGTCATGCGTGATCTGTCAAAAAAGCCTATTGAAAGTCAAACCTCACGATGAATCACCCGATATGAGAGTACAAAGCAAAAACTGGTAATTTTAGTGAATAGTCCTCCGACAAAATATTTGTTGCATAATTTAGGGTGATTCATCGTGAGGTTTGTTTTATTATATAAAATAAAACAAATAAATTTAAAAGTGAACTTAAAGAACAATTTGTGGCATTTACTGACTGCTGTGAGTCTTTCCATGAAGACTTGCCAAACGATACTGAACATAAATGATAAAGCAGTTTGATATGAGTCATTCGTGATCTGTCAAAAAAGCCTATTGAAAGTCAAACCTCACGATGAATCACCCGATATTAGAGTACAATTTAAAAATCTGGAAATTTTAGTGAAAAAAATATCCCTAAAAAAATTTAATATCGTTTTCGAGTTATACCTAGGCCTCCGGCAAAATTTTTGTGGCATAGTATAGGGTGATTCATCGTGTAGTTTGTTTTGCAATGTAAAATAAAACACATAAATTTAAAGGTGAACTTAAAGTTTCTATTATCATTTACTGTTTAGTGTGAGTCTTTCCATGATAACTTGCCAAACGATACTGAACAATAACGACAAAGCAGTTTGATGTGAGTCATGCGTCAAAAAAGCCTATTGAAAATCAAACCTCACGATGAATCACCCGATATATTCGGGGTATTTGCCACAAGATGTAGTGATGTTAGTAACTCGGATAAAAAATGAACCAGGCACTCATCTTTTAAATTTAAAAATGCATGTATTTGGCCCCCTTAATGATTTTCATCGGTCTATTCTGTCTCCAAATATAGTGGTAATAGTTAAACTGGCTCCAGAGGAAAGTGTAAAATTCAACTTATTCAGATTTTATATATTTTGATACTATCCTTTGGAAACGAAAATACTCTTGTGTAAACTGGTGTGTTATATCAATTTCCACAAATGCTGCAAATGTGTGGCATACTGTTTGTTGTGAAACTAATTTTTGCTGGCATACTTTTAGTAGTAGAAACAACAGAAACTTTTAACCACACACAAAAAAAAAACATTTTTAACAAGATAGTGATTTTCAACACAACATTTTATAATACATTCTATTGAATTGGTTTGTTTCGATGAGAAATGACTGAACTGCATTTTTCATTTATTGTTCGCACCACTGCCAAAGTTTTGGATGGTATTTCCGGAAAACTCAATTATCAACAATTGTCAATTGCATGTATCCAAAGTAGATAACTTGTAATCTACTAAAGGGATATCAATGTCAATTTATAGAATTTGTTTCAAACCAAATTTGCTGCATACTTTCAGGTTTGGTGGGAAAAGTATTTTTGTGCATTAGCATACTTCTGGGGGACACACAACGCCAGAGTGATTTCCACAAATTTTATAATATATGGCAGCTGTGAAATGGTTTGTTGTAAAATGAAGCAGCTGTATAAATATATATAGAGTTTCTCGCAGTTTTATCGTTTCCCAGGAAATTTCAACTATTATTCAACATTATGCGGAATTCACTGTATTGTTAAGTGTATAAATTAAGGGAATTTCATAGTATGGAATGTTGGTATGGTTTTCAAGTCATTCGTTTTGAATGCCTTCTCTTTAAAGTAGAGAGGAAGTAGTGTGTCATTGATCAATATATCAAATACTTGGTAGGGGTTTTAACAAAACAAAATGAAACCTTTTTAAAAATAACAAGGTTCTAATGGAGGTAGCAAACAATGAATATACGTGTATGGGCGTTTTGAAAGATTACGATTGGTTGTCATTTTAGAGGAAGGTCAATATTTCCCCATTTTGCATATTCTTATGATGAATCGTCATAGGAAACCTTGTGATGCTTACATTTTAATTATAGGATATGTTCCGCAATATTACTTAAAACCCCACGAGGAACATTTTTGTGTAGCATTTTAACCCTCTAGCACCTCATTGCACATGTATTTTTAGGATGTGAAAACACCCCTAAATTTCCTTTTTTGCACATTCTTATGATGAATCGTTATGTGAAACCTTGTGATCTTTACATTTTAAGTATGGTATGTATTCAGCAATATTACTTAAAACACTACGAGGGACATTTTTGTGGAACATTTTAACCCTATAGCTCCTCATTATAGAGGTCTTTTTGGCCCCTTTTGTGCTAAAGGGTAAAAAGCACCCATAAATTTCCGTTTTCTGCACAATCTTATGACGAATTGTCATGGGAATATTTATGATGCTTACATTTTAAGTATAGGATATGTTCCGCAATATTACTTAAAACCCCACGAGAAACATTTTTGTGGAGCATTTTAACCCTCTAGCACCTCATTGCACATGTATTTTTTAGGATGTAAAAACACCCCTAAATTTCCTTTTTTGCACATTCTTATGATGAATCGTTTTGTGAAACTTTGTGATATTTACATTTTAAATATGGTATGTATTCAGCAATATTACTTAAAACACTACGAGTGACATTTTTGTGGAACATTTTAACCCTATAGCTCCTCATTATAGAGGTCTTTTTGGTCCCTTTTGTGCTAAAGGGTAAAAAACACCCATAAATTTCCCTTTTCTGCACAATCTTATGATGAATCGTCATGGGAATATTTGTGATGCTTACATTTTAAGTATAGGATGTGTTCAGCAATATTACTTAAAACACTACGGGGGACATTTTAACCCTTTAGCTCCTCATTATACAGGTCTTTTTGGTACCTTTTGTGCTAAAGGGTAAAAAACACCCCTAAAACAGATGTTTAACGGGTCAAAATGTTCTACAAAAATATTTGCCTTAAAAATCTACATAAGTCTTTGAATACGCCAAATCTCAAAACTCTATTAAATGTCAGAAAAAAGAAAAAACTTAAAATTCAATTTAGGGTTAATTTCGTAGTTTTTCCGAATTGGCGATAAAATGTTCCACAAAACTTAATTTTAGGGGGACGGTGTGAATGGAAAAAATATTCTACGTCAAATTTCACTATAAGTCATCGAACAAACGAAAGCTGTAGATATAATAGGGCTGTTTTCTTTAATAAAAATTAAAATAAATATTTTTTTACTCAAAACAAAAAAATATTTTTTCACGTTGTCGCCAGCTACAATATAAGTATTTGTATCAGAATAAGTTTTCAAAAAAAAATATGATGTGTTGATTTTTTGGGACTTAGCCTCGGTAGCCTCATAAATTTGACTTACACAGGATAATTACACTGTCCGACAGTCAATATTAAACTTGAAATAGAGTTAGTTGTGCGTTTTTATTTTCTCATCCTGTTCCAAAGGATACAATTTTTCAAAAATAATTTTTAATACTTAACCGGTCCAGGCTAAGTCAACATTATTAATACAATTTTTTCAAGCAAAAAAAAACATTTTTTTACAAAAATATAAAATATGATGATATACATCAATTTTCAAAACAATCCAAGCTAACGAGGTCAATAATCGTACCGCTTGGCATGGAATGATTCATATGTTGTTTTTTAACATTCTAACTATGTTTGTATGTAAAGGATCTATTGATAGATTTGGTAAAATTAAAAAAATGTTATTTTTTAATTTTTTGTTAAATTCGTTATTTTTTAAATTTTTGGTTAAATTAAAAAAATCGTTATTTTTAAATTTTTGGTTAAATTAAAAAAATCGTTATTTTTAAATTTTTGGTTAAAATAAAAAAATCGTTATTTTTAAATTTTTGGTTAAATTAAAAAATCGCTATTTTTTAAATTTTTGGTTAAATTAAAAAATCTTTACTTTTTAAGTTTTTTGTTAAATTTAAAAAAATCATTTTTAAATTTTTTTGCTAAATTTAACAGTTAAACCACCGTTTCTAAGTTAAAGTGCAATTCGCAGAACCTATAAAATCACTATTTTTTAATTTTTGGTTAAATTAAAAAAATCGTTATTTTTTAAATTTTTGGTTAAAATAAAAAATCGTTATTTTTAATTTTTTTGGCTAAATTAAAAATCGTTATTTTTTAATTTCTGATAAAATTAAAAAACGCCATTTTTTAATTTTTTTATTAAATTAAAAAATCGTTATTTTTTTAATTTTTGGTTAAATTAAAATGTGTTTTTTTTTTACTTTTGGTTAAATTAAAAAATCGTTATTTTTTAAATTTTTGGTAAAATTAAAAATCTTAATTTTTTAATTTTTGGTTAAATTAAAAAAATGTTTTTTTAATTTTTAGTTAAATTATAAAATCGTTATTTTTTTGAGTTTAATTTTTACTTTTTATTTATTAATTGCATCTTAGTTATCCAGTCTTAATGAAAAACAGCCCAAATATATATATAAATAAAATATCAGTACCAATTTGGGTATTTAAATAAGAAGTTATTGTTACCAACAGATACCATACCATCCGAATCCGTTGTCAGAACCTTGTTATTTTCGAATAAGTTTCATTTTTTTTTTATTTTCGAATAAGTTTCATTTCGTTCCACTGTGTTATTCGCCCTGATCCTGTGGGATAATGCAACAATGTATGTAATTGAATAATTCGAAAATTATAGCGACAAACCCCACAGAGTAAAGCGAGCAGCAACGATAAGTTTTAATACAACACACGGCCCCTCAAAAGTAGGCAATGCAAAATGTGGTTATTATTAACGCCATTTCAGATAGGCAATAACAATTGTGCTTTAATTTATTATTACTTATTACTGCAGAGGGTTTTCATATTACTACAAGGGAGTAGTATATAGAATTTGAGAAGGAAATACTAGTAGTTTATATCCAGCAGCCACCCATGCTCAATTTACCGGCAGTCCAAGTTCTTGGAATTATTTTAGTGTTCTTGTTTTTGCAATTTATTGCTCTTTTTACCCATTACCTTGTCCCACTGAACTTGTCATCAAGCACACTAAACTTGTTTCCGAACTTTTAGCGGACTTAATGTTGTGCTAAAATGCCAACATCATGGCAACATTTTCGTGATTTCGTTAAGAATGGCACCACTTTTTGTTGTTGCCTGCTTGGCACTCAATGAAAACTGCTATAAACTAGAATAAACAAAGTTTAACATTTTATGTGTGAATGCGTGTGTGTGATTTAAGTTTTTATGTGTTGTACAAAATAAAAATGAAGAAAAAAATAAAATCTCAAAAAAATTGTGTTGCATACATTCAAGGATGTGTGTGTGTGTGTTTCGAGTGCACAAAGCATTGCATATATTGAGGAGAAATTGTAAAGCTGAAATCGAAAGAAGAAGAAAACTGTGAAAAGAAACATTTTATGTTTTAAAAAGAGACGATGATGGTAAAAGCGAAAATCTTAAAGTACAAGATGCCGAATGATGTTTGAACGGAACAAGGTTACTTAAAGCGAAACAATTTGCAACTTTTCGGTATAATGTTTGTTGACTGATAAGTCACCGAATATGGGAGCATACTTTTTGCGAAGTTTTTCACCTTAGAAAGAGAATGAATGCCATTTTTTAGGCTTGCTGAAATGTTCCACCAAAAAACTTATTTCGAAATTTTGACAAAAAATATGGAAGGTGTCAGCTTTGGGTTATTGTGCACATGAGTCATTCCATGTCAAGCTGTACGATTTTTAACGCCCATAGCTTGAATTGTCACGAAAGTTTGTGTAGGTATTCCTCTCATGAAAATATTTTATTAAAATTACAGTGATTACGATTTTTTCAAACTCTTCTTAAAAATGTTAGCATATATAGGATTCTGTATCATTTTTGCCTATAATAATATTAATATATTAACAATAATTTATGCATGTGTTATCATTAAGATAGAACTCATTCTTACAAATCGCTAGCTTTATAAGTTGAACATTGTAAATTGAATTAATAAAATTTTAATTGAATTGTTCATTCAATCGCATGTAACTCCGGAAATATTTAACCAATTTTAATGTACAATACCTTGTTTGGAAGGTAATTTTATTTACTTTTAAAGTGGTATTTAACGTTTTTAAATTTTTTCGAAATGATTACATTAATCCTTTTTTTGAAATTTTAAAGTTTTGTTCATTGATGTCTTTTTAGCCATGTGAGTTTGGAAGTGGTGAAATGATGGAATCTATTTTTTCCTTTTTTTAATATTTTTACAAAATCATCAAATATGTTAATGAGAAATCATCATATTTCATCATTAGTTTATTCATACAGGGTATAAAAACAAAAAAATCAATATAATGTAGTTAATGGAAAAATATATATTTTTTATTTTTCGCTCGCTACAAAAAAAATTGAAAAAATAAAATTTTCCCATCAACTACATTTTCTTAGATTTGTTACTTTTTGTATTACCTTCTGTTAATAAACTAATGAAGAAATAATCATTCCGATGATTTTTCCTTAAATTTTGGTTGGTTTTTCAAAAATATTAAAAAAATCGTTGAAAATAGAACCCAAACTCACACAGTTGCTAACAAATGCATCTCGGAAAAAATTTTTCAAAAAATTAATAATTTCTAAAATCAAAATAAAATCGCAAAAACTTAAAAAATCTAACGAATGATTATGTTCCTCTTCAGTATATTAAAAGTAATTGAAATTCCAAACAAGGTGTAGTACATTAAAATCGGTAAAGTATTTCAGGAGTTACAAGCGATTGAATGAACACACCTTTTTGAAAAAGTCAACTTCACCACCATTTAATTTGTCATAACTCGTGAAAAAAACATTTTTTTTTTACAAAAATATAAAATATGATGACATACATCAATTTTCAAAACAATCCAAGCTAACGAGGTCAATAATCGTATATTTTTGAATTTTTGGTTAAATTAAAAAAACCGTTACTTTTTAATATTTTTTTGTTAATTTTAAAAAATCTTTATTTTTAAATTTTTGGTTAAATTTAACCACTAAACCACTGTTTCTATGCTAAATTTAAGGAATCGTCATTTTTTGTTAAGTTAAAAAAATCGTTATTTTTTAAATTGTTAGCTAAATTTAACAACTAAGTTTCTAAGTTAAAGTGCAATTCACAGAAATTAAAAAATCGCTATTTTTAATTTTTGGTTAAATTAAAAAATCGTTATTTTTTAAATTTTTGGTTAAATTAAAAAATCGTTATTTTTTAAATTTTTGGTTAAATTAAAAAATCGTTATTTTTAAAATTTTTGGTTAAATTAAAAAACGTAATTTTTTAAATTTTTGATTAAATTTAAAAATCGTTATTTTTGGTTAAATTAAATTAAAATTTGTTTTTTTTTTAATTTTTGGTTAAATTAAAAAAATCGTTATTTTTTAAATTTTTGGTTAAATTAAAAAACGTCATTTTTTAAATTATTGATAAAATTAAAATTTTTTTTTTTTTAATTTTTGGTTAAATTAAAAATCGTTTTTTTAATTTTTGTTTAAATTAAAAATCTTAATTTTTTAATTTTAGGTTAAATTAAAAAAAGTTTTTTTTATTTTTTTTGGTTAAATTAAAAAATCGTTATTTTTAAATTTGTGGTTAAATTAAAAATAGTTTTTTTTTAATTTTTGTTTAAATTAAAAAATCTTAATTTTTTAATTTTAGGTTAAATTAAAAAATCGTTATTTTTTAAATTTGTGGTTAAATAAAAAATCGTTATTTTTTAAATGTTTGGTTAAATTTAACAACTAAACCACTGTTTCTATGTTAAAGTGAAATTCTCAATATTTTTAACAAATTGCCTTTAATAGAACATATAAGGGTGTGCTATTCGTTTTATATTTCCAAAATGAGAGTACAAATATTAAAGAGGTACCTTCGGCGGAGCATTGAAGGTTTAGTTAAAAATTTTCTTTTTTGAGTTTAAAAGTCCAAAATACATCAGAAAATCTTATATATAGCCATTCGAAAAATAGTCATTATTATGTTAGTACCACGATGACATTACAAACCAAATGGAGCATAATTTATTATAGAATTGGTTAGATTTACCAATTTGTGAGCGTTAAAAAAAAATAAAAAAAAATATTTCCTTATTATTTCCATCAATATATTGCATACTTTTAGGCTCGGTCAACTCGTTTCACAGTATGTTGCCTACTTTTAAGTGCTCACAATTTCATTATGAGACTATTGTAAAAGGCACCCAAAAAATTAATAAACTAAAGATTCATATTCTGTTCTCGGAAATAACCTTCACTTTTGTGAATTTGTACAAACCAATCAGACTCTCTCGCTCACGTGCACTTGCACACACCACACATGTCGGCACAGCACAGGAAGCTTATAAACATACAAATAAACAAACGAAACAATCAGACAAAAGACGGCAGACGACAGAAAAAACAGAAAGAGAAAATGACAACAGAAAAGAGCACAAATAACTACAATACGCCTTGTAGACAATGACAATACATCAACGGAGATGGTGGCGGTAATGGAGGAGGAACGGAGAAACACATGAAGGGATCGAGGGGGGGTCGGTTCTAAACACATGTAAACAACAACAGCGGCAACATTGTTGTTAAGCTGCCGAAGGTTGAGCAGATAAAATGTGTTCATGTTAAAGAAAACTAGTCAGCAGCAACTAAAAAAGATTAAAAATAAAAAGTACACGGCAATGGACGTACGAGCGAGAGAAAAGCCTGAGAAAACAATATCAATAAATTGCGAAAGAAAACAAGACAATGGCGCTGTAATGTATACTATGTTGTTCGTTTTTATTATTTTCAAAAATGCTGGTTGTGTAGTAATTAATGCTTACATAAATAAAGGGCACATGTTGGGGATTTTAATAGATTTAAAAACTAGAGTTTCGGTCGGAAATATTTATTTCTTTCTCCAAGGAGTATGCTTCGATTTGAGTAAGTCCCCCAAAGTATGTTACACTTTCGGTATAATTACGGGTAGCATAAATAAACATGGACATCAGCATGGAATTTTATTACAGTTTAAACTATTTAAAGTAATGCGTTTGAAAAAAGTTTAGTTTTTAATTTTCAGTAATTACTGGTGCCATATATATAAATGTTTTATCAAACTCTAGCACGTGATACTCAACCATCCTTAAGGTATGCAATAGTTTTGAAATAAATCGCTAATTTAAAGGCATAATATAAAACTTTGTGACCCTTACATTTTAAGTATCGGATGTGTTCAGCAATATTACTTAAAACATCACGAGGAACATTTTGTGGTGTCTTTTTGGTCTCTCTTGCACAAAAAACACCTAAAACTGCGGTTTAACGGATCAACACGTTCTACAAAAATATTTGCCATAAAATTCTACTATAAATCTTTGAATTCTGATAGAGAGAATAAAAAAATACATACGTGTATCGGCATTTTGAAAGTTTACATATGATGGTAATTTTGAGAAGGTTCAGTATTTGCCGCATTCACATTCTTATGATGAATTGGTATAGGAAACTTTGTGATCTTTACATTTTAAGTATAGGATGTGTTCAGCAATATTACTTAAAACACCACGAGAAACATTTTTGTGGAAAATTTTAACCCCCCAGCTCCTCAGTATAGGGGTCTTTTTGGTCCCTTTTGTGTAGAAGGGTAAAGAACAACTCAAAAAACAGCGGTTTGAAGGCTGAAAATGTTCTACACAAATATTTGCCATAAAATTCCACTATAAGTGTCTGAATACACCAGAACTCACAATCAAAAGTGAGTCAAAACGTAAAATTCATTTTAGGGTTTATTTTGATTTTTTTTTTCAAAAATGGTGCTAAACTACCCCACAAAACTGAATTTTAGAGGGTTGATGTGAATGGAAAACAATATTCTACCTCAAATTTAATTTCACTTTGTTCCACAGTGTAATTAGTTACTCCAGAAAGTATTTCTGAAAACTAATCATTAATTTCCCCTTAAAATTTTTACTTTTTTTGCAAACATTGTAAATCTATTTTATTCTATCTTTAATGTAAATAAAATCTCTATGTTCCTTTAATTCCATCCAATTTTTTTTCACAGTCTTTGATTAATTAATTTCCACCACTTCCCGAAATAAGTGCAGAAGTTGAACTTTTGTTTTGAAAACTCTGTGATTTTTGTCATTGTGACCTCCTAATCTACATCCTCACACTCACATTACAGTATTTATGTGACAAATCTCACTTTGTAAAGGTCACACAAGGCCTGTTTACTCTCTCTCTCTCTCAGGTGACATTTCTTTAGGCGCCCATCCACACTCAAATCGCCTTACACGTGTAGCAACGTAGGTCGTGATGAGCGTTTTCCGTCGATATGAAATGCTCATTATATATTTGAAAGATTGTGCGATAAGACATAAAGTAAAATGAGAAATGAGATTTAACCTAAAGCTCCTAAATGTAGGCAATATTTGTTTAAAACAAGAACAGGAAAAAAGAAACACAAAAAAAGCCACAAAGTATGCTAACACACAAGGGAAAAACTTCAAAGGTAGTCAAAGTTAGATGGGTGTTGTTGTTTGGTGGTTGGTTGGTGTCTACATTAAGGCTGTTTCAAGCCTCAATGATCCATCCCAAGGTGGGTGTGTTTCGTGGACTTTAAAAGGATGTTTAAAGAAAGTTTAAGTAGAAACGAAAAAGAAAGATATTTAAAAAAGTCAGCAGAATTTATAACACGTTTCCTTTCAAACCATAGAGACATATTAAATTTGAATATTAATATTCAAATTAAACCCTGGAAACCCCAGCACGCATATCTAATATTGTGTGTGGGTTAACCAGAAAAAAAGTGTCATTACAAAAATTATCTTTATTAAGCCCAAATGTATGCTAAGGTCATTTCCTCTATATAACCATTATTGTCTGTTTTTATTTCAACTGAAAATGAGTCCCACCTTAAAATATGCTAATGCAATTGTTAATCCGTAATTATATCTACATTTAAGAGTAGCTTTAATGAATCTTAAAGTAGATAGAGTTGTTAGTTTTCGTAATTTTAATTACTCACCTTAAAGTATGCAAATGACCAACATTTAGATAAAGGTATCACGACCTGATATTCTACAAGCTGTACACGCGAATTGATGTTTGGTTTGCATTCAACCAAAAAAAAACATTGCAAACAAATGAAGAAGGCAAAGTATAGAGGCCCCAATGAGCCTAGATATAAGACTAGAAATATGCTATAATATGTGTGTTATTATTGCCCTGGAAATAGGCTATGGTATTATATTGCTAATGAGCTTTTAATGCCCTGAATGTTGAACAAGAGCTGAGCTGAGGTGAACAATGAAGTTATAGCATAAAAAATTTTTAACAATATATTGTATGATATAAAATGTGTAATATAAAATATATGTAATATAATATAAAATATGTGTAATATAAAATAAGATAAAAAAATGTGTAATCCGGTTATTTAAAGTCCTATGTGTTGTAATTTTGTATATAGGACCACGACACACTGTAATTCATATATTTCCTTTCCTTTAAAAGTCTCTTTCGATCGATTGTAACCAATACTTGGAAGGGTGTGAATATAAATTCGTAAGTTAACTACGTCCACACCCAAGACACAAACCAATTTAGCTTGGGGAACATATTTAAAAAATATTTCTTGTAAAAAAACATTAAAAACAATAAAAATAAAAGGAATTAATCAATTATTTCTTAACAATATTTTCGGCTCCAATAATTTGAAAGCATCGAATCAGTCCAAAAACTACATAAACAGGCCATGTATTGATGCGACATTGAAGAGCCGATAACTCGAAAACTAGACTACATGAACTGGTATTATTTACCCATAGACGAGTAGAATATTTTCCAAAAAAGCCCTGGTCAAATTTTTTTACTAAAATTCCTTTTTTCGTCGAAAGTACCTTTAAAATTTGTACACTCAGTTTGGAAATATATGACCGATCACGTCCACTTACTTATATGTCCAATTGTAGATAGTTCTGAAACTATAAATGTTGTGAATTTCACATAGAAACAGTGGATCAGGAACAAGTTATTGCTTAAATTGAACAAGTTATTATTTGTTGCTTTCAAAAGCAGTCCCACTCTTTAGAACCTGTTCAGGCCCCAATATGGAAGCAAATTTATAATTTTTCTCTCGTAAAAGAATAGTTAACTTTATAAATTTGCCTCCATATTGGGGCGTGAACAAGAAATCTAAAAAACAAATTGTTTACGTTCGATCATATGATCGATCTAAACAGCAGTCTAAATGACACTACAACCGGTCTGACATGTAGATGGCGGTAACATTCTAATTGTATTCCTTTTGATGTTGTTTCATATATGTCAAAACCATCTGTTTTTCTGTGTACAAAAGTATTACCGTCTCGTAAAATAAATAAATAAATAAAATTTATAGTGTTTTCAATTAACTATAGCCTCAGCGGGAGGCAAACAGGACCATAATTATTGGAAACCTGTTCATGGTCCTTCGGAACCAACCTTGAGCCGTGACGTAAAGTAGTTTTATATATTATGATTGTCCGACGGAAGTTTCGACCCTGGAAAAAAATCAAATATATTTGGACATTAAGTGACCTATAGGCTTTCCGAGCCAATTCCTCCATGTCGTCAAGAACACATAAAAATGTCATTACGTGACATAAAGCTTTACGAGCTGACCGTGTATCAAGACAACAGCATCAATTCGTCATTCCTTGCAAATAGTGATTTAGGAGCGATCAAATTCACGTGGTCTTCAACAAATAAATCATCACTCCGTGGCGATAAGGCTTTACGAGCCAGTCTTAGTTGAAGACTTTTCATCAATTCTTGATATCTCCATCACAACTAGGCTTTCCAAGCCAAACATCTACAATAACTCAGAAATAAGCCAGTCGTTACACCTACCGGAGTCATAAAAAATCATAACAACACATACAAACAACTCTACAAAAATGTCAACTAGAAAAAACATCTTCATCATTTGCACTAGTGTAAGGAGGCCAGTATGTTTACGTTCGATCATATGATCGATCTAAACAGCAGTCTAAATGACACTACAACCGGTCTGACATGTAGATGGCGGTAACATTCTAATTGTATTCCTTTTGATGTTGTTTCGTATATGTCAAAACCATCTGTTTTTCTGTGTACAAAAGTATTACCGTCTCGTAAAATAAATAAATAAATAAAATTTATAGTGTTTTCAATTAACTATAGCCTCAGCGGGAGGCAAACAGGACTATAATTATTGGAAACCTGTTCACAAATTATTCAAATGTTCTTGATTTTTTCCACACAAAAGAGTTTAATGTTTTGCAATTTTAAGCACAAACTGACTACAATTTAGGTTTATACTTTAAACCATTTCATTAAGATTTACACATATTTTGTGTTAAATCTTCTATATAAGCCCAAAAGAGGGCACCTAAATGTTTTCATTAAAAACCCCTTTCACTTATGCAATACTTTTGGGCCTATTTACAAAGGAGATGTGAAAAGAGAATGTATCGAAATTGCCTCAAGTCTGACACGACGCACAGTGGAATGTTTTCATACAAGCTGCGCGGCAAAAATTAAAAGGAATAGAGCTAGGACCTCGAAATTTCGCACACATCCCTTATATCGTCAAATTAGATCAAAAACAATTATTTGTTCAAATCTGACCCCACCTCCATGTAAGTCAAAATGAAAAACGTCATAAATTTCTTATTTTAATATATATATGAATACAAATCATTACCAGCGATTCCATTTGAGTCCACAATTAAATGAAAATTGTCAGTGCCCAAATAAAATTTTTGGTTTTTTACGATTTTCGAAATTTTTTATAAAAATTATTTTATTTTTTAAACGATGACACAACACCGCTATTATAGCTTCATACTTAACTTAAGATTAATATCGACTCAATATTTACATGTGCTCGCATGCCATAAAACCTTACATCCCTAAAGTATACTTTAAATAATTTTTCCTAAATACATTAACAGAGAACAACGAAGAAAGTATTGCTTCATTTTTGGCTTAGAAGGTTTTGCCATTTCTGTAATTAAATCGATTGAATGAATAAATAAGACAATAGTTTAACAATATTTGTAAATGGCGAGGCATCGGTCGGCCTCGCGAATATAGTTTTATACTGTAGAAAATTACCAATACTGATTAAATACAACCTTCAGGCAAACCACTGTCTGAAAAGGGAAACAAAAACGTAATTACACTTTTGCAAAAGAACAAATCGCGGTTAATTTTAGCTGTGGGTGCATTTAAAGTTCATAAATGTTAAAATAGTTGCAAATTTCATCATAATAGAAGTTATTTTATTGGGATGTATCTCGGAAACCATGCATCGTACTGAAATTTCGTTTAGTTAGGAGTTCTTGTCATGTTCTTTTCATTTGCCTTTGCATTTAAAAAAGTGTAAATACGTTTTTGCTTTCCCTTTCAGACAGAGGTTTACCTGAAGGTTGTATTTATTCAGTATTGGTAATTTTCTACGACGAGGCCGACCATTAAGCGATATTTGATGCCTCGGCATTTACAAATATTGTTAAACTATTGTCTTTGTTATTCATTTTAAAAAGAATATTCTGCTTATAGCGGCCAACATCGATTTAATTACTGAAATGGCAAAACCTTCTAAGCCAAAAATGAAGCAATACTTTCTTCGTTGTTCTCTGTTAATATATTTAGGAAAAACTATTTAAAGTATACTTTAGGGATGTAAGGTTTTATGGAATGCGAACGCATGTAAATATTGGGTCGATATTAATCTTAAGTTGAGTATAAAGCTATAATAGCCGCGTGTCATCGATTAAAAAATAAAATAATTTTTAGAAAAAATTTCAAAAATCGTAAAAAAACTGGGCGTGGTACCGACACTGGTAATGACTTGTATTCACATATATATATTAAAATAAGTAATTTATGAGGTTTTTTCATTTTAACATACATGGGAGGTGGGTGTGGTTGTTGGCAGATTTAAAATTGCTTTTCAGCTAATTTGAGGATATAAGGGATGTCTGCGAAATTTCAAGTTCCTAGCTCTATTCCTTCTAATTTTTGCCGCAGCTTGTCTGAAAATATTCCACTGTGCGACGTGTTAAAAAACCTAAAGTAACTTTAAATGTGTAAATTGGACTTTTTATTCTCCACTTCAATGTCTGCATTTCCTTTACAAATGCAGACAAATATCTTTTAATTTTTTTCTTTTAAAGCCTTTCATTTATGTCATAGATTTCGAATTATTTATCAGAAATCAAAAATTATGCCAAAGTTATATTTCAGGTCGGTCAGAAAATAAAATCCCTTGAATTATGCTATGCTTTTTGAACAACAATTTCATTGGTGGGCTTTCTTCCATTCTATCTTTTTTATATTATTATATATATATATATATATATATATATAAATATAAGCCTAAAAAATATAGGCTGTGATAAATTTGAAATCCTTGAATCAATTTCTGTTGGCCTAATAAAGGGTGATTTTTTAAGAGCTTGATAACTTTTTTTTCTTTTAAAACGCATAAAATTTGCAAAATCTCATCGGTTCTTTATTTGAAACGTTAGATTGGTCCATGACATTTACTTTTTGAAGATAATTTCATTTAAATGTTGACCGCGGCTGCGTCTTAGGTGGTCCATCCGCTTAGTCCAATTTTGGCATTTCCACGTTTTTGAGTAACAGAGACCCAATTGGTGCGAACGGCGACGAATCGAAAATTGGTGGTCATCATTAACACTGGCCGATACAGCTGCGATATTTTCTTCAGTTCGCACTCTACGTAAGCGTGTTGGTGGTTTAATGTCCAACAATGTAAATTTGGTGCGAAATTTAGTCACAATAGCCCGAATAGCCGCTTCAGTGGGTCGATTAAACTGACCATAAAATGGAAGCGCGCAATGAACTTTCTTAACAGAGCACGCATTTTGATAATAAAATTCAATAATTTGCAAGCGTTGTTCGTTTGTAAGACGATTCATGATAAAATGTCAAAGCATACTGAGCATCTTTCTCTTTGACACCATGTCTGAAATCCCACGTGATCTGTCAAATACTAATGCATGAAAATCCTAACCTCAAAAAAATCACTCTTTACAAGAAATGTCACACGACACTGATTGGTATTTTTTTCGTCTAACCTTTTTGTTTTGGCCCTCCCCCAACCCCCGCCTTAAAATCGGCTTTAATTTATTTTCAATTTTATTTCATTTGTTTGGCCTTTCGTGGGTATTGTGAAAATCCCTAGAATTTTTTGTAACTTTGTTGCCTATCTATGGCTTTTCTCTGTTTTCTTGCAAATATTGTGGGCAAAAATCCCATTCTTCTGTGACCGCATAAAACATTGGTCTTTCGACGAGAAAATGGGCGAGGGGCGGAGGGGTGTTGGTAAACTAATAAAATACACGTGACAATTGTCAAGAGCCCATTCACTTTGTATTTGAACGACCTTTTTTTGTTGTTCGTTTCCTTTTCTGTCTTAATTTTGCAATGCGAATTCTTCTCCGTCTTTGGATTTTCATGAACCATTTTCTCTACAAGATGATGATGATGATGACGACGAAGGCGACAGCGATGATGATGATTGTGTATTTTCACTAAACATCCATAAGAACATAAGATGGGATTATTTCTTATATTTACATTTTACATTTGTTTTATGAGATTATTTTCATCTTTTCCCTCTACCCTTCTATAGTATTTTCTTTTTTTAATTTTGTTGTGCGCCCGAGAGAACTTTACAATTCTAGTGTATATAGTCGACCAACGACATCCCCACCCATTCATCCATGACTTTCGGCCATCCATAAGTCCAACCATGCCGCCTGCCCCACTCATTTCATCAATCTTGTATTCATGCCGAGTGAGTAGAGAGAGAGAGAGAAAAAAAACGATTTGGTTTGCTGCCTTGTAAATGAAAATGAAAATAATTTAAATAAATGAATGTTAAATGCAAACATGTGTCTGGTAATTGAATCTAAAATGTTCAAATAGGAATTTTTCACAAGTACGTACTGTTTGCGTTCGTGTCTCAGCATTCACATCACATCATACGGAGCGTTGTAATGTATTCGAAATAATTTCTTTTATTTCGTATCATAAAAATGCAAACTGAAGTGTGACTTTACAATGAATGTGAAACATTTGAATATTCCCGGCTGATGATATTAAAAGAAGAAGTAGAAGAAAAACAGATTGTTTACATCGCAAAATGCCGGGCATATTTGTTTATGCTAATATTTGGGATATGATGCCTATGCTAAGGGGGAAATTAGATCCTGTTTTCAAGGTCGGTCACTATTTTATGATATTTTAGAGACGAAATAAAATTTTCGAACCTGGCGTTGGGCGCCAAAGACACAACCTCCTTTCAATGCGGTTCACATTTTATTTCTATAACTCTGTCTAACTATGCTGAGCGTGATATTTTGAGACAACATTTAATTGCAACAAAAACGAAATATAAATAATGAAATAATCAAATACGGCGCACAGTGTATTATCAGCGGCAAAAACTCCCAAATGTAATGCGCCCATATCTCAACTTTGATGATTGAATTTTGGAAAGAACATTCCGATTAAGCGTATTCTAAAAGATTTTGGCAATATCGCGGTTAATTTTAGCTGTGGGTGCATTTAAAGTTCATAAATGCTAAAATAGTTGCAAATTTCATCATGAGAGAGGTTGTTTTATTGGGATGTATCTCGGAAAATAGGCATCGTACTGAAATTTCGTTTAGTTCGTAGAAAATAGGAGCTCTTGAGATGTTCTTTTGCATTTAAGAAAGTGTAAATACGTCTTATTTTCCCTTTTAGACAGAGGATTACCTGAAGGTTGTATTTTTTCAGTATTGGTAATTTTCTACGGTATAAAACTATATTCGCGAGGCCGACCGATGCCTCGGCATTTACAAATGTTGTTAAACTATTGTCTTATTTATTCACTTTAAAAAGAATAGTCTGCTTATAGCTGTCAACATAGATGTAATTACTGAAATGGTAAAACCTTCTAAGCCAAAAATGAAGCAATGCTTTCTTCGTTGTTCTCTGTTAATGTCTTTAGAAAAAATTATTTAAAGCATAATTTAGGGGTGTAAGGTTTTATGGCATGCGAGCGCATGTAAATATTGAGTCGATATTAATCTTGAGTTAAGTATGAAGCTATAATAGCCATGTGTCATCGATAAAAATAAAATAAAAAATAAATTTTATAAAAAATTTCGATAATCGTAAAAAATCTTGGCACTGACAATTTTCATTTAATTGTGGACTCAAATGAAATCACTGGTTGACTAAGCTAAAGGCGCAACAAATCTTTATAAATAAGTGCCTGCAAAGAATCACGAGGATATTTCTGGCGTAATGTAATATCAAATGCAGCGTGGAGCGTAACTAAACATGCAATAAACAATTCAATAAATAAGAGAGATGGAAAGGCCATACCTTAAGAAAGCCAAGATACATATGTAGATATTGCCAGACAGACACTGGAGTGGAACCCGCAAGGCAGTCGCAGAAGAGGTATACCACCTGCAACTATCTGAAGAAGATCAGTGGAGACGGAAGCAGCGAGCATGGGTCGAAGGTGGAGTGAAATAAAATATTTAGCATTAAATATATATGAATGGAATCATTTTGTTGTGGCCCTATGTTCCTCTCAAGAATGAAAAGGAATAAATAATTATAATAAAATCCATATTTCTTGGCTAGAAGTGCCATCGGAGGCCTATTTAATTTATTTACGATTTAACGCAAAAAAAACTGAATGCCAAGTTTAACATTTCTTTCAAATCTGTATTGCTGTAATGAAATACTTTGGAGATTATTCGAAATATATCTGTGAAATCATCTGTGCTCCAATTTCACAACTCCTTTTGAATCTCTAATTCTATATTAAAATTGACACCCGATGTTAGGCGAAAATTTCAAGTGTAGTTCTATTTGGAAAAGTGACTTACCACGTTGGGCGCCAGTTTATCTTATTTCGTGCATTTGCAATTTCAAACGTTCTGCAACTTATAAACATATATGGAAACTAAATAATGTTTCTTTCAAATCTGTATTTCTATTTGTTGGGCGCCATTTTCATTTTCAATCTCAACCAATACCAGACATATATCTGGAAAATTTTCATTTCTATGCTAACAATTTAAAAAGACAGAAGGATGGAAAGTACTTTAGTATATGCGTTATAGGTTGGAATTTAAAGTTGTTATAGACGGAATGACGAGAATGCCACAAACAATGGCAAGATCGGTCCAATACGGCTTCTATAAATGTTCTTAGATTTCGCTGTGCGACATTCCAAAACTCTAGGAAGAGATATTATTTTTCTGGTAGGTATTGTCGAGTAGAACAAGAATTTGTATTTGAAATTTGCCAGACACCCCCAAAATTTTGAGTTACCCGCAACTCGGTTTTGCGTACCTTTGCACACTTATAAGCCTGCAATTTATTTTTTATCAACCGAATTTCACTTTCACAACTTATTTGAAAAGAAGAAACCTGGAGCTTTCGATCGATGTATAGCTTATTTAAGACAACTTAAGAAATCTATGTGCTTTTGTCCAACAAACATATTTTTTAAACGATTTTTAGTAATTTTTCAACTTTGACAATATTTTTGCACATTATTTTGTTCGGTAACCGTACCACTTGTAAATTTATTTAAATATGTAACATATTTAGTTAATAATTGACTGAGTTATTGAAGTTAATATTAACACTAAATTTTTTCAAAAACACAAGTTTTGATCATTCCAGTTCACATCTCTCATTATTTGACGAATTGAAGGCCAAAAAAGAAAAAGAATCATGACGACCATTTTAATAAAGAAGAATCACTAAATTTGGAATACATTTTCCCCACTTTGGGAATTCTTTTTTTTTTTTTTTGGAAAACATGGAAAATCTAGTTCTTACAATGATGGCAGTGTATCGACTTTTCATGTTGGATTTTTGTCCAAAATTATTGTCTTAGAATAACTCATTGGCCGTATTGGACGTTTATATTGATTTTTGTGGTTTTTAAACGTGACAGCTAAAAACTTATATTTCTTTGAAACATTTTGTAAGAGATGCTATGAAAAATAATTAGAAGGAATCAATACCTTACGAATGATGCCTAAATGATGAATATCGGACGAAAAATGACGATACTGACTCCATGTTTGTAAAATAATATAAAACAGGAGGACAGTGCAACTCCATGTCCTATATATACATGTGTGTGCCGACGAAGATCATCGTCGCGAGATTCGTGGCTTTCTGTCCTACACAAGAGTGGCCAAAGAAATGCGACTTTCAAATCAAAATACAATCATTGAACTTACTATAGACGTCATCATATACCAAATTCAAAGAAAGATCCATATATTGCCAAGTAAAGGGTGATTTTTTAAGAGCTTGATAATTTTTTTTTTAAAAAAAACGCATAAAATTTGCAAAATCTCATCGGTTCTTTATTTGAAACGTTAGATTGGTCCATGACATTTACTTTTTGAAGATAATTTCATTTAAATGTTGACCGCGGCTGCGTCTTAGGTGGTCCATCCGCTTAGTCCAATTTTGGCATTTCCACGTTTTTGAGTAACAGAGACCCAATTGGTGCGAACGGCGACGAATCGAAAATTGGTGGTCATCATTAACACTGGCCGATACAGCTGCGATATTTTCTTCAGTTCGCACTCTACGTAAGCGTGTTGGTGGTTTAATGTCCAACAATGTAAATTTGGTGCGAAATTTAGTCACAATAGCCCGAATAGCCGCTTCAGTGGGTCGATTAAACTGACCATAAAATGGAAGCGCGCAATGAACTTTCTTAACAGAGCACGCATTTTGATAATAAAATTCAATAATTTGCAAGCGTTGTTCGTTTGTAAGACGATTCATGATGAAATGTCAAAGCATACTGAGCATCTTTCTCTTTGACACCATGTCTGAAATCCCACGTGATCTGTCAAATACTAATGCATGAAAATCCTAACCTCAAAAAAATCACTCTTTAGTAGGTTATCTAAGTCGACAGTTATATTTTCATTTGTAATTTTAAGTGGGTTGTATATTTTGGTAGTAGGATTTGACGGAGTTAGACCTACTTCAGATCTAAACAATTATCGGCGGCATGGTTGAAGTCGATATGAGCCGATGAAATCGGCGGCGTGGTTAAAGTCGATGTGAGCCGATGAAATCGGCGGCGGCGCGGGTTGGCTTAAAATCTGTCGGCTTGTATCTCTGTCTCTTTATAATATAAAAATGACGTCAACGTTTCGTTGCAATTTTAGCTACAGTTACTCTTCCTGTCCCTTTATTATAATGAAGAATAATTTGCGATACACATTAGGCGCCACTCTGGCCAAGGGCATTCTTTCTGTCCATTTTTTGTATCTAACTAACGTCCACGTTGGGTGCCATTCTGGCTACAGTTATTCTTCTTTATATTATACAGAATAATTTGAGGCACCCGTTGGGCGCCATTCTGGCCATTGTTATTCTTACTGTCCCTTTTAAATGATTTTTTCGACTAACTTCCACATTGGGTGCCATTTTGACTACAGTTACTATTCTTTATAATAATACAGAATAATGTGAGGCACACGTTGGGCGCCATTCTGGCCATGGTTATTCTTACTGTCCCTTTTAAATGATTTTTTCGATCTAACTTCCACATTGGGTGCCGTTTTGGCTACTGTTACTATTCTTTATAATAATACCGAATAATTTGAGGCACACGTTGGGCACCATTCTGGCCATGGTTATTCTTACTGTCCCTTTTAAATGATTTTTTCGACTAACTTCCACATTGGGTGCCATTTTGACTACAGTTACTATTCTTTATAATAATACAGAATAATTTGAGGCACACGTTGGGCGCCACTCTGGCCAAGGGAATTCTTTGCCAATTTCATAAATGGATTTTATCTAACTAACTTCCACATTGAGTGCCATTTTAGATCAGTTATTCTACTTGTCCCTTTATAATACAGAATTATTTGAGGCACATGTTGGGTAAACCTATTTTTAGATTATTTAAAAGAAAGATTAGATTAAAAAAAGATTTGTATTTTCACGACAAATAGAGTTGAGGTAATCTCCAAAATCTTCCCAGTTTCTTCATCCACATAAGTTTCTTGGAACATACTACGATTATACAAACACATAAAAAATGAGGCTTTTCTGAATTATTTCCCTCCACTTGTGATACACAACCTAGACCAAATTTCGATTTATTTTCTTTTGGCTTTTTTTTTTCTAAATTATTCCTTCCCTTTTCACAGCACCCTCTTAATGTAGTATCAAATCTATTCTAAGAATCGATAAAACATTGCAATAATTTAATGTGTACATTTTAATGTGTTCAAATACCAAAAACAGATTCCGAGAATAGATTAATGCCAGTATTTAATTTAAGACAAATAAAATATTGACCTCAAACACAAAACAATAGTCTGCAAAGCAAATTTTGAGGTTTTGCTTTTGCTTTTGGTTTTTCTTTTTTCATATTTTAATTTCAATATTTCATCCAAAATATGCTGATGCGATGACAATTTGCTCGCCAGCAGAGGAAAATGGAGCAGAAAGTTTTTGCGGTACGCGATTTTTTGTGCATTTTTTGTTGTTTGCTTGCCACACGCCCGTCCTTCTGGCCGTGTATCTGTCTGTCTGCTTGTCTTTCCGGCCATCTCAATGATTTGTCTGTGAAACATTGAGCCCACACACGAAAATTTTCACCAGTTTCATGGATCATGCTCCGTTTGGCTGTGTGTGGTGAGGTTTTTCCTCATGATTTTTCGTTAATATTTTTCGTCGTTTATTTGCTCTGACGTCAGAACCTTGAATCGGGGCCAGTAGACGCAATGAAATTATAACAAAATTTGTTGTATAAGTATTGTTTTTTTTGTTTCTTAATAATTTAAAATTGTACAGTGATTTTGGGAAAGTGAGTAATGGACATTTGCTACATTTATAAAATGTGTATGATGGACAGCGCCCACATCAACAGCAGTTTTATCGAATTCTTTGTGTTTTATAGACTTTCCCGGAAGTGTAGTTTTCCGCGTACAGGTCTAGTATTGTTTGTTGGCAGAGAGCTTGGTAAAATATGTATGGCATTGTTGTATGAAATTACGAAAAGCCCAAGGGAGGAGGAAGAGCACAAAAATAATAAAACGGAAATTGTCAATGAAAATTCCAAAACATTTATGATGAGCATTGAATGAATTTATGAAGACAATCATATGGACGTATGGATGGTTTGACGCTATCCACCTTCGGTAACCCTCACAAATTGGCTTAACTTTGCTTTTGGTTATGGATTGGTTATCTGCTTGACATAAAGAAAAAACATTTTAAAATTCCTTGTGTAAGTCATATACTATAGTCATAGACTATACGTTGTTTTTATGCCTTAAAGTATACAACAGTTTGTAGCGAAACACCCTGGCCAGTAAATATGCTATGCTATGCATTCACAATACAAACTGTCTTTTCATATATGATCAAATGAAAAATGTGTCTCATTAGTCAGGATTTGTGTACAAATATTGATGGTTTAGGATATGTACGCAGTAGATTCCACAGCAATTTAGGATGGAATTTAAGAAAGTCTGTGCAAATCTATAAAGTATGGAATATTTTTTGTTTAAGATTACAGCAAAACAAAACAAATTATTTAAAATAAGAAACCAAATTTCTAATTTATATAAAAAATTTTTACTCCATCTTCACTGATGTTACTAGCTACAGAAGATACGTTGGGCGCCATTTATTGATATGTTAGCCTTTCGTTGTATTTACTTCAAAAGTGACTGAATAAACAACCTCTGTATAAATTTACCTAATGGTTAAGCAAATAAAAGCTATTTTGAGATTCATTTGAAGCCACATTGACGCCATTTATTGATTTTTTTAGTTTATGTATCTTTTGAATGTTTATACATAAACTAGCTCGATATACATGTCTATAAGACTCAGACGAACAAGAATAAGACTAATATAAGTCTACGTTGGACGCCATTTTCTTTGTATTCTTTGCTTCGAAGAATTGATTGAAATATCATGCTCTTTGTATTTACTTAAAATGTTGTCTCCTAAACTAGCGCTAGGTGAACAAATATTTGAAATTACGTTGGGCGCCATTGGATGATGTTACTTTAACAAACTCAGTGGCCATAACGCTGAGTCAATGGTAACATTAGAATAATTTGTGGCTACGTTAGGCGCCATTTATTGATATGTTACGCTTTTTTGTATTTACTTCAACTAACTCAGGCCTAGATGTACAAAAGATATTGATCGTTAGAAAAAAATGAATTTGTCTAGATGATTAAAGGTTGTCTTCTAAATAATTAGGGTATACGTTGGGCGCCATTTGTTATTGTTATTTACTACGAATGTTACTATCCAAAATAGCCCAGTATCTATGCCTCGATGTCTCCTAGCTCATTTCGTTTCTAACGCGGGAAAAAATGTCTAAATCGTTTTAGAATTTTTACATATATTGCTTCTAGTGTTACAAATGCTTAGTATCTTCTAGGTCGAATGACATAAAATTTGTTTTTATTTTTCAATTGCACTTGAAAGGTAAAAAATCCATTGACAAGTAAGATCAATCATATACAACAAGTTGATTAGAAATATATTCTTTATTTATATATTTCATTTGGCTACGGATATATTTATTTATTTATTTATTTATTTATTTATTTATTTATTTATTTATTTATTTATTTATTTATTTATTTATTTATTTATTTATTTATTTATTTATTTATTTATTTATTTATTTATTTATTTATTTATTTATTTATTTATTTATTTATTTATTTATTTATTTATTTATTTATTTATTTATTTATTTATTTATTTATTTATTTATTTATTTATTTATTTATTTATTTATTTATTTATTTATTTATTTATTTATATCTTTAGAATGAATGAAAATATACTTATAGTAATTTAGGACTACCTCAACAATAATTCGACTCTACGTCGGGCGCCATTATATTTGGCCGCATCGAAATCTTATAAAAGTGGCAACGTACGTTCTCCAATGCAATCGCACATTGGTTGTAAAATTAAAATAGCGTATTTCTCAACTTTTCATTTAATCACTGTGCATTCTCTCTTTTAATTACTCACCTTTTCAACTGCTCCTTCTTAACTACCTCTTCATTTCTATGTGTATTTTAATTAATTCAATTTTCTTCTCTTCTCATTTTAGTGCGCAGTTGTCGTACCGGTAAATCAGTTCAAATGTCCGAATCGGAGGTACGTGGCCTCTGTTTGAAATCCCGTGAAATATTCCTACAACAACCCATTCTATTGGAGCTTGAAGCTCCCTTGATTATATGCGGTGACATCCATGGCCAGTACACAGATCTTTTGCGTTTATTTGAATACGGCGGCTTTCCGCCCGCCGCCAATTATTTGTTTTTGGGTGATTATGTGGACCGAGGCAAGCAATCGCTGGAGACCATATGTTTGCTGTTGGCCTATAAAATCAAATACCCGGAGAATTTCTTTTTGTTGCGTGGCAATCACGAATGTGCCAGTATTAATCGTATTTATGGTGGGTATTTCATACATTCCTTTCATTCTCAATATAGAGTCCATGAATATTTCGTTGTGCTTCTTCCAGGTTTTTATGATGAATGCAAAAGACGTTACAACGTGAAATTGTGGAAAACATTTACAGACTGCTTCAATTGTTTACCCGTGGCCGCCATTATTGATGAGAAGATATTCTGCTGTCACGGCGGTTTGAGTCCCGACCTGCAGGGCATGGAACAGATCCGGCGCTTGATGCGTCCCACAGATGTACCCGATACTGGTTTATTGTGTGATCTATTGTGGAGTGATCCGGACAAGGATGTCCAGGGCTGGGGTGAAAATGATCGTGGTGTTAGTTTTACGTTTGGTGCTGATGTTGTATCGAAATTTTTATCAAAACATGAAATGGATTTAATATGTCGTGCTCATCAGGTAAGTTTTTTAAAGCTAATTACAATGGAATCGATGATAATGATATTTCTCCCAGGTCGTTGAGGATGGTTATGAATTCTTTGCCCGCCGTCAATTGGTGACACTATTTTCCGCTCCCAATTATTGTGGTGAATTTGATAATGCCGGTGGCATGATGACTGTGGATGATACATTAATGTGCTCATTCCAGGTAAGATGTTCGAAGACATGTTATGCAAAATCTCATTATAGGCTTAGGTTCGCGGGAATAGAAAAAACAATATTGAAAACATAAAAGTATGAACACATTATAAGATAAAAATGCCGAATGAATAGCATTTCAAGATATACGAGATACGATTGTGTATCTTTCCCTGGTTCAAATAGAGTTAGTCTGAAATTGAGAAATGTCAAATGAAATGCAGAAAAAACTTAACGTTTAGGTGTGGTTCACATTCAACATCGGCCCTTACAATTTAACCACCCTTTATAAATAAATACGAAGACTGGACGATGACTTTACATTTCACTTTTTATTATTATTATTAAGAAAACACAAAGCTGTTTAAATATAAATGTCATTAGCAAAACAGTCGATTTCGAAAATTCAATTTTCCCTCTGCCTCATTTTTTTTCATTCCTCTGGAGATTAGAATTAGAGGATTTTTTCTCTCAGGAAGACTTCAATCCGCAAGGGAAAAACTCTGTTCGTTTATTCATAATTAGGCTGACAACTAGTCATTGTTGTTTTTAAACGTCATCGTCGTGTTGATATTCTTAGATCATATAAATTAGATCGCATTGGTTTTTGCTCTGACTTCTTGAAGTGGATATCTTCGTATCTTTCGAATCGCTCACAGATTGTTAAATTTGGAAATTCTTATTCTAAACGAATTCTGATTCCATCGGGAGTCCCTCAGGGTAGTCATCTAGGGCCTGTTTTATTTTTATTATTCATAAATGACCTTCCAGAGTCTATTATTAACTCTAAACTTCTAACGTATGCAGATGATGTAAAAATATTTGTTTCTTATGATTGGCCAGAATTTTTCTCATCCATTGCTGACTGACTTGGATAGTTTTGGACGCTGGTGTGACATAAACTGCATGGAACTCAATCTAAGGAAATGCAAACATATGCGTTTCTTTAGATCGAACCCGAGATTTGTCAGGTATAATATTGGAGGAGCTGAGTTAGAGGTAGTTGATTCTTTCGTAGACCTTGGTATTCTATTGGATTCCAAAGTGAATTTCAACAATCATATTATTACTATGGTTAACAAAGCATATGGTGTTCTTGGTTTCATTAAGCGATGGGCTAAGGAGTACTCTGATCCTTACGTGACGAAGCAACTATTTACATCGCTTTTCAGGCCTATTCTAGAATATGGTTCCGTAGTGTGGGATCCTCAGTATGGTATCTATATTGATAGAATTGAGTCAGTTCAGAAACAATTTTTGATTTTTTCATTAAGACACTTACATTGGAATAGTGATTTTGTTCTTCCCCCTTATACTATTAGATTGAAGTTGATCGACTTGTCATCCTTAAAAAGCAGACGTGTTATGTTAAACACCGTGATGGTTTATAAGGTTATAAATGGTGATTTCTCTTCTGACTATATTATTTCTAGGATTAAGTTTAACGTGTCATTTAGACCTTCTAGATACTATCAGTTCCTTCATATTGATTTTCAGCGTACGAATTATGCTTCCACAGAGCCCATTCGTAGAATGTGTATTGATTTCAATTCATTATGTCACATCATAGATTTCGGATTAGGAATCGATATAATAAAGTCCAGGATTTTCTCCTGCTTGGATGTCTAGTTTTGTTATGATATGTTTACTTTAATACGTTTAGTTACTAACTTTAAGAATAACCATTATTTGCATGTGATACTAATATTTTTGTTATACCGGCTGTTGATATTTGATCTGTAGCCGGTGTCCACCCTCTACTGTTTGGACGTGGCCCTCTCGGTCGGAAGAGGCGGGAGTGAGAGGCGTTGGGACCGTTCGAAGATAGAATTAAACGTGTATATTTAGTCAAAAGAAAATTTTGCAAAAAAATAGTTAAAGCGCTAGGAAAATAAAAATGCATTTAATTTTTAATTAACATTCAATTATGAATCATATGATAATCTCTTCTGTTGAATTATATTTTGCATTAATATATTTTCTCGTTTCTCTCTCTCTCTCTATTTTTTGTCAACAGATTTTGAAGCCCTCCGAAAAGAAGGCCAAATACATGTACAGCGGTATGAATACGTCACGGCCTACGACACCGCAACGCAACGCGCCTCTAATAGCAACGAATAAGAAGAAATAATACATCCATCCGCTTCCATTTCCTTAAAAGTTATTAAATTATTATATACATATAAAATTTGATAATAATTATTATTCTTATAATACAACAAAAACAACAAAACCAACAACAACAACAAAAATAACAACAGCAAAATTAACAAAAACTACAAAAACAAAATCACCTAAAGCAACAAATGCTACTCGTACTACATCCCCAGCAGCAAAAACAACAACAACAACAACCAAAACAACATCAGCAATGTCCACAACACTAAGGAGAGTTATGAAACGTAATAGCAATAACAGTGCAACGGCAACTACAACAGCAGCAACAACAACATCAATCTTACCATCATCAACAAGAACAGCAACAACACCATCCTCTGCAACAACAACTAAATTTAGACAACAATAATATGTTACAAATTAACAAAAAGCAAAACACACTTCATTCACTACTTCAAGTTATCTGATGTTATAGAAAAATTTCTTTTTATAATCATATTATTTTGACCACTCTTGTGAAATTAGTGACAAAATATATTTATGTATATGTTTTTCTTCAAGAAAAAAAAACTAAACTAAACAAAACAAAACACCAATCATGCGATCTTGTATTATATATATATATATTTGAAAATAGTCTTTGTGTTTAATTGGATTACTTTTATATAGTTAATGTAAATGGGGGCATCGGGGGCATATTGGAAACATTTCGAAAATCTTCTGGGGAAGACTCTATAGATTTATCGTACAACTTGGAAACCGATTCTGAGCACCTTTCGGAGAGAAATATTGCATTAGATCTCAGTGTTGAATAACAGGAATCGTCGTTATAATCTACCTTCAAGTAGTACGAAAAATTTTTAAGCGCAAACTTTCCTTAAGCGGTGTTTTCCCACTTTCCAACGTTGCTTGTTATAGCACGAGTTCACATTTAAAATTGTATAGCCTATGGGTTTAAACAAAAATGTTTTATTTAAAAAAATATGTGGTGGGACATCACCAACGTTCCTTGCTTACAGCATGAGTTCTCATGTAACAGGTTGATTACGCGGACGGTTTAGCCTTAGGGTTGCAACAAATATGATTTATTAAAGAAAAACATACACATCCTGGAACATTCAAAGCTATTCTATATGCCTAATTTAAAATTCTATTAACAAGATATCCTTATATTTTGAATGCATATTCTTGCCGTATTTTTAGTGGGGAATTAACTATTAATTTTTAAAGTCTTCTCTAGAAGATGATAATCTTTTGAAAAATTTAGAATTCTATCCATGGCACAATAACAGAGGTAATTTCGCTCGAACAACTGATTACAATTTTTTCATTTTTGTATTCTGTCAGCATTTTGATTGTCAAACCATATGACAGTTAAAAAAAACAGTTTGAAATAAATAGATAATAATTGTCGATGCATTTGTCTGTCTGTTGAAATTGGCAATCAAAATGCTGAAACACAACCCTGTATCTGAATTTTAGTTGTTGTTGGGGAATTGTTTCTACCTCCATTATTTTGCCATGATTCTATCCAAGGCGTATTTATACAGGTGATAGCACTAGAACAACAACAAATTCGGCAACAACAAAATACAAGTAATTTTTTGAATGGTGAGCCATACCGTCAAAGCAAAATATATGGGATTTGACAGTTTCAGTTACTTTTGAATGAAAAAAATTCAGTCAGCTGGGCTCCTGCTATCACCTTTATAAATACGCCTTGGAATATTTTTAGATTTTTAATCATTTCTGACAACTCTTCGTGGTGAAAATCATGTCACATTTTATAACAGCGGAGCCGTTGAATTAATATCGTTAAAAGATAAAAAATGTGAAAGAATCAGTTGTGGGACACGAACACAAAAACGGAACACTGTAAAAGCGAAATCATTTAAGTGAATGCTTGCGTTTTAAGTAATACTAAAAGCCACATTTTATTTGAAGTGTCGTGCTGTGTTTTAGAAAATGTGGGGATTCAATCAAATCGATATGTCAAATGTAAATTTCGTTTGCCGGTTATTGTTATCTCAATATTTTCGACAGACCTTTGCCGAGAATTGTACATTCATAAAGAGGGTGCCTATTTGACGCTCATGAGTGGAATTTCAGGATCGCCTTTAAGCTATGGCCAAACAACACATTGCCATCGTAGGAAAAGAGTTTTTACGCAATAAAGGAATAATTTTAAGATATTTTGTTCTTTAGCTAAAAATTCACGATATCAATCTTCGATTTGAATTTATCGAGTCGTCACCCACTTCGCTGGTAATTGTAGTAATTTGAACGTGTTTGATACGAAAATATTGCCGTGATTACTTCCATTGCACAATAATAGAGGTAGAAGCAATTGCCCAACAACAACTAAAATTCAGATACAACCCTGTGTATTTTAGCATTTTGATTGCCAATGCACATTCATATAATCAGGGCCGTGCGTAGGATTTTAACATGGGGGATGGTTTTCAACTAATCTTACAGAAAGTATAGGTACATTTCAGACAAATTATTTAAAAAGTATTTACAAATTCTTAATTTTATTGCTATAAAAGTCTAGAAAGATTGTAAAAATATTTATTCGAAACCTCTCTGGTGGTGAGGGGGTGAAACCCACAACACCCCCCTCTTCACGTGAACCAGCAACTGTAAATTTGACAATCAAAATAATGAAATAAAAAAAAAATCAGTTGTTAGAGCGATACTACCTCTGTTATTGTGCCATGGATTACTTCTATCAAAAAATCCAATAATAGAAAATCAAGCTTTCAATTAAAAAAAAAATACAAAAAATGTGAAAAGGTTCCTGTCTCTTTTGAAGCAATTTCAATCATATTGACTTTTCAATGTAACTGTGGCAATTTGGACGTGTTTGATTCGAAAAGATTGCTATGATGATGATTCGATGATGTATTTAAGTTCAGACCCAGAATTATGTACTTTTAACTGAAGGGAAAATTTGTAATAATATCCAATGAAATTTTCCTGGTTCCTGTCCCTTTTGAATCTATTAAAATGGAATGATTCGTCACCTGCTAAAAAGCAAGAGTTGATTTAGTGAATGTGAATCGGATCGACATTTGAGTTTAAATTACAGTTACAGACGGTTTCGATATGACAAGAATGCTGTGAGTAGAAACAAGTTCATGAGTTGAAGTTCATCTAGGGATATTATAATTTCAACTAATTGAAAAATCGAGAAATATATTCAATAATAGGAAATCATGCATTCTAGTTCAAAAAATAAAAAAACGTGAATAAATTACTGCTTGTTTGAATCGATTTCAATAGAGTTATTCTTCTCTCGCTGAGTAATTCCATGTAAAGTGACCCTTTTTTCGACAAAATTTCAAAATCAATTTATAATTAAAAAAACACTGATAAACATTCGTAATGTTTCTACTTCTCATAATACATTTTTTGATTATATTTAAAATAAATATGAAAACAATAGGTCTGATCATTTTGCTTTTCTAGATATAGGGTGGTGTTGTAAAGGAATTTCCATCAATATATCACACCTCTTACAAATTAAATATCCTATATTTCCTATATTCATAAAGAAATGTCGGTAATGTTTACTTTAGAAGAAAGTGTATGAACAACTCTTTTGATTGGCAAAAATAAATAAAGTAGTCATGTAATGGAAGAACATTAGAGGATTCAAGAAAATAATAAAAACCTCGAGATTTTCTTCCAAGCTAAGGTCACATCCGTGGCGCTCTTGTTTGTTGTATATCTCCAATATTTAAAACGCTAAGACATTAGATATTTATATTTGCAATAATATTCCGAGTAACCTGGTATTTTCAATTGGCAATATAGTCAAAATCTCAATCAATGATTATGGGAGATATTTAATCAAACGTGTCACACCCGTTCCAAGGGAATCATCCCTCTTTAATTGATTCTGTGGTCTAGAATCGTATTGCTGTTAAAAGGCAAATAAGATGATTTCGAGACGACAACAATGCCGTGAGTAGAAAGAATTTCGCGGGTTGTAGCTAAAGTAGAAATTTTGATACTTTCAATTAATTCGAAAATCGATAATGTCATTCGTCAAGTTCTAAAAACAATTAAAATGTGAATAACTCCCGCCTTTTTGAAACGATTTCAATGGAGTGAATCTCCTCTCCCTCTTTCGTTGATTCTGTGGACTGGAATTGCATCGATATTAGTTTCAGTGTTTGGACTATTTCGATACGAGAATGACATTCGTCAAGTTCGAAAAATAATTAATGCCCTTTTGAGCGCCTCGGTAGTCGAGTTGGTAGCCACCCACCCCCAGAGGCTCTGGTCTGTCGCTGCAAAGCTACAATGGTCTTAGTCACTCCGGCTCAATCCCTGGACCCAAAATTATTACTTTGTATTGTAATTCATAAAAAATTAATCCCTTTTTGAAACGATTACAATAAAATGATTCCACGCCCTCTTTAGCTTATTTGATGGATTTGAGTCTTATCGAAATTTTAGAGCAAATGTGAGTTTTTGGATTATTTTCGTAAGCAGAAATCAACAGCTTTTCCTTCCAGCTTATTTTCCTCGGAAGATTTTTCCTAAAGGCAATATGAAAATACAATAAATAAACAACTGATATTGGGACAAATTCAAGGCTTATTTATTAAAAATTCCTTTTTTGGCTCAAAAGGTATGGACTCCGCCCAAAAACTGGAATCTTGAAAATGCTCTTCTTAAATTGTATTTCTCTAAGAGAATGTAAGTTATGCATTTCGTTGAAAAAACTGAAACATTTTGAAGCCCAATATCAAATAATGAAATAAGGAACCACGAAAACGTTCCCAAAAATGTTTTAAACAAATGATAGGCAATGTGATGATAAGCAGGGAAATTCAAAAAATCGCAAATTAAGAAACTTAAATGGCATCCTCAAATTAAGGGTCTTGTCACAGGGTTAAATTCGGTTCGGACATCCGAATTTTGCTTCTACAAAAAATGTAAAACGCATTTTTATTCCGACATAAAATTTTTCTATTTTTTCTATCGTGAATGTCACACTTCGAAACATATTCGTTCACTTCGAAACATATTATTTATTTCGAAATTGATTAGCTGGTAAAATAGTTCTTTGCAAATTGTTGCTCATAAAACTGAGCATTCAATTTAATGTATCATCCCTGTGATGACTTCCACGGTGTTTTCAAAGCACTGTTTTTTTTCGTGGATTCATGTTTTTAAATTTTGAGTTTTACTTCAAAACTCTTGTTCTTCAATAGAATTATTCTTAGTCGTACAAATAAATCTTAAATCATAGAAACAATTAGACTTTTTGAAGCCAAATATCAAACTTAAAAACATGAAATCACGTAAAAAGCGGTGATTTGAAACCACTATGGAAGCTATCACAGGGCCGTATGATTAAAATTAAAAAAATATGTATATTTTCGGGTATGTTCGTCTCACGAGGGAGGTTGTCTGCAAGTCGCTCTCACGCTATTTCAGGTGACAAATTCTTATTATTTTTTGCAGTGAGAACGAAGTGAATTCTCTTATTTTGCTAATATGATCCATTGAAATCGCCAATAAATTTTACATGATCAAAATTTGATATGTTTTCTATATTTTTATCACATTTTGCAAAAAAACGGTGTTCTTGCAGAATCCAAGGCGATATTATTCATTTATGGGAATTGAGAACCAATTAGAAATCCACGAATCCCAAAAAATCTAATCTTGGAAGTCTTTAGAAGTCCAAGGAACTCATCACGGGCCTGGATGTTGTCGAAATGTGGGATTTCCTATTCACTTGCCAAGCACATTTCATTGAACATTAAGCGATGTCTATTTTTCCATAAAAAAAAAACATTTTAAAATTCAACTGAAAAGAAAATTTTTAATTAATACCGCGTTTTAAAAACTAAAGAGAAATGCAATCTCAAAAAGGTTTGAAATCGCTCAGAAATAAAGGCCTGGATGTTCACAAAATGTTTGATTAATTTTGGACCCTATTAATTGTCTGAACATCTGATGAATTAATTGCGTGTTTGGTCTTAAAAGAAATTAAATTACAAAAATGTTTGGCATACATTAGAAAGATAGTGGTGGAAGTAAAAATCAGCAAAGGTCTGGATGTTATCAAAAATTTTGATTTATGCTGGTCCCTCGTCTGATCATCTGATGAATTTCGAGTATTTCTTGAATTTCAAATGAGTTTCTGTTTTCACATTTAACAATTTTAGATTTCAAGTGAAAATAACATTTTTAATTAATACCGCGTGCTTAAACTAAAGAGAAATGCAATCTCTAAAAGGTTTGAAATCCCTCAGAAATAAAGGCCTGGATGTTAACAAAATGTTTGATTAATTTTGGACCCTATTAATTGTCTGATCATTTAATGGATTTCAATCGCGTGTTTGGTCTTAAAGCAAATTCAATTTCAAAACGGTTTGTCATCTACAAATTTTGAATTTATAAAAATCTTGGAGTGTTATTTCCACGCGCCACGACAGTCGGAAGTTTAATACGTTCTTGTTTGAATATGTGAGACGACACTACTTCAATGCGACTTGCGATTATCAGTCTGAAAGGGCCCTAAAGTCAAACAAAAAAATTCTTTCAAATAATACAAATTTAATTGTTCTTCTTTTTCGTTGCAAACCTAAAAAACCTGGATATTTCTTTAAGAAATAAAATCGCAATACTATACAAAAATAAAACACAATACTTTTGAAATTGTAAACAACTATGTATGGACTTTCAAGATGTGTGAATTGGAAAATAAATACGAAATAATAATACATGATATTTAAAAAATAACAACAACAACAAAAAGTGTAAGAAAACTATTATTGCAACTGGAGGATGGAAGAAGGAAAAAAAAAAACAAAACGAAAAATCCCCGTAACAACAATTTTAATAAATTAATATGAATTATTTTATAAGATCTTATGTAGCGAAAACAAAAAATTATAACAGTTACAAACAAAACCATCTTCTTCTATATAAATATGTAGCTATACATAAACATTTATGTTTCATTTTTAATTCGTTTAAACTTTCCCCAAAACAAAAACTTAATCTGTTTTAGTTTTTTTTGCTAATTTCTTGTGTCTTCTACAATTGCTTTTATGTAGTATTATTTATTTTATCTTTATCTTATTCTTGTACTTGTAGTTTCTTTTAAATTTAATTATTAAACAGAAATCGAGTTATGTATCTTTTTAAAGACATTTGGCACGAAATCTGTTGTTAAGAAGACTATTGAAATTTTCCCACTTTGTCTTTTTTCTTTTTGTTAATTTATGAACTTTCTTGTCAATTAAAAACATATGCTCGAGCATTTAATTCAATAAATGTGTTTCAATTTAAATAAAGCTCTTTAGTTGTTTGATTTTATTTGAATTTATTTTTTTTTCTCTTCTACTGAAATTTGGAAAAGGGTTTTAAACCCAAAGATTGAAGATAATTTTTTGGAAAATAATTCTCAAGGGCGAAGGAGACCATTGAAAGCAGGCGGTGGTTTATTAATTTAATAACACTAGGCAGCAGCATGTATATTAGAGCGACTCACGGAAAAAATAAAAAGTTACCCATCTCAAAATGAAGATTTTTATGTTTTCTGGTTATTCTGAACATAGCTCGGCTCTAGCTAAACTGTTTTCAAACTACTACCTCTAAATATGGAATTTTTACTCAATATTGAATTTGTTATTCAAATTTTAGGACCAAAAAGTTGCATACGTATCTGTGCAATTCGTAGGTGTAATATTTTCGAATTAGGCAGTACTGGTCTCGTCCATAGCTCATATCAAATAGATCTCGTCCAGGTCTCGTTGGTAATACTTTTCACAATACATATAATTCACAACTTTCACAATAAATATAATATTGCTTTCGATGGCGAAGCAACCATTACCTTTTGATACACTCCACAAGAGTATTATCCTTTTGATACACTCCACAAGAGTAGTATCCTTTATATATAGCCCCCATACGAATTTCACTCCCGATTTGACTTTTCACTCTAGATACCACATATTTTAACAGATTTGCTTAAAAATTGGCAAAACATCTTATATTTCAACTAGAAATACCTATGTTGAAAATGGGTCAGTTTTATATATACACTTAAAGAAAAAAATCTGTTATTAACAGCAGCGATTGTTTGCTGCCTATCAGCTGGCAATTTTCTGCTATTACAGCAGTTTTTCTGCCATAATCAGCATTCACACTGCTAAAGTATTTGCAGTCTGCTAAAAATGGCTGCTGATAATTAAATTATAAAAATAGATAAAAAATAAGCCTTTATAATTTAAAAGCCTTCCAGATTGTCGGCGAAAACGAATTTCGTTTTATATTAGCTTGGGGCAATATGCGTATCATTAAAAAGTCAATCACAATATCTTTCGGTGGTAATAAATATAATTCTAAAAAGTGTTGTTAATTAAATTGTTAACTGGCTATATTGTTTTGTACATATGCTTAAAGTTTCAAGAAAACGTTTTTTTCTTTATTGTTAAAAACAGCAAACAACTGTTGGCTATTTCCACAGATAGAAATCTGCTATCTCTTTTTCAGCAGAAAATCTGTTCTGACAGCAGACTTTATGCTTTCTTTTACTGACAAATTCCTTTGAGTGTAGCTCCCAGACAAATTTAGCCCTCGATTTAACTTTTCCGCCCTAGAAACCACATATTTTAACAGATATTTTTCAAATTTTGTAAATATATATATATTATATTTCAACTAGGAACACCTATGTTGAAAATGGGTCAAATCGTTTCAGATTCGCTCCAGGCATAACAAGTTATACTTGAACTGGAAGCACCTATTGTGAAAGTGGGCCACTTTATTCCATGTTTAGATATAGCCCCGATACAAATATTCTTCTCGATTTGCCAAATGGGGACAGGTCATATCAGTCCATGATTAGGACATATTTAAAAATCCTTCCCGTTTACTTTCACTTTCTTACCGAATTGAATTGTATTCGAATAGAATGTGGAGTTATCATATAAGCGGCCCCGCCCGACTTTATAGCCTTTTCTTATTTGTTTATTATAATATGTAAATTTTATTTACTAGTAATAAATAAATAAATGATTTCGTTCATAACTTCATGATAACGAATACCCATGCTTAGCCCCCTGTAGACAGACGAGTCTGATACTTAAGAAGCAGATGAATAATTGACATTGACACTTGCCACAAAAACCTCAAGACTCTTTAAAAATACCTTCAGGGAAGTTTTTGAATGAAAGCAAGTATTGCACAGTATTACCGGCAACTTTACATAGAAATGCTGAAAGTATAAGAAACATTAGAAGCACTCCAAACGTAATAAAATTAACTTGGGTATACATTGTTCGTTTGTTTTCGTTGTTATGGGATTTTTTCAAGTTTTCTTCTGCCTTCGAATTTATAATCTTGTTTCTATTTCAACGAACAGAAGTGAAAACTGTTGCCGGAATAAATAAATAAATTCGGCATTAACCTATTTTGACCCAGTGTTCGATTAATCGAACAGTAAACAGTAATAAACAGCGAAAAAACAATTTGGCTGGTCTTTAATGGGTTAATAAATTTCCCTTTTATGCGATCCCTTTTTTCAATGCATATGTCCATTTTTGGCGCTAAGCACGCCAATTAATTAAGCCTCCTTTTAAAAGGACGGCCAGGATGACCTTTTAACACTTTCGAAATGAAAAATCCAGCTCTAAGTGGGTTAAAAACAGAGCTGTTAAGTAATGATTAGTAATCGTAATCATTAGTAATTAGATTACTTTTTTTTTAAAGTAGAAGTAATGATTACAATACGATTACATTCAGTTTTATACGATTAGTAATTGATTACGATTACAAGTAATCAAAAAATAATCAAGATTACTTGCGATTACTGAAAAATAATCAAAAGTAATCAAAAATGAGTTCGACTACTTTAAAAGATTACTTTTGATTACTTTTGACTATTTTTAAAGGAATCTTGTACATTACATTTATTGAAAAAAAAACTATACAAAGTTAAGCTAGGGTGAATCCGCTAAATAATTGAAAATCTGAATTAAGCAAACTATTACTTAAGATTATTTCAGTAATCTTTTAAAGTAGTCGAACTCATTTTTGATTATTTTTGGTTATTTTTCAGTAATCGCAAGTAATCCTGATTATTTTTTGATTACTTGTAATCGTAATCAATTAGTAATCAGAAATTGTTGAATAGTGGATTATATAATCATTACGATTCTTTTTAAAAAGTAATGTAATTGATTACTAATCGTAATCGAAATTTAACAGCTCTGGTTAAAAACTAAAATTATATATAGATTTCTTTACTGTTTTAAATAAATTGTGATGATAACTTTAACCCTTAAATGCATATTGTATCATATATGATACATGTCTATAATCGTGTGATATTCAAGTTAATAAAACTGAAACTTGATGCCGAATACTTTAAATTGCAGCAGACACTAATACATCGTTTCAGCTGGCTTGGGATTTTTCTATACAATAGATTGGGTCGTCACCCCACGAAAATAAAGTTTGGATTGTTTACTGATGATTTGCAAAATATTTCGTTCCTAGATCAAGCCATGTTGTTTTGTTCATGTTTTCCCGTATAATTTTATTGTTGCATTTCTATACATTTTTTTCTGAAATAATAAACCCTTGAAAGCACTTTAAATATAAATTGTCTTAAAGAAACTCATTGGTCGAATTAGTGGATGTTGTGTTTTTTCTTATGCAAATTGTGTCTTATGAAAAATAAATAGCTGTAATCAATACTTTTCGAATGATGCCTAAATGAGTAACATCGGTAGGAAATTGACGCTGCAGCACCCACTTTTGTAAAAAAAAGTTTTAAAATTTGGCTGTGAAAAAACATTAAAATATTCCACAGAAATGGATCCAGTCCGATCATTTCATCCATAAGGCATCTTTCGGTATTAATTCCTTTTATTTATTTTTCATAGCACATTTTACAAAATGTTTCCAATAAATGTGTGTTTTTAGCTGTCACTTTGAAAACCTTCAAAACGTCCAATAATGCCAACAATGAGTTATTCTAAGACAAGAATAAAAATCTAAACTTAAAGTGCTTCCAAGGGTCTATTAATTCAGAAAAAATGGTCAGAAAAGCAACTTAACAAGTAAATAAGATTCAGACGGATAAACCGCCTTATATATACTCTCACTCTCTGAGAATATGTACATGGAAGGACTTAAATTTTACTTAGCGCCGGATTATGTGTGTAGGAGGTACTTGGAGGTTTATGACAATTGGACCCAGCTTCCAAATTTCTAAATAATAATAAAAACATGATCAAATATGAAGTCATAATGGATTTCAGGCACCCGTATAGGAGTTATAAAGCATTCAAAATTTTCATAGGATAGACACAATTGTGTGGGAGGTACTACATAGAAGGGTTTATAAAACATTTTCAAATATCAAATTGCAACTCATTTTGACTATCCGTATGGAATTTTTATCGGTTTTATTTTAACCAAGGCTTATGCCACTTTGTGTGGGAGGTACCAGAAGGGATGTGACAATATCGCCCACATTCCAAATGTGTCAAACGTCCATAAACGTCCGTGCCAAAGGTAACATTTCAAAGTATTCCGATCACCTTTAAATAAGTTTTAACAGCTTTAATAGGAATTTAGGAAGGTTAGGGTGATTTTTGTGGGAGGTATTAGAAGGGGCGTGGCAAAGCCGGTCATATCTTACATGCTTTATCATATACCAAAATATAGCTGATTCCGAATATCCGTGAGGAAATTAAATAGGTTTTAATTTTCCATATGTAGGTCCCAGAAGGGGCGTTGCTAAGTTTGGGAAAAATTTAGCATATGCAAAATTTGAATAAATTCCTTGACTCCGACAGACGGCGACATGGCTCAAACAACTTAAAAAATCGTGAAACGGATTTGGTCCAAACATATTTTTGTGGCCTTAAGACAATCCTTCAATTCGTTACACTGTCCCAACTGATATGTATGTAGAGTGAGGGTATAAAAAAATTACACGGGAGGTATTTCAGGAGCGTTTAGCTCACAGATGTTTTGACCCAGTGACGAAATATTTTGCTGATCATCATTAAACAATCCAATTTTCATTTTTTGAAGGCTGACGGCAGCATTTTATTTTAGTATTTAATATATTTACATGTAACATGGAAATCTTACATAAATAAAAGTTCAATTTATTGAGCGTAGGGCGATTAAGGATTCTGCTATAGTTCTTAGTAAACCGCCGAAGTGGAAACAAGTACTGCTGCGTACTGAATATTGAGCCAGTATTTTATTCAAAATATGTATAGAAATCTTAGTTTACCACATGCGGTGTCAAATTTCATTACTCTACGAGCACTTTTCATATTTTTTGCACTCATATCTATGAAGTGCATACTAAAGAAATTTCATGACACCAGCTACTACAATTTCTATCCCATATTGATCCGAAGGGTACGCATTTCGAAAATCCATTATCTTGCGAGTCCACAATGGAAACTACAAACCGAATACATCATGATGCTACCAATTACAGTCGTTTACTTGGTACTATTTTTATCCCTTTTTACGGGAGCGTATAGTAATGCCTTAAGGCTTCGTTTTGAATGAATGTGATCCCGTAAAAATAAGAAATTGAGAAAATCATTTCACTTTATTTTACTTATCTACTCAGTCAGAATTTAGTCTACATTTTAGACCATTTCGTTGGCACAATGTTATCCCCTTTCGCCCCATTTCTTCCAAAAGTTCACTTTATATTGCCTGACTACACAGTCAAAGGAATGCACACACCGAATTTGCTGGTTTTAGCTTCCGCCGTTTGGTCGGTATACTTTCTATATCCATTTTTATATACCACTAGCTGAACCCCCGCCCGCTTCGCCAGGCAAAAGAACAAACGGAAATTAAAATCAGGTTTGATATTGTTTTTCTTGTGATCGGTAATATATGTACCACTTATAATCAAGGTACTTCCCTGAGATACTAAAAGAATGGATATGTTCCATGGAGAATTTTGAAGAACAGAACTTTAGTTTGCGGCGAATAAAGGAAGAATTGTCAAAAATGAAATTGATTTTAGGTTGAATGTGATTCTCCTCCTTTCCATTACCAAAACAAAAACTTCCTACGTAAGAAGAACTTCTTAACGGAATACCTGGAATTCGAATGTACAACATTCAAACACACATAAAAAGTCAATCAAATTGTTCACTAATCAAACAGCACACAAACTAAAAAATTAATATAATTTCCATTTTTTGACTTAAGTCGGCTTTTGACGAATGAATATTACCTTTTTTAACCGTTCTTTACTATTGTGCTAAAAAAAAGAAAACGTGTAATTTTACAAAATTCTAATAAAAAAATTCCCCATATTTTAAATCCCGCTCATTTGTATATTGTATTGTATAAAGGGTGATTTTTTAAAAGCTATAGGAAAGTTTTTCAAAAAAAAAAAAAAAACACAAAAAATTCAGAAAAATTCATGAAATCTTTATTTGAATCGATTGTACGGTCCATATAATTTAATGTTTGAAGATTATTTCATGCAAATGTTGACCTTGACTGCGCCTCAAATGGTCCATCCGCTTAGTCCAATCTTGGCATTTCCACGTTTTTGAGTAACAGAGGCTCAATTGCTGCGAACGGCGACGAATCTATAATTGATGGTCATCATTAACACTGGCCGATACAGCTGCGATATTTTCTTCAGTTCGCACTCTACGTAAGCGTGTTGGTGGTTTAATGTCCAACAATGTAAATTTGGTGCGAAATTTAGTCAGAATAGCCCGAATAGCCGATTCAGTGGGTCGATTAAACTGACCACTGAAGCGCGCGATGAACTCTCTTAACAGAGCACGCATTTTGATAATAAAATTCAATAATTTGCAAGCGTTGTTCGTTTGTAAGACGATTTATGGTTAAATTATAGACCAAACTGAAGATGTTTGACAGCAAAACAAAACACGAAACGTGCGTCAGCTGTTTAAACCAGTGTTGCCAAAAAGATAATAGCTAAAAAATCACCCTTTGTTATTTGTATTAACTCACACAACAATATAGGAATCTCGGCGTCGAATATACTCTAAAACGGTTTTTAATTTCGAATGGGAAGGGTCACGGCCACTTTCCGCCCATCTTTGCACAACTATTTACACTGGATCTACTAACACAAGTTTTCAGCACTCTAGGTGTTATAGAACTGACAACATATACGAACGTATGTGAGTTAGCACGTCCATTTTTCCAATACCGCCATTTTTGGCACAACTAAGCAGGTTTATGCTAGATGCACTCGCACAAAATTTCAGTATTGTATCTGCCATAGAACTGAATATATTCGAAAATAGGTTATAACTTCGTATGGGAGGTGCCACGCCCACTTTTCCAATAGCGGGCATTTTTGGCACAACTACGCACACTGATGCTAGATGCACCTACACAAAATTTCAGAAATCTAGGTGTCCTGGAACTGACAACATTCAAAATTGGGTTTTAACTTCGTATGGGAGGTGCCACGCCCACTTTTCCAATAGCGGGCATTTTTGGCACAACTACCCACATTGACGCTAAATGCACCTACACAAAATTTCAGCACTCTAGGTGCCATAGAACTGACATTAGTCAATAATAGGTTTTAACTTCGTATGGGAGGTGCCACTCTCACTTTTCCAATACCGCCCATTTTTGGCACAACTGTGCAGACTAACAACTAGTGAACTTTCACAAAAATGCAAGGCTCTAGTTGCAACAGTACTCCAAATATGATAATTTATAAAAAACGAATAAAACCCCAATTTGTGTGGGAAGTGCCACGCCCACTGAAAATATCAAAAAATTATATAGCCTATTTTCACAACTGGTTCAGCATGAACATACTGCGAAAATTTCCAGAAGATCGGTCCAGTAGTTTAGGCTGCTATAAAGAACAAACAAACAAACACAGATTCATTTATATATATATAGATTTACGAAATTCGAGAAAATCCCTTTATTTCAGCGTGGCACTTCGTAGCACACACCGAACTTAATGTTTCTAGCAGATGCGGTTTGAAGCCATTTTTATCATTTTTTGTCTCATTTCTCCCCTAAAAATATGTATTTAGCAAAGTGAAAATTTGTCAAAAAACGCTTAAATACACCATACAACAACAAAAAAATGTACGAAAGCTTTTGATTAACATTTTCTGATGAGTTTTTTGCGTTCTAAACTCGAAAACGATATTAAATTTTTCTTTATGTTTTCAATGTAATTAATACACTTAAATTTCAGCTATTTCGATCAATTTTTTTTCTTCTTACGAAGGACATACTTAACCATACACACATTGGCCATATACTTATTTCATCAGCCTGTGACTGGGGGACAAATCATCAGTGGCGTTTTTATGAAACAAATTCTAAAGCAACGTATCCACTATCGAATCTGTTTTGAACGTCAAACGTTTATTTATTTAGATTATTTAGAAAATCATTTAATTATTTACTCAGTTTGTCACATCTATTTATATTTAAAATTCTTGCACTTCGTCTCTCTTTTAACTGTTTATCTGTTTTGCTGTTTTTTTTTCACCCCTCCCCTATATTTGACTTAAGACTTACATTCAAAATTAATAATATAATTAATTGAATTAATTGAAATTATCTACTTATAACTTCATGAAACACCAATTTTTGCATTAAACAAAAAACAAACGAAAACGAAAATAAGAAGAAACAAAACATTTTAAAAACAAATATATCAAAATCAATTTTTTCCATCGATTTAAGCTGTTTTTAAACAACAAATCCCTTGAAAATAATTTATTATTAAAAACAAAAAAAAAAACACACAAAACAAAAATAAACTTAAATGAAAACGATTGAGAAAAGGAAAAGCAACACGATACCGATCAAAAACAAAAAAAAGAAAAAAACTAATTAGATAGTAGTGCCTTTTTTGCCTCCCGTTATAAATTTCATAAATATTTGTTAAATGAAAACAAAAGATACGTACATGCGCAACATACATACTTACATACTTACATGCAAATATCCATTAAACAATTAATTAATTAATTGAAATTTTTCCAACGAAATTTGGAGAACAAAATGTGTTACATATTATTACATAAAGAAAAGAGAGGGAGAGAGAGAGAAAATGAACAAAGTAGGACAATTCATAAATAATTAGCATGAAATAAGCGAACAAGACAATGAAGGAAACGAATAAAGTAAAAAGAAAACGAAAACGAAATTTCAGACACGGTCGCCCCTGGAGCAGAGGCTTAGTGAATCCAATTTAAAATGGATCAGAAGTGGGATATGGATAATTTTGAGATAATAAAAGGAGTTTTTGGATCAGAAGTGGGATATGGATAATTTTGAGATAATAAATGGAGTTTTTCTTAGACGTCTAGAACTTTTATATAATGTCAAACTGGAAATTGTCTTTATGAGAAAGATATAATAAGTGTTGGATTACTACAAATTTCCAAAGGATACAATTTTTCAAAAATTATTTTTAATACTTATTCGCACCCTATTAAACCGGTATAAATTCCAAATCAAAAAAAGAGAATATGATCTAAAAATACTTTAAATTTCAAGCTTCCATCTGTGTTAGTTTAGTATTAACAATCATTTAAAAATTTGTCCCTTCAAAAGCAAGATATAAATAAACGAGAAAAACTAAGAGGTAAACTTGCAATAGACGTTAATGCTGGACTAATACAGATAGAAGCAAGATATTTGAAGTATTTTTAATAGATATTCTCCTCCTTAATTTGACACTAATACCTAATACTAAGTATATAAAATATTTTTTTGAAAAATTGTATCCTTTGGAACTTTGAAGTCCCGTGAAGGGGCAACATGATGAGTAAATGAAAAACTAAAAACGCCAAGTAACTCCATTTGCTTACAGCAGATTTGTATCTGCTGACATTGTTTCTTTATATTTATACGCCACACTGTTCTATACATATACTTAAAGTTAGACAAGAATCCATGTATTATTTTGAGAAATCGGGCAATCACATATATTTTAGAAATTAGTCCAAAGTTGACTACTTTTCGACTTTAAAGAAAAGTAAAAAGTAAATAAACTTGCGTTCTATTAAATATAGAAGTAAAATGGTCTTGAGCCAGGACAATATCCCAGTTCAAATCAAATATTGATTACAGACCAAAAAAATACAAACGAAAAAACTAAAACAAATGAGCGTTGGCACGGCAGAAGTATTGCTGGGTAATGATACCTGCATATACACATACTTACATATGCAACTCAATGAGATGCTTGTAAGATGGCATGTGTACTTTATTACTTGGTGCGATTTTCGGCAAGTGAGTTGTGCTTCTCGTTCGTTTGTGTATAGAGGCCGGGTTCATCTCCTTATAGAGGCCGGGTTTGATGTTGAAAAGTCGCTGCGAAGCCACTTGAAAAGACTTTTGACATGGTCGAAATCATGATCGTGGTAGTCTGCAGCCAAGTAATAAATGTCACCATGCCATTTGCAAATAAATTTGCATTCTATTAAATATAGAAGCAAAATGGTCTTGAGCCAGTACAATATCCCAGTTCAAATCAAATATTGATTACAGACCAAAAAAAAATACAAACGAAAAAACTAAAAGAAAAGTAAAAATTTTATTTTTTGTTTTTATGTTTTTTTAACAATATTTTACGTATTTTTTGCATAGTGAGCCGCGAAAACATTTTAATTATTTTCGTATTACAGATTTTCACCTTTTTCAGATTTTGAAAATTGAAAAAAAGTTTCGACTTTTTCTCTCACAATTTAAGAAATTTTCCACTCGAATTTGTTTTAAATATTGAGGTGAATTAAATTGATATTCATGTCTACGAACATTAAAGCAACGTCCATGTATACTCCTGAATGAGTTGCAGTTAGGGTTTGGGGTTTCCCGGACTGTTTTAATTTTCCGGGAAAACGGGAATGAAAATTTTCATTCCCGGGAAAAAATAATTTATTTTAGATATGTCCAATATGGTTTAAATATCAACATTTAGTAACTGGTGTGATTTTGTTTAACCCATTAACGCCCACCGAACACGTCCGTGTACACAATTGCAAGGTTTTCGTACTTTTTTGATCATTTTCAATATGAATGCAATTCATGATTAAACATTTTTTATTATTGTAGTTATTATTACGAAAATAATATAATAATATACGAAATGAATGAATGAGTGTTAATGGGTTAAAATACTGGCGTATTACATATTAAAAACGAATGTTTTTGGTAAAAAATTTTAGAAATTATTTTTCATTTTACAAATAGTTTACTCTAGGCAAATAGTCAGAATTGAAGGAGTCATAATATTGGACAATGCAATCACAAGTGAACTGACACGAACACTAGATTCAAAATTAAAAAAATATTTAAAGAAACAAAGAATGTTATGGCGTCTTCAATTTAGAAATTTCATTCGACTACAATCTACAAAGGAAAATGTTTTACAGAAACTGGGGGAAAATATTCTAAATTGTGAATGTAATAGAAACATTAAAAATGTATATTTTTATTAAATAAATTCATAAAAATAAAAACATTGAAATGATGTAGTCATTAGTTGTTACAGAGGGTAATTTAAATATATCGTATTTATATTAGATTTCTCTTGGAAGGTTACAGGTGATAATTTTATTTTTATTCCTATTTTTAGAACATTTCTTAATGGTTTCACATGTAAAGTAAATTCGTCTTTGAGAAGATTTTCACCTATTATTTCGTCGATTTTTCTGAGAAAACAAGTTAAACGAGATAGCAGGATGGGTTACGTATTGGCACTATGTCAGCCATATTATCAAATGGTCATTATTATTGTCAGTAATTTAAATATATGCATTTGAAATATATCTACTATTTCCAATTTATATAGTAAAACTAAATTAGTGCTCAAAATAAACAACAAAATATTTTTTAATATTTCCCGTATTCCCGGGAAATTTAAAATTTTTTCTCGGGAATTCCCGTCCAAATTTTTTCTACAATTCCCGGGAAAAACGATTCGGGAATTCCCGGACCCCAAACCCTAGTTGCAGTAGCACCTGTGTTCAGTTTTTTTGTGGAAGATCTTAACACTCTAGATCTCCTCTAAAAAAAGTCGTTTCAAAGGGGACTTTTAAAGATTAAAATATTTATAATTTCAGTGGAGGTCATCAAAGTTCACACTTAATTAGCCAACTTATACTTCTATATAAGTAAAGAGGCGTTAAGTTCGGCCGGGCCGAATCTATATATACCCTCCACCACGGAGTCCGTTCCACAGTACTGCCGGCAAATTAGAGGCTGCCAACTTTACATAGAAGTGCACTACCATATTAGCAAAATTGTGATGCTTCATTATTATAATATTAATATATAAAAATAAAACTTCAAGTGGAATCAAAAAGAGAACATTAGGCAGCAATCTTCAAAACTGTACCCTAATCCCTCCAGCCTGATTTTCTTGATTCCAGCTACAGCCTTAATGTCTGTACCATTTTGATAGGAAAAGTTCAAATATTGAAGATTCAATATATGTTACAGACTGGAATATACTCACATAATTTCATGATTTTAGCAACAACCGTTTGCTTGGTACCACTTTCACTCCCTTTCCCAATTTGACCCTAGTCAGACGAGTGCTAATACTGAATGTCATAATTCTAGCTTTTTAGCCGCTTGATTGGTGCCAAATTTAATTCCATTTCGATCCTGAAGGTACTAATATCAAAAATCTCTTTATTTTCTCTTTATATATCGCGTCTACGCAGTCAAAGAAATGTAGACACCGCATTTAATTTTTATAGCTGCAGCCGTTTGGTTGTTACAATTTTTATCCCCATTCGTCCCATTTTCCGCTTAAAGGTACAAATTTCGAAAAAAAAAATCATTTTTGTTTCGCATCTTCACAGTCAGATGAATGAATTCCCGGATTTCATGATTTCAACTTCAGTGGTGTTTGGTACCATTTCTATCCCTCTTTTTCAATTGCATCCCTTAAAAGTACGAATTTTGAAAAATCCCTCCATTTTACGTATCTACATTCAACAAAATAGCATTCTTAAATCTGAGTAAAATCCATACTCCAATTTAGTTTAAGAATTTTACTCCAGATTAGGTAAAATTTCCTTACAAGAAGGAAAATTAAATAGATATGAGTGTACTCTTCAAAGCCAGAAAAAATAGTACATATTTATACTCAAAATAGGGTAGTAAATTTACTTAAAAACATTTTTTTGGATCTAGTAAAAACTTCTTACAATTAAGTATATTCATACTTGTACGGAAGAAAATTGACTAGCGTTTAAGAAAGAAAATAATGCAGAATTTTTTTGTATGTAAAAATTCCATTTAGGATGTTTTTACTTAAAAATGTGTTTATTACTTCAAATAAAGTAAATAAATGTAATTGAATTTATGCCATGTTCCTCATACATTCAAGTATAAATGAACTTAGAAAAAATAATTCAGAGTGTTTAGAAAAATACATGAATAGTAGTCTAAGAAGCAATTCTCGTTCGTTAGCCGAGACTTTCTTCATAAGTACTTCAAATATTACTCTAAACAAGCACTGCGAACGCGTCTACCTAGCCTCCGCAGCAGTCATGGTGAAATATCTCAACTTTTTATGGTAGAAGTATAATGAAACGTTTGAGAACTGTTCCATGTTGTCTCTGAGTGTTGCATACTCTGAAACGAAAAAAAATATTTCAATTATCAAGTATAGTCGTAGTCAGTCTGAATACAAATTTACTTGGTTTAAGGAAAATCTTAGTCAGGCTGAGTACAAATTTACTTGATTTAAGGGAAAAAATTCCGAAAATTTTCCACAGATTGAGTATAAATTTACTTGGCATGACTACAAATTTACTTAGTTTGAGTAACAATTTACTTGGATTGAGGAAAAAAATCGGAATATTTTCCTCAGTTTGAGTATAAATTTACTTGATTTGAGTAAAATTTCTTAAAAATTTTCCTCAGATTAAGTAAAGATTTACTTGATTTGAAACCAGAACTCTACTAGAGCTAAACAAGGCAGAAATTCGAACTTTGATAGGTATCTACACAGGGCATTACTGCACTAGGAGTAGGATCTCAAGATGGCAGTTGGACATTGAGGATCACTGTCGATTATGTGAGGATGAGGAGGAGTTAGAATCTATCGAGCACATAATCTGCAGATGTCCAGCGCTTTGTATACGTAGAAACAAATACCTAGGAAGTTATTTTATTAACAACATAGAGGATATTGCAACCCGCACCGTTTATGACCTTTTGGGATTCTCAAAAGGACTAAATCGGATTAGGGGTGGCTAGTAAGGAACATGGATGTAACCGCATAGACAGTTGGCGACTAACAAAGAAAGAGAGCCATAAAGGCTTACCACCACCATAGGTATACCGGATGACTCTCAACAAAATTTCTTACCTAGTCGTCAACCATTAGAAAAAACTAATAACACAACTTCATATTCTCCTACCCCCATATCCCCTTTCCAAAATCCTCTTATTTCCCTCAAACTCCATATATCATCTATCACCCCTTCCTAAATCCTATCACTCCCTACCCCCCTCCTATAAACTACAATCTTATTTTTCAGATAACGAAAGGATTTGCACAATGGACCCGACTGGGTCTCCGAGTGTTCAGAGTGCAGGAGCACTCTGGTCCTTTAAACCAAACCAAACCATACTTGATTTGAAGAAAAATTTTCCTCAGTTTGATTAAATTTTACTTGCTTTGAGGAAAAGTTGAACTGGAAACAAGTTCAAAGCATGTCTTATTTTCAAGGAAAAGTTTGTACTTGATGTGAGAAATTTTTGCCTTAGGGCTATACGAAGTTCAATTTTCCTCAGTTTTAGTACATATTTACTTAATATTTAATAATATTTACTTAATCCGTGGCATACTTTTTTCTGAGTGTACGCATTAGAGGGATGTACATTCCAATTTTCATGTTTCTAGCTGTTGTCGTATGATTGGTACCATTTTTATCCTTTTTGTCCCATTTGACAGCTAAAACTTTTATTTATTTGTTGGTGCTTTTAGACTACGTGAGAATTGTACGCAACAAATTTCAAGTGCATATAAAGCAGAAATTTAAAAAATTATTTAAGTAGTCTAAATATTAGAGGGTATTTTCAGTCCTTGTTAGGGAAAATTTTTCTCTCTGGGTCGATTTCGTCCACTTTCAATCCCAACCTGCAGCCATAAGACACATTTCAACAGACAGACGGCGGGCATGGCTAGATCGTCTTAGAATTTTACCACGACCCAGAATATATGTACTTTATGGAGTCTCCGATGAATATTTCAAGGTGTCACAAACGGAATGACAAAGTGAATATACCCCCATCCTGGAGGTGGAGGGTAGTAGTGTTCCATGTTTTTTGGAAGATCGACCTTTAGATCACGATAAACAAAAAAACAAATTGGATATTCTAAAAAAATTTCCATTTTCGCGGGAGATATGGCTAAAATGACATTTTTGTTTTGTAATCTTCTCGCGATCTATCCAACTGATCGGTCTGATTTTTTACATGTGTATTAAGAACCAATATTACGGTTGCAATTGCATTTATTTAAACTTTCTCCATTTAGGTTTATGAAACTACTCTGTCACAAATATTCTCTATGTTGCAGATCGATCATATGGTCGATCTCAACTGCTGAATTTATGGCAATGCTATAAAATATATAATAGATAAATCCAATAGATGGCGGTATCGTTTTTGTTATGGTTGTCAAACGAGTAGTAGTTTTGTGTACTCCGTACGAAGCAGCAACACTTGCTCGAATAAAATATTAAAAAATTCAAATTTGTGTTTTTTTTTATAAATTGTCTCCTCTAGACTCCGTCTAGGGGAGGCCAACAGGGCCACCATACTGGTTGGAACCTGTTCATTCTATTTAGTCAACAATCATATGCCAAAAAATATTTTGGTATTCTCTATATGATAGATAGGTATACTGGGGGTTTTAAAGGCCTCGACCATTTTTTGGGCGATTTTTCATTTGGTCGATTTTGCATTAATTTTTGGCCATAATTTCATTGTGGCATTTATTTTTTGGGCCACTTTTTTTTGGGGCGATCTTTCATTGGGAGCCTTCGTATACATTTCATATTTTTGAAATCGTCGTACTTCTACGAAAAGGATAGACTTTCATTTACCCATAGATATTCTTCATCCTTGAACTCCGTTAACAATCCAGCTATTATTTTGTTTTCTTTTCCTAATGGTGATTTACAGCGCTAGCAAAAAAATAAAAACATTATTTTTCAAAAATTCTTTATGTCCACAAATTGGATCATAACTTCAATATTTATCCATCCATATTTTTCAGCTAGATAGATTTGAAACTCCACGCTATAACTGTAGGGTTAAACTATTGGTTCCTTTCAGTGAATATAAAATACTAATGCTCCAAGTGCGATGATTGATCCGCAGAGAAGTCTTCTCTTTTTAATATTTTTGCCTCATGACAGCCAGTTTTTGTCTCGTTAGTACACGAATTTTAGTTCATCGTGTTTAAATAAAAGAAAAACTCATATTAGTCAACTCAAAGTTATCCGAAATTCTTCGTAATTATTCCACGGCCTAAGAAAGACAATGGGAGAAACTGTGTTTGAATCCTTAAAAAATCAGTCAATTACATACAAATATTTTGAAACGTGTTCTATATTATTTTAATTATTAACTAGATAATTTTCCAAACAAATTATGAATATTTCTTTTTTTTTAATTTTCTTTTTACCAAAAAATCATTAAACGAAATGTATGTGTATAAAACAAACAAAAAACGAAAACGACCCAAAACTCAGCATTAAAATAAATTATACATTTATTTCCAAAATACTTATATTATATACATAATACATATACATATAATTATTAATATCAAATCGAAGTAAAAAAACACACGATTATATATATTATAAATATATTCGAACATACAAAAATATATAAATATAAAAGAAAATTAACAGAATGCGAGTACTAACCATAATAACATTCGAACATACATACATAAACTTACATAAACACTCAACAAATTATTGAATGTCTGTATAGAATACAAAATAAAACAAGAACTACTAACAACAACAACAAAATAATTAAATAACACAACAAAACAAATCATTACATATTTATGAATGGATTTAATTCAAAATTATAATCAAATACATATAAATAAATAAAATAAAAAATCTATTTGAAAAATTACTCAACATGTGGTTTTATTTAAGGGCTTTAATAAAAACAATGAACAAAGGCGTTAAGTTCAGCCGAGCCGAACTTTATATATTGCCTCCACCATGAATTGCATTCCACAGAGGCTGACGATTTTCGTAGAAGTGCAGTAGTATTATAGGAAAATATAAAATTTTTAATATAGCCAAACCAAAACAAATACAAATATTGAAAAAAATTATTTTATAAATAAATATAATATTTGTATTATTTCAAACCACGCTTATAAGGCAAGGCTACCAATACGTTTACATATCGAAATAATACTTCAAGTCAAGTCAAATCAAAAAATAAATCTATATATATAAAAGAGTTGCGTTACTGACTGACTGACTGACTTATCATTGACCAGCCCCCAGACCAAACGGCTGAAGCCAGGGTCATGAAATTTTCAGGGTAGTTCCCAAATATGACGTAGACGTCGACTAAGAAAGGGTTCCTTGCAATGACCATGCAGACGAGCTGCAAATAGGGATTTTTCGAAATTTGTACTTTTAAGGGGCTAAAAGGGATAAAAATGGTACCAACTAAAGTAAAGCTAGAATCGTGCAATTTGGTATGTAAATTCCTCTGACCATATAGAAACGAAGTAAAATTGGATTTTTCGAAAATTGTACTTTGAAGAGGCGAGCGGGACAAAAAGGGATAAAAATGGTACAAATTAAAGTATTACAGCTAGAATCGTGAAATTTGGTATGTAAATTCCTCTGGCCATGTAGAAGCGCAGTGTAATTGGATTGTTTGAAATTTTTACTTTTTAGGGGGTAGGCGGGACAAAAAGTGTTCCAATTTAAGAATTGCAGCTATAGTCAGGAAATTTGGAGTGTAAACTGTGTGTAAAGCGATTTTTTCGAAATTTTCTTATAGGGGTGAGCAACAAGGGATAAAAGTAGTACCAACTAAAGTATTGGAGCTATAGTCGTGAAATGTGGTGTGTAAGTTCCTCTGACAACGAGAAAAGCAAATCTAAATGATTTTTTCGAATTTTGTACTTATAAACAATGAGCGGGATAAAAATAGTTTCAACTAAAATATTTCAGCTATAGTCGTGAAATTTTGTGTTTAAATTTCTCTGAACACGTAGACTTCCAACATAAATGGATTTCTCGAAATTTGTACCGGACAAAAAGGGATAAAAATGGTACCAACTTTAGTATTACAGCTAGAATCGTGAAATTTAGTGTGTAAATTCCTCTGACCATATAGAAGCGCAGTAGTTTGATTTTTCGAAATTTGCACTTCTAAGGGGTGCGCGGGACGAAAAGGGATAAAAATGCTGTACAATACCTTAATTACGTAAACGCGGAACATACATGGATATTTCAAAATTTGTACAAAAGGGGGATACGGCACAGCAAGGAATAAATGCGTTACCAAATAAAGTACATATTTTTAGGGGAAGCAAAAACACATGTTACCTATAGCGATTTTTTCAAAATATGTACTTTTTGGGAAAGAAGTGCAAAAAATTATAAACTGGCTGGCTGAATCTAGAAACATGAGATCGAGGATATAAATGGTTGTAATATTTTGTTCAAAACTTGGTAGGAAATTATACATACGAAGTAGTTCAGCTAAAATAGTGCATATCAAGAAGCACATTCCTTACTATCCAAAAACAGAAACGGATAAAATTAAAAAATAACTGGCTTTTTCGCGTGCGAAGCAGCGGGTACTGATAGTATTCTTATATTTATACTTTCAAAAAGCTTAAATACCATAAATATTGGTAGGGTGCTGCAGTTGGTTGTATTTCCATTCTATTTTAATTTCAAAAGAACAAATTTTGAAAATCCATTATCTCACGTACATAGTGCAAAATAACCTACCTTCATGATTCAACCAATTTTTGCCGTAAACGTATCTTTTTATTTTGCGTGTCTATGCAGTTCATTTCATTTTTCATTTCATTTATTTACAGTCTATGGAATACAAACTTCCTTACAGACTACAACTTAAAAATAATCCTAAAAATAAATTAAATCTAATATCTTTAAAAAATGAAACATATTTAAAGCATAATCGAAATCACTACATAACCTGTTAGACTCCTTTAAAGCCCGAGCAATAGGTTCATTTTCGGCATAACCAGTTCTACAAAAAGGTATGTAGAAAAGGTTGTTCTGGCGCAAAGCACGGCAAGGCACATTAAAAGTTATGATATTAAGCAACACTGAACAGTCAACTAAACCGTTGATAATTTTATAGAGAAAAACTTGAGCTAGAAGACTCCTTCTACTTTCAAGAGTTTTCAAAGAAATCAGCCTACATCTATCAATATAAATAGGCTCAGGTTCATTAAATTTAATCGCACGTAAAGCAAATTTTAAAAACCGCTTTTGAACTCGCTCAATTCTATTAATATATTTAGCACAAAAAGGACTCCATATAAAACAAGCATATTCCAATCTTGAACGGACTAACGACGTAAAAACTAGCTTAACGGTATATGGATCTTTAAATTCCGCACAATTTCTCTTGACAAAAGCAAGCAGTGAAAATGCTTTAGGAACAATATAATCCACGTGAGCCGCAAAAGTAAACTTAACATCAAAAACAACACCTAAATCCAACATTTCATCCACACACTGAATCTTACCCGAATTGATGAAATAATCATAACAAACAGGGCTTCTACATTTACCAAATGAGATTTTGCGACATTTCAAAGAATTAATTTCTAAACAATTATCAAAACACCATGCAGATATAGCGTCCAAGTCACTTTGAAGACGAAAAACATCAGCAACGGAATTAATACGTAAAAAAATTTTTAAATCATCAGCATATAACAAGACTTCACTCCATTTAACACATGACGCAACATCATTAACAAACAAAATAAAAAATAAAGGCCCAAGAATACTACCTTGGGGAATACCAGAGGTAGCTTTATAACAGTGAGACAGATACGATTCAATAGACACAAAACAACATCTATCCGATAAATATGACCTAATCCAATCAAGAAATTTTGAATGAAATCCAATACTGAATAATTTCCTAACCAGTATTGCATGACATACTCTATCAAAAGCTTTGGAAATATCAGTATAAACTGTATCAACCTGATGACCTAACGCAAAATTGGGGATGCAAAACTGGGTAAAAACAGCAAGGTTAGTTACAGTAGAGCGCCCTCTAACGAAACCATGCTGATATGGAGATAGTATTCCTTTTACCGCAAAATATATCTTATCAAACACAATATGTTCAAATAATTTAGATATATTGCACAACTTGGAGATAGGCCGATAGTTACAAACATTGTCCTTCGGTCCAGACTTGTGGACCGGAGTAATATATGCAACTTTCCACCTATCAATAAAAACCCCACTACGCAGGGACTTATTAAAAATAGACAATAACGGAAACACTAAAGACGAACTACACCCCTTCAAAAATGCTGAACACAGACCGTCACTATCAGTTCTCAATGTGGTTTTCAACTTGGAAAACCCATAGAGAACATCAGCTTCAGTAAGTTGTAGCATACCAAAATTAATAGATGAGTTAATAGAGATATTATCACTATAACTCAACCTATCCCCAGAGCTAAGTTAGAAGAATGTATACACCGAATTCCATAATTCTAGCTGCGGTCATTTGGTTGGTACCATTTTTATCCACCTTTTCCTATTTTACCCCCTTAAGACTACGACTTTCTAAAATTTCTTTATTTTACATGTCTACAAAATTAGAGGGATGTACACACCGAATTTCTTCATTCTACCTGTAATTGTTTAGTTGGTACTATTTTTATCCCTCTGTATCCATTGTATCCCTCAGAAGTACGAATTTGGAAAAAACTTCTTCGTGTCTACGCAGCCAGAGGAATGTACATATACTCCGAATTTCATGACTCTAGCTGGGGTCATTTGATTGGTACTATTTGTATAACCTTTTTTCATTTTAACCCCAAAAAGTACGATTTTCGAAAAATCCGTTTATTTTACGTGTCTACGCAATCAGAGAAATGTGGACGCGACGGAGAACGATCTTTCACATTCAACAGATGTAGTCAGTAGAGCATTAAATAAAATGTTTATGCTGTCTGTTCTTTGTCTTGTCGCTTCGAAAACTATAAATTCTTTCTTTAGACAGCTATCTTGACTTGTTTTTTTTTTTTCACTGAACCAACACTCAGGGGGTGTCCCCTATAAATACAGTGCATTGCGTTGGCTAAAGGAAGATAAGGGGTAGGATCGAGGAAAGATATTTGCCGGAAGTCGATTCCACATACGAGTTGCGCGAGCAAAGAACGAATTCATTATGTAATGTGTAGTGCGGCCAGCTGACCAATCGACAACTAATGGGTGAGAGTTCCTTGAAAGTCGCGTATCTCTACCGAACGTCCCTACGTCCGGTATGAGATCACGAATATTCGAGGAACAAACACCATAAAAGTATCGATAAAACAGCGACACACAACCCACATTACGACGATGTTCAAGGGAGACAACAGAATTGGATATCCTACTGCCACCTATCAACACTATCGCCCTCCTCTGAACACGGTCGAGTAGCTCCAAGGAAGATCTTGGAGCAGCCGACCATATATGGGAGATGTATGGGATGCATTCCATCTTAGGTCTGATTTACGTAATATAGATATTGAGAAGATCGGAGGGAGTGAAGAATGTCTTACACCACTTTAAAAAGTCAAGATTTTAAAATCCACTCTATTCACTTGACCCCATTTGGAAATGGCCAATAAATCCTGGCTAAGTGACTCATCCATCAATCTCCTTTTGTCCTCAATTTCTTGACGACTTGGTCTATGATCGAATGAGTATGAATGACAGAGGATGCTATCATCTGCAAATGAATAATAAATTGTAGTCCGATCCAAGAGATCGTCGATGAAAATAAGAAAAAGGGAAGGGGGAAGGACAGAGCCCTGCAGCACCCCTGCGGTTAACCTATGCTCGTCGGATGAGAACCCACCTACAACAACTCGTATAGTGCGATCTCTGAGGAAGCTCTATATAAATCGAGAGAAGTCACTACCAAGACCAAAAGCAATGAGTTTTGATATGAGTGTGCCGTGCCATACTCTATCAAAGGCCTTGGAGACAATAAAACCGATATAACATCCATACGGGTAGTCAAAATCATTTGCAATTTGATATTTGAAAATGCTTTTATAATCACTTCAAACCTAAAAAATATTTACGCTTTAGCCTTCTTGTACCTCCCACACAATTGTCTCTATCCTAGGTAATATTAAATCCTTCGTACTTCTATACTGGTGCATGGAATCCACCAGGACTTGATATTTGATCATGTTTTTACAAATGTTTTATAAATGTGGAAACTGGGACTATGTGACACGGACTTCCTACACTACATTCCACACTAATTATCCTGCCCTACGTTAAATTTAATTCCTTATAACTTCCATATATATGTTCTCTGAGAGTGAGGGTATTTATAAGTCCGTTTAACCTACTGAAACTTACTTATTTGTTATTATAGAGATTTAGACATCCTTCGAAAGGTGCTGTATCTTTAACCAATTTTTATTTTATTTTTACAAAATATTCCCGCAACATTCAACTTTTTAGTTGTTATTTTAAAAACCACAAAAATACTATAAACGACCAATAATTCGACGAATAAAATATTCTAAGTATAAAAAATATAATTCAAGAGTTTTCAAGGGTCTATTCACGACGTTTAGAGATGTTTCGAATATGACCAAATATTTACCAAATCATCCTTAAACAAACCAATGTTCATTTCTGGTTTGGGTATGACTGCATCAAATTTTCTTTTCGTGACCCCGTCTATTAAGCATATGATAAGAGCTGAATACATAACAGTGCAAATTTCCCAGACGCTGATTATTTGCATTTAATATTGCCTTATCAGTTTCGCTGGCTAAACTTAATTCATTTTCCTCTCTGGAATATTGTTTTTAAATTAAATCTCGCGCTTTCAGTTAATACGTGTTGCTTGTTTGTGAAACATTATCGGGAATATGAAACTGCGTTGGCATCTTGCAATTTTATTTTTATATACAACAACTGTTGTAGCCGTCGACCTCTCACCAAAGGATTACTATGTAAGTGACTGAAAATACTGTCCAATATGAAAATGTGACATAATTATACCAAGAATTTGATTTTAAAACAAATACATTCGAAAATGTTGTCGTCGCACAGTGTATTATCAGCGGCAAAAACTCCCAAATTTCCCAAATATCGACTTTACTGATTGCATTTTTCAAAGAACTATTAAGCATATTCTTAAACATTTTGCCTATATCGCGGCTAAATTTAGATGGGGATACGTTTAAAGTTCATAAATGCTAAAATAGTTCAAAATTTCATCATAATAGAGGTTATTTTATTGGGATATATTTCGGAAACCATGTATCTTATTAAAATATCGTTTAGTTCGTAGAAGTGTAAAAAAGTGTAATTATGTTTTTGCTTTCCTCTTGCCTCTTCATTTACAAATATTGTTAAACCATTGTCTTTGTTATTCATTTTAAAAAGAATATTCTGTTTATAGCTGATAACATCGATTTACTTACTGAAATGGTAAAACCTTCTCAGCCAAAAATTAAACAATACTTTCTTCCGTGTTCTCTGTTTATTTATTTTGGAAAATTTATTTAAAGCATACTTTAGGGTTGTAAGGTTTTATGGCATGCGAGCGCATGTAAATATTGGGCCGACATTAATCATAACTTATTTATAAAGTTATATATTAAAAAATAAAATCATTTTAATCAACAATTTCGAAAATCGTAAAAAACTAAAAACTTTATTTGGGCGTTGGGCGTGGCACTGACAATTTTGATTTAAATGTGGACTCAAATGAAATCAGTGGTAATGATATTTATTCACATATATATTAAAATAAGAAATGTATGACGTTGTGTCATTTTATATTACTTGGGAGATAGGCGTGGTTTAAAAAAAATGTGTTCGATCTAATTTGACGATATAAGGGATAAGCGCGTAAGTTTAAGGTCCTAGCTCTATTCCTTCTAATTTTTGCCGCAGCTTTTATAAAATTTTGTAATTTTTAGCCATTCTTGAGAAGTATGTAGAGTTTTAAAATGGTACCTAAATTTTCCCTGCGTACACTTTGATTCAAAGAGCGAAAAAGGAATGTTATCCTATGGAATTCACCAAAGAGATAGCGAGTATATTGGTAAGAGAAAAAGAACGAGTTGACAAGGAAGCAAACGATATGGTAAAGTCTGTTGTGCCAGTAGGAGAATCTTAGTAATGATCGACGGAAAAGTTTGCAATGCAATCACAGAAACGACATTATCCCAAAGGTGTTCTATTTCAATTCCACTTCTATAGAGTTTAACTCTATTGAAAAATGATAGCGAATTCTTAAATTAATCTCCGTTTTAGGGGTCCAATACCCCACTGTGCGGCGAAAAAAGTGAAATCGGTATCCTGATCATTGACATATATCAAAACATGGAACGATGTGACCCAAATTCTCCAAAAGAAATATAACGTGTAAATCTTAACTGATCTCACACACTTTCACCTATGCTGCTTCCAGTACAAGTATAAGGTGTTGTGGCAAATTTGAAGAATATCTGTTACAATACAGGGTTTTCCAACAATAGGTGTTATTTTGAATCACCCGGTATTTCGGTAGCTGTCACTTTTGAATGTGGAACGATACACGCTTCAACAACGCATTGAAATTATTTAAATTCATGAATGAAAATGATCCGGAATTCCATCGAAAAATCTTCTTGACTGATGAGACCCATTTCCACCTCAGTGGCTACGTCAACAAGCAAACTTGTCGCATCTCGGGGCTCGGAAAACCCAAGAGTTATTGTTGAGAAGCCTCTCCATCCTCATCGTGTGACTGTTTGGTACGGTTTATGGTCCGGCGGGGTCATTGGACCTTACTTTTTCGGAAACGAGGTTGGATCAACAGTTACGGTGCATGGATTGCGCTATCGAGAGATGATTAATGATTTTTTATGGTCGGAGTTGGATGGTATTGATCTGGACAACATTTACTTTCAACAAGACTGCGCTACGTGCCACACAAGCAACGAAACCATTGCTCTTTTACGGGAAAAGTTTCCGGACCATGTTATCTCTCGAAGTGGTGATCACAATTGGCCACGAGATCTTGTGATTTAACACCTTGCGGCTTCTTCCTTTTGGGCCACGTGAAAGATAAGATCTACTCCAACAGCCCAGCGTCGATTCAAGACCTCAAAGATAGAATTCGTGATGCTATCGAGGACATAGGACAGCCACTTTGCGATTTGGTTATGGAAAATTTCATGAAAAGGATATGGTCATGTAAGCGTGGTCGTGGTGGCCATTTGGCTGATGTTGTTTTTCATTATTAACGGCATACCTTCCTCTTTATTATGAAATAAACATCCGATCATTTATCTCAAAAAAATACATTTTTCTTTGAATACCAAAATTACATCTCTTGTTGGAAAAAGTAAAATCAGTAGCGAAAGTTGTATGGGGGCTATCTCTAATTCTGAATCGATTTAAATAGCGTTTATATTTATACCGTAAAACTTTGTTATAAAAAGTTTCATTTGGATCTGATAAAAAAATTAAAAAATTAAATTAAAATTAGAACGACAAAGCATATGGAAATCATATAACATTTTGTTTTCTGTTTTTAGTGGGTTTTTATTGCAACAGCCATATAACGTCATTTAAGCACAAATTAATAAACAAAGAGGTGATAAATTACACATTTATCCATAGACTTTTTAAATTAATTAAAAAAATAAAACAAAATATTTTCCCCGATTATCTTCTAATTTTATAGAGTTCTTTTTTCCATATTGATTTTGCATCTCCCTCAGGATCCAAATGATGAAGACGACAAGGTAATCTTGTGGAAGGAACTCTTCACAAAAGTGAATACCATATTGGTGGAGACGAATAAAATTAGTCAAAAGTTGCTGAGTTTAGAGAAAAGGTAGTATGGAGACCAATTTATTTTCTTTTTCGAGCCAAAATAATCTGTATTTTATATTTTCATAAAATTTCAGTTTCGTTGAACTCAATAACAGGTTAGTGATACGTATATATCTATAAACTATAACTAAAAAAATATTGATTTTTTATTTGTTTTATTTTGATCTGTAATCAATATTTGATTTGAACTGGGATATTGTCCTGGCTCAAGACTTGTTTCTATATTTTATAGAATGCTTGACGAAATAAATTTAAATATAATTTATTTCGCAGCGACTTTTCAACAACATACCCAGACTCATTAAGTAAATGATTCTCACAAACGAATGAGAAGCACAACACACTTTTCGAATATCTGTCTAAAAACCGCATCAAATAATAAAGCACACATGCGACCTTACAAGCATCTCATTGACGAATTCTTTCGCGGGCCAGAAATAATGATAGTGTAGTGTGCAGCCAAGTAATAAATGCCATTTGTAAATAAATTTGCATTATATAAAATATAGATTCACAATGATATTGAGCCAGGACAATGTACCAGTTCAAATATAAATTTTCTTCTAAAATGTTTGTAATAGTCAGCAAAATATTGAAATGAAAAGAAATATGGTAAAATTTGCGGATAATATAGGAAAATTTGGGAGAAACTGAAAGTTTTTTCTACTTTTTTTTAAGAACCCATGCCATAATCTTCGATATGAACAATATATATGTATATATGCTACTTTTACTCCTCTAGGTATAGCATAGCAAGCAAAGCCTTCATTCATTCAGGAATGACCTTCCTACATATATCTCCCGTCAGACCATACAAACCTGCAAACTTCCTGGATCAGACTTATGCCACACTATGCGAGCTATATATTAATCTGAACCGATCTGCCCCATTTTCACCATGGGTGTTTCTGGTTAAAATATAAGGTATTTGCAAGATTTGAAAAAAAAATGTTAAAATATGTGATTTATAGAGTGGAAAAAGTCAAATCGGGAGTGAAGTTGTGTGAGATCTGACCCATTTTATCATGGGTGTTTCTGGCTATATATAAGTCTGAACCGATCTGACCTATTTTACCATAGGTGAAGTTGAACCTCTTAGCTCATTTCGTTCGGCGGCTATAGCGCTTTCAACAGACAGACGGACAGACAGACAGAAGGACATGGTTAAGACGTCTTATTTACCACGACTCAGAATATATATCGAGAGCTTATATTCAAATTCAATATTTCAATATTTTCTCGAAAATGTGTTTTTGATGCCAAACTATTCTCAGAGTTGGATGTCATTTGTCATATAAATTTGGAAAAGATATTTTTTTCAAATCCACTCACACGTTATTTTGTGACTGCGTAAGTGGCTATAAACATAAAAATAATAGAAATAAAATAGTTCAACAATGGTAATTCGCTACAACGATTTTGTTTAAAACATTTTTCTAGATTTATATTGTATATCGTACTACTAAAACTTTGTATATCGTACTACGAAACTTTGCGCAACGAAGTTTTTCGGGACAAGGACGAACTCTATGTAATTTGAAGAAAATCGGTTCAGATAGAGATATAGCCCCCATACGAATTTCACTTCCGATTTGACTCTTTCCACTCTAGATACCACATATTTTAACAGATTTTCTTCAAAATTGGCAAAACATCTTATAGTTCAACTAGAAACACCTGTGGTAAAATTGTGTTAGATCGGTTCCGATTTATATATAGTTCCCATACAAATTTCGCTCCCGATTTGACTTTTTCCGCTCTAGAAACCACATATTGTATCAGATTGTCTTCAGATTTGGCAAAACATCTTATACATCTTATGTATTTAAACTAGGAACACCTATGGTGAAACTAGGTCAGATCGGTTCAGATTTGTAAATAGCTCCCATTCAAATTTCGCTCCCGATTTGACGTTTTCTGCTCTAGAATCCACATATTTTAACAGATCTGCTTCAAATCTTGCAAAATAGCTTATATTTCCACTAGAAACACCTGTGGTAAAATTGTGTTAGATCGGTTCAGATTTACATATAGCTCTCATACAAATTTCGCTTCAGGATTGACTTTTTCCGCTCCAGAAACCGCGTATTTTCACCGAATTTCTTCAAATTGAACATAACACGTTAGTCACTTCATTCCATGTTTGGATATAGCCCCGATACAAATATTCTTCTCGATTTGACAAATTGGACCAGGTCATATTAGCCTGTGATTAGGAATCATATACAAATTCTTCCCGTTTTCACTTTTTTGCCGAATTGAATTGTATTTGGATAGAAAGTGGAGTGTATCATATAGTCGGCCCCGCCCGACTTTAGTCTTTTCTTACTTGTTATTATATTGAGAATACCAAAATTTTTTTTTGCCATGTGACTGCTGACTTCATGGTCAGAAAAGTTTCAGAATCCTGGTTAAAGAAAGTGAAAATATAAGTAATTGCAACCGCGAATTTTGGATTTTCCAATAATTGCAGCGATTTTCGCGACTGACTACATATATGTTACCAGCGATATTGGTTCTTAATAAACAAACAAAAATTCAGCCGAATCCGTTGGCTAGATCACGAGAAAATATAAAAAAAAACAAAAGTGTCATTCATGCAAATAATTTTAGCCATATTTCCCGCAAAAGTGAAAATTTTCTAAAAAAATCAATTTGTATTTTTTGCTTACCGTGCCTAACGCAATGATCACTTCTTGTAAAAAATTTGGAAAATGGATAAACTTTTCAAGATTCTCCTTAAAAGTTAATGTTTATTTATGTTTTTTTTTTAAGAAATGGTTGTTAATTTTTTACTAATGCAGGTAGAAGTTTAAAAATGTACAATATTTCTTCTCCACGATCCAATTTTTCAATAACCAGCAAAAAAATTTGGAAGTACTTCCGTAGGAAGCACATTTGAATAGCATCTCTAAATCCAAATGTGCATTTTCCCGCTTTTGAGGGTGCTCTTTTAAACAACTTCCAAAAATGTCGATAATATGTTAATACCCCGTAGCATTTTACGAAAAGCATTTTCACAAGTGAATGGGAACGAATTTTTAGTATGGGGTCAGAGAGGTAGGAGATGTCCGCTTTGCACCCAGATGGTCCTGGGTTCGAATCGTGGCTCGGGAAAAACTTGTTTTTTTTTTTTTTATACCCTCCACCTCCAGGATGGGGGTATATTCACTTTGTCATTCCGTTTGTAACACCTTAAAATATTCATCGGAGATCCCATAAAAATTCTGGGTCGTGGTAAAATTCTAAGACGATATAGTCATGTCCGTCTGTCTGTCTGTCTGTTGAAAGCACGATAGCGGCCGAACGAAATGAGCTAGCAGGTTCAAATTTTGGCTAAATGTGTCTTATGGTTGTAGATCGGTTGTGATTGAAAGTGGGCGAAATCGGCCCAGAGGGAAATTTTTCCCTCACAAGGACTGAAAATACCTCTAATATTTAGAGTATTTGAGCATGTTTTTTGAACATATTAGCTTGTATTTACTTGATATTTGCAATGCGCATTCCCTTTATAGCATAAAAGGGCACCATAGGGTGATTTTTATTTTTAGGGGGCGAAATGGGACGAAAAGGGATAAAAATAGTACCTATCAAACGACAACAGATAGAAACACGAAATTTGGCATGTAGATACCTCTAATAGAGTAGATACATAATATACAAGTATTTTTCTAAATTTGCAATTTTAAGGGTTTAAATGGGGATAGAGGGATAAAAATAGTACCAACCAAACGGCTGCACCTAGAATAATGAAATTCGGTGTATATATTCCTCTGATTGCGTACACACATAAAATAAAAGAAATTTTCGAAATTCGTACTTTTAGGGTGTAAAATGGAAAAAGGGGATAAAAATCGTAGCAAACAAATGGATGACGCGAAAAAAACGTTTTTCCAAATTCGTACTTTCATGGGACTCAATGGAAGCAGAGGGAATGATAAAATTTTCGAAAGTCGTACTTTTAAGGAGTAAAATGCGAAAAGGGGGATAAAAATTGTACCAACAAAATGGCCGCAGATAGTATCATGGAATTGAGTATATACATTCCTCTGAGTGCATAGCCACGTAAAATATTTTTTTTCAAATTCGTACTTTATTTTGTTGTTTTTACGACAAAAAATGGTCGAATCATGAAGTTGTCTTATACTGCGTACGTGAGAGATAAGGTATTATCAAAATGTATAATTTTGAATTTAAAATAGATGGAAATACAACCAACCAGAGGACTGCAGCTGAAAATACACTCTCTATCCCCCAATATTTAGGGTATTCATGATTGATCCCTTATATTTACTTTATGAATTGAAGTATTATATCCATTATATATATAGTATACAAATATTGGTAGCCTTGGCTTATTAATTAAATTTCTTATTTTCATACAGTTAAAATTTGTTGCGGACATTCCTCTTGTAGCTTGGAAGCACCACAAAGAAAATAGAAGTTTTAGCGGGCGAAATGGGACAAAAAGGGATAAAATATGGTACCAATGATACGACAACAGCTAGAATCATGAAATTAGGTGTGTAATTGCATAAACACGTAAAATTGAGGGATTTTTCGAATTTCGTACTTTTAAGGGATATAATTGAAAAAGAGGGATAAAAATGGGACACTTTCACAATTACAGCATTTTATTTATATATAGTAGTCGATTTTAAACAGTGCGCATAAGTATACATTATAGTTTGAAATAGTAATCAAATATAGTAATGTGCATAAACATATCACATTTTTCGTAATATGGCTCTGTACTTCTATGTCAACAGCCTTTAATCTGCTGGTAATACTGTGGAATGCACTCCGTGGTGGAGGGTATATAAGATTCGGCCCGGCCGAACTTAACGCCTTCTTACTTGTTTTATATTATTTTTATAAATAAACAATGTTTAACTTGGTATAATTTTAACAATTTAAAATTTTTGCTTAAAAATACAAATTTATTACTTTATTAGTGAATTTCAAATATTTAATTTTTATTAATTATTAATACTACTAAATATTTATTTAATACTAAATTAAATTAGTATTTATTATATTTATTAGTTAACATTAAATACATATTTTGTTATGTTTCCTAGTATCTGTTCTACTGACGTAAATGTAGTTATTTAGTTATTCACCACTTACAACAGAGGTTTGCTGAGATGGTCCGCTGTTCTACCCCCGCACTGTGGTCATTATTTTGAGATAGCGGCCAAAACTCCTTTTGGTTTTTGTTCTCCGATTTTAAAGTTATTAGACTTATATGAAAGTAGACAGTAGTAAACCTCGGGTGCCAAAAAATTAGAACTCTATTTTAACTATTTCACTGAGAACAGGGTGGTCCAAAATGGGCTTTTTCAGAATTTATGATATTTTTAGTTAATTTTTAAAGTTGAAATGATCATAACTTTTTTGTTTTTCAAGATTTTTGGACGAAATAAATTTTGTGTTGTAACTTAACTTATTTCCTATCACTGGTAGAAAAAATTGAAGCTCTACTGTTTGCAGAACAATTTAAATATTTTTTTTAAAAAAGGTCTAATTTATCGGAAATTTCCTACTTCATAGAGCACAACTCCTGTGAGTCAAGCTGAGTCAAAACACAAATTTACTATTTTGTAGTCCTAACCCTCCCCTACATTCCTATATATACATGTCCATGCATCGGGACTGCACTTTTTGAGCTACAGCAATTTTTCTGACCCAAGGTAAGATATTCGGTACAAATGCACGTCATATTTTTTGAGAAGTTATTTGTATGTGAAAGTGGCTATTATGCATATATTTTGATGAAATTTTGTACAAGAGTTCTTATTGACCCAAAAAATAATTCTGTTGAAATTAGGAGAATTTTGCCCATATTTGGACCTAGTCCACATAGAAGGGCGTATCAAAATTTTGACAAAAATGACAATATTCGCTTTGCTTACAAACCAAATAGAACATTAAATTCAATTTTTACCAACATTAACGACAGAACACAACGAAGAGAACATTAGAAACGAGAATGAAAGAACATAAAATGGACATCACAAAAATTAAAGAGACAACAGCACTGTCACAACTTAGTGCTATCCAGTGCACGAAAACAAACGAAACGATTGACGTACATATCATCCAAAGTCATTATTATTCATTATTGTTTAAACTATGGCTAAATTCAGTTATAGTGTTCTATCTGATATATATTTTGAACGGAAAGATGAAAACGACATTATTTTACATATAATGAATAATCCATTCTTCAAAATATCCGACAAACAAGAAATTAAAATTCATAAGTTAAAAATAAAAAACTTTTTAAATACTTTAAGGAAACGGTACAATCAATGTTCCAGAAACAAGAAATTGTTTTACTCACGCAACCAAGAATGGCTAAGAAATAAACTTATTTTTGAAAAGCCATCAGAAACTACCACGGAAACTGGAAAAGGTGGTCGACCAGCAAAGCCAATTGATAATTGTAGTGAAAGATCACGAAGACGCAAGCTTAAACATATCAATGAAGAAGTTTGTTGTAGCATCATAAAGGATTCATTTCTGCATCAAATTCAACCATCGAAAACTAAAAAGAGTAAAATTGCTATCATTGAAAAAATAGTGGAAGCAAGCCCCAGACGCACAAAAAGGATTTTAGAAAGTATGCCGACACCAACTGAAGAAAATAAATTTACTCCAGAAGAAGCATTTGCACTATTTTTGGATTTGAAAATGACTAAAAACCAATATACAGAATTGCGGAAGCGAACCAATGAAAAAAATTGTGGAATTTTTCCATCATATCGAGATTTAGTTTCTGCCAAAAAAGATTGCTTACCTTCACCAACTGCTATTAGTGTAACTTCAAGTTCAGCAGAAATAAAATTGCAGGATCTTCTTGAACACACTGCAGAACGATTATTAAAGACATTTGATGCTGACTATTTATAGAAGTTTAAAAATTGCAGCATGACTTTAATTTCTAAATGGGGATGTGATGGGTCCTCTGGCCAGAAACAATACAAACAATGTAATGCGGAAAATTCATCAGATGCCAATTTATTCATGATTTCTTTCGTTCCATTACGTTTAACAAAAACTTATATTGGTTCAGAGCCGTCAACTAGTAGAGCTGCAGAGATAGATGTATGGAAGAATGAAATTCCCTCGTCAACAAAATTTTGTAGACCAATAAAGTTTGCTTCCAAAAAAGAAACTAAAGATGTCATAACTGAAGAAGTTGGCAAAATAAGAGATGAAATTAAAGAACTTCAACCAGTGATATTTGAATTTAATGACCAATGCATCGAAGTTAACTTTAAAATGTCACTTACAATGATCGATGGAAAAGTTGCACAAGCTTTAACCGAAACAAAGTCTTCGTCAAGCTGCACCATATGCCAAAAAACATCAAGTCAATTGAGCCAACCACCAACACAAGACGATAGTTTTAATGAAGCATATGAATTTGGAATGTCACCTCTTCATGCTAGAACTCGTTTTATGGAGCATATTCTTAAATTGGGATACGGTTTGGAATTTGGCCCGTTAGGCGAAACAGTGAGAAACAACAAAAAAAAATTTGGAAAAAAGAAAGCAAAAAAAAAATATATTCAAGAAAAATACCGTGAGATAGGCCTTATAATTGACCAGCCAAAGCAAGGAGAAGGAAATTCTAATGATGGAAACACAGCAAGGAGATTTTTTTCCGATCCAGAAACTGCAGCTTCTATAACTGGAGTAGATTATGATTTAATACGACGATTCCAAATCATATTAGAAGTTATAGCATGTAGCAAAAAGATAGATGCAAACAAATTTGGTCAGTATGCTAATGAGACAGCAACCCTTTATAACCAAAAATATTCTTGGAGACATATGCCAACCACAGTTCACAAAATTTTGTTCCATGGGGAACAAATAATTCAGCACAATATGCTTCCAATTGGAGATCTCTCAGAAGAAGCGCAAGGAAAAAGGAACAAAGACTACAGATTCTTTCGCGAGCACAATACAAGAAAAATTTCCAGATATTGTACTAATGAAGATCTTATTAATATTTTGTTGTGCACATCAGACCCATATATGTCCAGTATTCGACAAAAATGGAAATCAACCTCATTAGAGTTAAATGAAGAAGCTAAACAACTACTGCAAAATGAAAATCAAAGCTATTTGGAAGAAATTTTTACTAATATTGTTTAATTAACACTAGTTTAAAGATTATAATTTGTTTCTGATTTTAGTATAAATTTTTATTAATACATTTAAATAAAATATATGTGCACTTTAAATCAATAGTAAAAGTTTACTTAAAATTTTATCGATGTTGTGTTCTGTATATAATATATCCAAATGGTATTGATATTGTTGGGAATTTCAGTGTTATTTTTCAGTTTAATCCTCACAAGAATTAGCTTTCTTCCACAAAAACCAACCTTTGGCCCCTGTGAATATTGAGACTAAATAAATGTCAGGGGCCAAATGTTGGCATTTTCTGACCAAAATTAAGTTTAGGAATAATAAATAAGTATTGGTTGTAAAATACGATTGAAGAAAATAAGAAATTATAAAAAATATACCTATTTAAAATGTCAAAATATTCAACTTTTACATGGAAACTCAACAAAAAATTAAAATGCATTTTTAACTCCACATTACTTACGTTCCTATCAGTCGATTTTTACGTTTGAACACGCAAATTGAAGCTTAAAGTCCCTCCTATTGAACAAAACAATTTGCGTAAAACAATACCAATCCGGCCAAAAGTTATAGAGTTTTGACCGCTATCTCGCGAAATTGACAACTGTGCCCCGGTAGCGGCGGATTTTTTAAAACAGAAATGGGAACTAGTGAAAAAGTGGTTCCTTTGCAACACTTTAAAATAACTTTTAAGTCTTTCAAAATAATGGAAGTCCCTCCTATGACAACTCCATGCTATATTCATTGGTAAAGATCCCAATTTTCACTACTTCCGAATCACAAGATGAACATCTTTTTCACTTCTTTGGGTGCTCTCTTTTTGCTGGGTATTTTCTTTTCGAAACTCACACGGGAATTGTCCACAGATTTTCAACTTATTTTCTATTCACTATGAATTAAATATGGTTTTAATTTATTTCCAGGCAAGATGAACAGGACAAACAAATCAGAAAAATAGCTGAAAATGTTAATTCGAACACAAAATATATGAATGATAGTCGTTTACAAATATCAACGTTGATAGAAACTGACGATTTGGAGTCCAGACGAAGGTAAATCTAAGCTCTTCTCTCTTATTTACAATTTCGGATTTAATGCTTAAACAATAGGTTACTTCAATTCATACAAAACCAAATAGAAATAACGGAGACGGAGTATCTACAATTCTTATGGAATTATGAATTGATAGTCGGTATGTTTACTTTACTTCTAGGCAAGAGGATCAAGGCAACCAAATCCAAAAATTAGCTGAAAATGTTAAGTCGATTTCTCTACAAATTACACAACTGACGGAAAGCGCTGATGTAAATAAGAAATCTTTGACAGATATTCGTATGGAATCGAACAAAAGGTAAGTGACATTGACAACAACTTCTTTAGAAAATCATAATCTGATATTGAATTTATTTTCAGGCAAGAGAAACAAGAAATTCAAATAGTAGAATTGGCGGAAAATATTAATACGAATTTCAAATTTCTTAACGAAAGTCAACGTAAGCAAGAGGACCAATGCAATCATGTTCTAAAATTGAAGGAGACAGCAGATTTCACTATGAAATATATAAATGACAGTCTATCAGAATCCAATAAAAGGTACACTTTAACCGCCAGCGATACTAAACAACAAATTCAAAATAATGTATTGGCCTCGGTATCATTTAATATATTATCCAACTAGCCGAACCCCGCCCACTTCACCAGGCAAAAAAAAAAAACAAATGGTAAAATTAAAATCAGGTTTCATATTGATTTTTATTAATAGGGATAATAGGGGTGTTGCTTTCGGATATACACTCAAAATCCACGTTTTCGAATTTTAGTATTATTTTGACAATTTGTATATTGAAACCTGGAACTACCCGCTTTCACCATAGGAGTTTTTAGTTGGATTAAAAGATGTTGTGCAAATTTTAAAGAAAATCGGGTACAATATGTGGTTTCTAGAGCGGAAAAAGTGAAATCGGGAGCGACATTTGTATGCGGACTATATCTAAATCTGTACCGATCTTAACAACTTTCATCGTAGGTGTTTCTAGTTCAATTATAAGCTGTTGTGTCAATTTTAAAGAAAATCTAGAACAATATGCGGTTTCTAGAGCGGAAAAAGCGAAATCGGGAGCGACATTTGTATGGGGGCTATATCTAAATCTGAACCGATCTTACCCACTTTCAGCGTAGGTGTTTCTAATTCAATTATAAAATGATGTACCAATTTTAAAGAAAATCGGGTACAACATGTGGTTTCTAAAGCGGAAAAAGTGAAATCGGGAGCGACATTTGTATGGGGGCTATATCTAAATCTGAACCGATCTTACCCACTTTCAGCATAGGTGTTTCTAATTCAATTATAAAATGATGTACCAATTTTAAAGAAAATCGGGTACAACATGTGGTTTCTAAAGCGGAAAAAGTGAAATCGGGAGCGACATTTGTATGGGGGCTATATCTAAATCTGAACCGATCTTACCCACTTTCAGCGTAGGTGTTTCTAATTCAATTATAAAATGATGTACTAATTTTAAAGAAAATCGGGTACAACATGTGGTTTCTAAAGCGGAAAAAGTGAAATCGGGAGCGACATTTGTATGGGGGCTATATCTAAATCTGAACCGATCTAACCCGCTTTCGCCACAGATTTTTCTAGTTTGATTATAAGGTGTTAAGCCAAATTTTAAGAAAATAGGGTACTATATGTGCTTTATAGGGCGGAAAAAGTCAAATCGGGAGCGACATTTGTATGGGGGCTATATCTAAATCTGAACCGATTTCCTCCAAATTCAATACCGATGGTTCCTGGCCAGAAAAAATAACTTCTGCCAAGAGTGCGAACAAGCTTAGATGGACAGCAAACGGATAGACGGACGGACAGACAGACATCGGTAAATCGATTCAGCTGGTGATTCTAAGCCGATCCGTATACTTAAAGGTGGGTCTAGCTCGATTATTTATTGGTGTTACAAACATTTGGCGGAAAACAAACTTATAATACCCTAGTCCACGAAGGGATAAAAATGGTACCAACCAACCGGCTGCACCTAGAATAATGAAATTCGGTGTATATATTCTTCTGATTGCATAGACACGCAAAATAAACATTTTTTCCAAATTCGTACTTTTACGGCAAAAATTGGTTGAATCATGAGTTAAGTTATTTTGCACTATGTACGTACGATAATGGATTTTCAAAATTTGTACTTTTGAAATTAAAATAGAATGGAAATACTGTAGCACCCACTACCTACCAATATTTATGGTATTTAAGCTTTTTTGAAAATATAAATATAAGAATATTTATTTTTTGAATTGACTTGAAGTTGATTGACTTGAATATATATAGTGTAAACGTATTGGTAGTCTTGTCTTCTAAGCGTGGCTTGGAATAATAAAAATATTATATTTATTTATAAAATTATTTTTTCAATATTTCTATTTGTTTTGGTTTGACTATATTAAAAAAATTATATTTTCCTGTAATATTACTGCACTTCAACGAAAATCGACAGCCTTGTGGAATGCAATCCAAGCTGGAGAATATATAAAGATCGGCCCGAACTTAGCGCCGTTTTTACTTGTTTAGTAATGTGTTTGTGTTCGATATTGTCGCTATCGAATAAAAACTATCGATAAAAATAAAAATATGTTTTGCAGCTCTACCATGTAGACGACCAACATAAATTGATTTTTTGGAATTTGAGCAGCACAAAAAGGGATAAAAATGGTACCAACTAAAGTAATGTAGCTAGGATCCACCAAAAGAAAATTCAATAAATACTATCCAAGTGGATTAAACTGATAACAAATAACTATCATTCGCGCGTGCGAAGTAGTGGACACTGCTAGTTTATCATATAACAAGAAAATGTTGTCAATGCATTAAAAATTAGAAAATTTGACTCTAAGATTTTAGTTTCCATGTTATCCTTACAATTTAGTATATGTTCGTTCGTTTATTAATAACAATAATACCAAGGTCATTGTAACAATTCATTTGCAATTTATTTTCTAATTTTTATCAAAAATTTGTAGACAAGATATGCTGCAGAAATCATGCAAATCAAAACCACCCAACTGGACTACAATACTTCGGCGCCAAGATGGTTCAGTCAATTTTACTCGTGGTTGGAACGAATACAAAACAGGGTTTGGAGATCCACCAAATGGCGAGTTCTTCATTGGACTCAATGAACTTCATGAAATTACCACTCATTGTCCGCACGAACTTATGGTCGTTCTGAAAGATTGGAACAATGAAGTGCGAACTGCTCGCTACGATGCATTTGAAATTGGTGGAGAAGATGAAAAATATGCAATTAAAGTTTTGGGCAAATTCAGTGGAGATGCTGGGGATTCATTGCGGATTCATAGCGATATGAAATTTTCAACATTCGACGAGGACAATGATATGAGTGAAGAGAATTGCGCCCTAGGACGTAAAGGTGGATGGTGGTTTAAAAATTGTTCTAACAGGTAGATGTTAAAGCAACTAATATATAAAGTAGAAAATTTCACAATTCAATTTCAATTTCATTAATTTTCAGCCATTTAAATGGACCGTATATGAAAGAGCGCGAGTCGAAAAAATTTGGTATATACTGGCACCACTGGAAGTTGACCACTGACTATTCGTATAAATATGCCGAGATGAAGCTACGTCCAAAGTCTGTATAACAGCATTACCATAATGTTTAAAAGTAATTAACAAGTTCATAACTTTCCCAACATTATTTTACATATATTAGAAACAAAACAATTTTATTTGTGAAAATATCAATATTGCAATTTGAAGAATAAGATGATCACTTAACAATTTTGTAGCATTAACCTGATAATATATATTAACAATTTTAACTGTCTTAATTTTTCCATTTTTAAATATTAAAACATATATAAATAAATATTTGCTTGAATCAACAAAATAGCGTAAGAATGGAAATTATTATTATTTCTAAACTGGTAAAGTATATGTAGTAAATACATTCAGTTATTTTTATTAGGGATGGAAATGGAATTTAAAATGAATGGGAAAATGCTACTTCTTGGAATGCAAATAAATCAATTCAATCTATTTAAGACAATTGCGTTTAAATACAATTCATTGAATTAAAACCACCCATTTCATTCAAATATTTACAAAATAATGTAATTTATTGTCAAGAGCGTATTAAATACAAAGACATTTCATTTGAAATCATAGCATTTCTAAAACGGTACGGACATTACTCTTGCAGCGTGAAGACGATAGTGGCATTTGCAAAATGCGTACCTTAGGGGGCTAAGGGGGACAAAATTGGTACCAACACCACGGTTGAAGCTAGAATCATGAAATTTGGTGTGTACATTTCTCTTACAGCGTAGAGAGATATGAAGGGATGTTTTCGTAATTCACACTTTTAAGGGTAAATGGGGATGAAAGGGATAAAAATGGTACTAACACAATGACCAAACGGGTGGGCCTAGAATCTTGAAATTTGGTACGCAAATTCCTAGTGTAGCTTCAACGCACCCAAGAAAATATATTTTTGAAATTTGTACTTATATGATTTGATTATTAATTTTTACAAGAGGGAGAGAAATCAATTCGGTGTGTAAATTCCTCCGGCTACCTATGAGCTGGAATCGAGAATTCGGTGTGAATATATCTCTGAATGTATAGTTGCGCAACATAAAACGATTTTTCAAACTTTGTGAGCGTTTACAAGCGATTTGCCCTGAAAGGGATATCCTTACACCGCGTACACGATCGAACAACTTGAATTTTATTTTTCAAATCAACATTCACAATTTGATAATGAGCGATGAAGCCCATTTCCTATTAAATGGGTATGTCAACAAGCAAAACTGCAGGATTTGGGCTACGGAAAATCCAAGAGCAGTTCATCAGCGACAATCACACCCATTTATGTGTACTCCGCGTTCACGCAATAAAATAATTGGGCATACCAAATATTAAGTAACTACACAGCCGAAATCATGTTGCCTGTCTATGCAGTCAGAGGAATGTATAGACCGAATTTCATTATTCTAGCTGCAGCCGTTTTATCCCTCTATTTCCATTATACCCACTTAAAAGTACGTATTTGGAAAACCCCTATAATTTTACTTGGCTACTCAATTAGTGGAATGTATACACCGAATTTCGTGTTTCTATGTGTTTGATAGATATCATATTTATCTCTTTTAGCCTCTTTTAACCCCTTTTCACCCCCTAAAAATATGAATTGCTTTATGGTGCACATTTATGCTATAAAAGGAATGTGCATACCAAATATTAAGTGAACATAAACAGACATATTCAAAAAACTGCTTATATACTCGAAATATTAGTGTGTTTCCTGTCCTTGTTAGGGAAACATTTTTCCCTTTGGACCGATTACGCCCATTTCCAATCTCAACCGATTTACAACTATTAGAGTTATTCTAAGAAAATTTGACAGTCCTAGCTCCTTTCAGACAGACGGGCTTGGCTAAATCGTCTTAGAATTTTATGACGATCAAGAATATAATATACTCAGGTCGATATTTCAATATGTTACAAACGGAATGACAAACTTAGTATAACCCCATCCTATGGTGCAAGGTTTAAAAATATCCATACAAATATTTTTGTCTTGAATTCATGAATCGTATGCCTCGCGTACAAAGTTAAAATTACATTTGGACGTATTCCTCTCCGAGTTAAGCGATAAGAACTGAATACATGTCATTGGAATATTTGTTGTGTTTGAAACTAACTTTTTAATTGCTGATTATTTCCATTTTATGCTCTCTTATCAGCCAGTCTTAGGTTGCAAATTTCTTTTCTTTATATACAATTTGCACTCTGGAATGAATTTATTAGTAACTCTCGCTCGATTGGCAGAGAAGTGTTTGTTGTCTCTAAAATACAATTTGGAATATGAAACCATCCTGGTATCTGGTAATTTTCTTTTTTTGTTCAACAACTGTTGTTGGAACCACCGACGTGTCATCCAAAGATTATTATGTAAGTTTACACAACATGTCTATTGCTTGTGGCATGTGAATGCCAACAATTTAATTTTAAATCAAACAAATTCGAAAATATTTCCGTCTGAAATATATGTAGGATCACAAGTGCAACGTAGGAGTCAACTTAAACAAGTAAGGAAAGGCTGAAGTCGGGCGGGCCATTACGAGGTTTTTATTACAAATATCGGTGATAGTTGAAATAAATAAATAAATAAATAAATAAATAAATAAATAAATAAATAAATAAATAAATAAATAAATAAATAAATAAATAAATAAATAAATAAATAAATAAATAAATAAATAAATAAATAAATAAATAAATAAATAAATAAATAAATAAATAAATAAATAAATAAATAAATAAATAAATAAATAAATAAATAAATAAATAAATAAATAAATAAATAAATAAATAAATAAATAAATAAATAAATAAATAAATAAATAAATAAATAAATAAATAAATAAATAAATAAATAAATAAATAAATAAATAAATAAATAAATAAATAAATAAATAAATAAATAAATAAATAAATAAATAAATAAATAAATAAATAAATAAATAAATAAATAAATAAATAAATAAATAAATAAATAAATAAATAAATAAATAAATAAATAAATAAATAAATAAATAAATAAATAAATAAATAAATAAATAAATAAATAAATAAATAAATAAATAAATAAATAAATAAATAAATAAATAAATAAATAAATAAATAAATAAATAAATAAATAAATAAATAAATAAATAAATAAATAAATAAATAAATAAATAAATAAATAAATAAATAAATAAATAAATAAATAAATAAATAAATAAATAAATAAATAAATAAATAAATAAATAAATAAATAAATAAATAAATAAATAAATAAATAAATAAATAAATAAATAAATAAATAAATAAATAAATAAATAAATAAATAAATAAATAAATAAATAAATAAATAAATAAATAAATAAATAAATAAATAAATAAATAAATAAATAAATAAATAAATAAATAAATAAATAAATAAATAAATAAATAAATAAATAAATAAATAAATAAATAAATAAATAAATAAATAAATAAATAAATAAATAAATAAATAAATAAATAAATAAATAAATAAATAAATAAATAAATAAATAAATAAATAAATAAATAAATAAATAAATAAATAAATAAATAAATAAATAAATAAATAAATAAATAAATAAATAAATAAATAAATAAATAAATAAATAAATAAATAAATAAATAAATAAATAAATAAATAAATAAATAAATAAATAAATAAATAAATAAATAAATAAATAAATAAATAAATAAATAAATAAATAAATAAATAAATAAATAAATAAATAAATAAATAAATAAATAAATAAATAAATAAATAAATAAATAAATAAATAAATAAATAAATAAATAAATAAATAAATAAATAAATAAATAAATAAATAAATAAATAAATAAATAAATAAATAAATAAATAAATAAATAAATAAATAAATAAATAAATAAATAAATAAATAAATAAATAAATAAATAAATAAATAAATAAATAAATAAATAAATAAATAAATAAATAAATAAATAAATAAATAAATAAATAAATAAATAAATAAATAAATAAATAAATAAATAAATAAATAAATAAAATAAAGGTTTTTCAACTACACTTAGTTCGACCCAGTTATGTGTCTTAAATTAAATTTTAATTATTTATTAAATTTTATTAATTAATTATTTGGGTCGAACTGAGGGTATTGGAAAAACCTTTGTTTTTCATTTACCCCAATTTTCTCCAAGTCCGATTATCATGTTGAAACTGTTGGTTTGCGTGGACTTTGCCATCGATAAGCTGTTGAATAGCTCTAACCAGAGTTGGTGAAAATTTGTGATCCTCAATTAATATTCCTAACTTCGTCAATAAATAGTTCATATCATGTCATGTTAATACTAAATTGAATTGAAGAAATTTCTTGTATTTGAAACATGTCAAAATGTTGCATATTTGATATCCGTAAATTACTGATTAAAATATTTATATACATATTAACATCACCTACAGGATCCATATGATGAAGACGACAAAGTAATCTTGTGGAAAGGGCTCTTTACAAAACTAAATACTATCTTGGTGGAGATGGATCAAATCAGTCAAAAGTTGCAGAGTATGGACAGAAGGTAATATAATACGTAACGTAGTAGCTTCCATCAAATTAGAATTTGCAATTTCCCGTACTTTTCATATCCGGGACTAGACTGGAGAAAATATGTATTGAAATTCACGATTTCTAGTAAAACCGTCGTCATTCCTTTATTTATTTGTTATTTTTAACATTTCCCTAGTAAGAAATCTACATTGAAAATATAAGAAAGATTTTCTAATCAAGAATAGACGGACAGACAGTCAAATACATATATGACATATTTCTAAAATGAGAAAGAAATGAAAAAAATGAGTAGAAATATTATAGGTATTGTCGATGAAAATTTGAATTTTCGCACAGAATTATTTTGTTGCATAGTGTATTCTATAATTTTCCAATTGGAGTCCACAAGTAAATACACTAAGAATAATCAGTTTCCAAACTCACACTTAGCTATTCAAAAACTGGCCATATTTCAAATCAGTTTTTATAAAAGATGGTTTTAATCAATTTCCAGGCAAGAGGACCAAGGCGAACAAATCAAAAAACTATTTGAAAATGTCAATTCTAACACAAAATATTTGAATGACAGTCGTATTCAAATATCTAAGTTAATGGAAACTGCTGATTTTAATACCAAATATATGGAGGAGATTCGTTTGGAGACCAAGGAAAGGTAACAAAAAATATTCTTATTCGTATTGAATTCAAAATGATTATATTTTAATTCTAGACAAGACGACTTGGAAAGCAAAATAACCAAACTAATTGAATCGGCTGATTGGAATACAAAGTACTTGAATGAAATCCGTTTGGATGCGAATATAAGGTATGCCCTCAGAGCCAGTTTTAATTTACTTGAGAATTGACTGAGAAAGATATTGTAAAAGTGTAAAATTTTCTTCCAGGCAAGCTGATTCGGATTCCACATTTTTCAATGAAAGTCTGTCTAGACTAGAGTATCAAGGCAAGCAATTAACACAATTGAGGGAAACTGCTGATTTGACTACAAAATACTTAAATGACAGTCGACTAGAATCCAACAGAAGGTACTTAAAGATCATTTGCGTTTATTCCTCCACTTTATCTTTCTAAGTTCAATTTTTTCTGCCAAATTCCAGGTTCGATGAACTGAATAAGAGGTAGGTTTTACTATTCCGGGAAGCAAAATACTAACTGACATATTCTCCACCATGCGACATACTTTTGGAGCTGAACAAGACCATATACTCGTGAAACTAAATGTCGCACTGTGGTTCAGAATCAAAATCCATCGGCCAAAATTCAATAACTTTTGTTCTAGTAGACACTTTTGAATTCTGTAAAAAATCAAAATTAGACAAGGGTCCAAAGATTATTTGAGATATTTTGAGACGAAAATGACTAAATTGCGTTTTGGAACTAAAAAATCTGACTTTCTGCACTAAATGTATCCTATCTTCCAAGGGTGTAATTTCGTGCAGGCAAAAGTTACCCTACAAAAACGGGGAACCCTTCAAGCTTTCTAAATATGTATACATTTCGTTAAAGGCCTTTGAAGGAAAAAAGTTGTGTTGGTCCAAAGTCAAACATTTGTTCAAAAAGGATATTTTTACAATATTCATTATAACCAAACTAAAGGGTGTCCCAAGAAGAACGCAATTTTTAAATCTGGCAACATTCGAAGTGTCATTGTTTGACATTTGAACAATTGTTATTGTTTGTTAGTAGAAGGTACGAGGTTAGTAAAAATGGAGCGCTACACGAATGAACAACGCATTCTCATTGTGAAATTGTTTTACCAAAATGGTGAAAGTTTTGCGGCTACAGTTCGCAAATTGCGATCAATTTGGGGTCACAATAATGCTCCAAAAGAGTCAACTGTAAAGAGATTAATGGATAAATTTGCCGAAACTGGGTCTGTTAGTGATGTAAAGACAACAACGCGCCATCGACCAGGTCGATCGACCGAAAATGTGGCAGCTGTACGTGATGATGTCGTTCAAACTCCATCCACCTCAATTCGACACCGAGCTCAGCAAATTGTTGTCTCCAAATCCACTTTGCAGCGAATTTTGACGAAAGATTTGCATCTTCATGCATACAAAGTTCAATTGACTCAGGAACTGAAGCCAACTGACCATGGACAGCGAAGGGAGTTCGTTAATTGGGTATTGGAGAGACAACATGAAAATGCTGATTTTGCCGATAAAATCATCTTCAGTGACGAGGCCCATTTTCATCTTGATGGCTTCGTCAATAGGCAGAATTGTCGCATTCGGGGTGCGGAAAATCCTCGAGTGATTCACGAGAAGTAAATGCATCCTCAACGTGTCACTGTGTGGTGTGTTTTTTGGGCTGGAGGAATCATTGGACCTTTTTTATGAAAATGAGGCAGGTCAAGCGCAAACAGTCAATGGGGTTCGGTATCGTGAAATGATAACCAGTTTTTTCTTGCCTAGAATTGAAGAAATGAATGTGGAGGGCATGTGGTTCCAACAAGACGGCGCCACATGTCATACAGCCAGAAAAACAATTCAATTGCTGCATCAGTCATTTCCCGGTCGTGTTATTTCGCGTTTTGGAGATCAGAATTGGCCGCCTAGATCGTGCGATTTAACACCATTAGATTTTTTTCTTTGGGGTTTTTTGAAGTCAATGGTTTACGCGAATAAGCCGACGACGACTCAAGCCTTAAAAGACGAAATTGGACGCTGCATTAATGAAATACCGCAGCATTCATGCAAAACGGTCATTGAAAATTTCATTAAAAGATCGCGTGCATGTCAGCAAAGCCGCGGCGGCCATCTGCACGATATATTGTTCCATACATAACCTCATTCTGTCTACTTTACGATATAATAAAGTTTCACGATTTTTTCTTAAATATCTGTGTTTTATTTAAAATTAAAAAATTGCGCTCTTCTTGGGACACCCTTTATATTTGGCACAAACATAGTTTTGACGTCATAATAAAGCTAAGAAACCACAATTTCTAATAAAAAAATCTCTTAAATTGTGTGAGAAACAATTCGACAAAGCCAAAAAAGAAATTACTTTTTTTCAATTTTCAAAATCTGAAAAACGTGAAAATCTGTAATACAAAAAATTAAATTTGTTCTTCGCATTATGAACAAATACGTAAAAATATGTTAAAAAACATAAAACCAAAAAATAAAAAAATTTAAATTTAAATTTAATTTTCTTTAAAATCGAAAAATACAAAAATTAGTCAACTTTGGACCGATTTCTGAAATATATCCGATTTTAATGTTAATATCACAAAATAATTCTTGGGTCCTTGTCTAATTTCGGGTTTTTACAGAACGAAAAATTTCTACTAGAACAAAAGTTATTGAATTTTGGCCGATGGATTTTGATTCTGAACCACTGTGCGTCGTATATCGGAGAACTGTCTACTCAGTTTTACATTTGGTGATCTTTCCTCCTTTTTACGGGACTTTTAATTTCGCAATGATATAGATGTTTTAATAATTTATTTTCGTACTTTTCCGAGTCATACAAAGGCGATATGGATATCTAATGAAAGAGAAGAAAATCTGTTAAAAATACATCAGCTATGATGCTTCTATCTGAATAAATTTAGCTTTAAGAACCATTTCAAATTTCCTCCTTAAAAATAAATGAAATTTAACTTTTTAAGGGGGAGGAATTTGAAATATTTGTAAATGCTAAAATAATACAGATAGATGCAAGAAATTTTAAGTATTTTTTGGAAATTAAAGGAGGAGAAAAGATCATCAAATAGAACTGAGTGCATAGCTTTTCTAAAGAGTGATTTTTTTGAGGTTAGGATTTTCATGCATTAGTATTTGACAGATCGCGTGGGATTTCAGACATGGTGTCAAAGAGAAAGATGCTCAGTATGCTTTGACATTTCATCATGAATCGTCTTACAAACGAACAACGCTTGCAAATTATTGAATTTTATTATCAAAATGCGTGCTCTGTTAAGAAAGTTCATTGCGCGCTTCCATGTTATGGTCAGTTTAATCGACCCACTGAAGCGGCTATTCGGGCTATTGTGACTAAATTTCGCACCAAATTTACATTGTTGGACATTAAACCACCAACACGCTTACGTAGAGTGCGAACTGAAGAAAATATCGCAGCTGTATCGGCCAGTGTTAATGATGACCACCAATTTTCGATTCGTCGCCGTTCGCACCAATTGGGTCTCTGTTACTCAAAAACGTGGAAATGCCAAAATTGGACTAAGCGGATGGACCACCTAAGACGCAGCCGCGGTCAACATTTAAATGAAATTATCTTCAAAAAGTAAATGTCATGGACCAATCTAACGTTTCAAATAAAGAACCGATGAGATTTTGCAAATTTTATGCGTTTTTTTTTTTAAAAAGTTATCAAGCTCTTAAAAAATCACCCTGTACAAACGATCGCTAGTTTCATGTGTAAATAGTATTGTTCAGCTCCAATGAAAAAGTGTAAAATGGTCGCACGGTATAATAATCTATAAAACACATTCTCAATGTGAGAACGCATTTTAAAACTTTGAGTAAAATCTAGTAGATATTGGGCTCAGAAAGTCACAACAAAAAATCTACCTTTAAAAAATTATTTAATATATGTTGGCGTAAATTAATACTATTTCCGATTTGTCCAATCTTCGCCTTTTTAGACAAGATGACCACGTAGATACGATGATGAAATCGTGCAAATCAAATCCAGCATGGACTACCATATTGCGGCGACAAGATGGTTCTGTAGACTTTTATCGCAATTGGACGGATTACCAAAAGGGATTTGGATATCTACCTGACGGCGAGTTCTTTATTGGCCTAAACAAGCTTCACGAAATTACCACAGACCGTCCGTATGAACTTATGATCGTTCTGAAAGATTGGAAGAAGGAAGTGCGCTATGCTCACTACGATCATTTTAAAATCGGTAGTGAGGATGATAAATATGCCCTAACAGTGCTGGGTAAATACAGTGGAGATGCTGGGGACTCGTTGGAGTACCATAAAGGTTCGAAATTTTCAACATACGATCAGGACAACGATGAGTACGGGGATAATTGTGCCGAAACTCGTAAAGGAGCGTGGTGGTTTAAACATTGTTCATATTGGTAAGTATTGCAAGCAAATCAGATAGACAGTTGGACTTTTATTAAGAAGAATGTTTATTATTTTCAGTGATTTGAATGGACAATATAAGAATGAACATGATTTAGTGGGAGAGGGTATAGTGTGGTATCACTGGAAGTATTCCTATGGATATTCATTTAAATTTGCCGAAATGAAAATTCGTCCCAAGTCTCTGTGAAAGCAGAAGTATGAACAAGCAATCTCACCTACTTAAAAATCTACAAAAAATCTTAATTTGTCGTTGAAAGAAAATAATTAATTATTATTTTTATTAATTTTTGTGTCTGAAATAAAAATTAAAAAAAGAAAACAATTTTTTACTTAAAGCATTGGGCACACCTTGGCGTCTTTTAACTCTTTATTATATTATACACTCAAAGGAATTTGTCAGTAAAAGAAAGCAGAAAATCTGCTGAAAAAGAGATAACAGATTTGTATCTGCTGAAATAGCAAACAGCTGTTTGCTGTTTTTAGCAATAAAGAAAAAAAAAACGGTTTCTTGAAACTTTAAGCATATGTACAGAACAATATAGCCAGTTAACAATTTTATTAACAACACTTTTTAGAATAAATTTTATTATTAAGGGAATTTATTACCACTGAAAGATATTGTGATGGCCTTTTTATACACTCCACGAGAGTATTATGTGCAGTTGTTTGTAACGCCCAAAAGGAAGCGAGATAGACCCATTGTTAAGTATACCGATCGACTTAGAATCACTTTCTGAGTCGATTTAGCAATATCCGTCTGTCCGTCTGTCCATCTATTGTTGTAATCAAATTACAGGTCGCAATTATAGTCCGATCTTAACAAAAATTGGCACAAATAAGTTTTGTGGATCAAGGACGAACGCTATTTAATTTGAAGCAAATCGATTGAGTTTTAGATATAGAATTGACACAAATAAGTTTTGTGGATCAAGGACGAACGCTATTTATTTTGAAGCAAATCGATTCAGATTTAGATATAGCCCCCATACAAATGTCGCTCCCGATTTGACTTTTGCCGCTTTAGAAACCACATATTGTACTCGATTTTCTTTAAATTTGGCACAACAGCTTATAATCCACGTAAAAAACCTATGGTGAAAGTGGGTAAGATCGGTTCAGATTTAGATATAGCGCAAATACAAATGTTGCTCCCACATGTTTAAACTATATATTATATTTCGTTCCAGATTTCAATATACCCCCATACATATGTTCATTCCGATTTAACATTTTTTGGCAAACACATACATTTACAGGATACAAAAATCCTTCCCGTTTTCACTTTTTCACCGAATTAAATTGTATTCGGATAGAAAGTGGAGTGTATAATAGAGTCGGCCCGCCCGACTTTAGCCTTTCCTTACTTGTTAATGATACGCATAGTGCCCCAAGCTAATATAAAACGAAATTCGAGCTAAATACGTTTTCGCCGTCAATCAGAAAGGCTTTTAAATTATAAACGCTTATTTTTATCTATTTTTATAATTTAATTATCAGCAGCCTTCTTTAGCAGACAGCAAACACGTTAGCAGTGTGAATGCTGATGCTAGATTACAGAAAAACTGCAGTTATGTCATAAAAACTGCTGTAATTGCTGAAAATTGCCTGCTGATAGGCTGCAGACAATCGCTGCTGTTAATAACAGACTTTTTTCATTAAGTGTACATGTCTAGGAGTGCCCAATGCTTAAGATTTTTTTACTTAAATACAACATATGTATATGATTAATCAAAAGTTAAAGTTATCACTAACGATAATCAGACAGTGAAAATAAAGGTAAGTAAATAACACTGTCCAACAGCATTTTTTGGAACAGAATAGCGACCCTATAATTCTGAAAGGGTATGTTGAGTAGATCATTTTTGTAGAACAAACTTATGGTCCAGCACGTCTGAGTTTTTTTTTACAGTGGGTCAAAATTTTAATTTTTTGGTCGAAGAGAGCATTATACTATATGAAAAAAATGCTGTAAGTTAATGTCTGAGAGAATTCTTATGGTCAGAGTTGTATTGTGGAATTGTATGAGGATTATTTTTGTGGAAGATTTTAACCCTCTAACTGGTCTCCTTATGGGTAAATTTGAACATTTTTTCGAGAAAATCAAAAAATATCCTTTAAAAAGGAAATTTAAGGATTAAAATATTCTACGAAAATGTTTGCCGGAAAATTTCAGTGGCGGTCACAAAATTACACGCCAACATATACAAAACAGGTAAAAACGGCCGGGCCGAATACTGAGTTCTCGCGTCTAGTCAGCTGTGACTTACAAATAGGGTGTGATATTTATTAAAATTAATAATAAAAAATAAAAGAATAAAATCAAGCATAATTGAGCTACTAAGCAGTACATTGTAATTTTTTTATAGAAGTTGGCGTGCAATTTTGTCAATTAATTGTAAAAAGCTTTATTTACAACAATGGTGTCTTTGGTGACCCCCACTGAAATTTTCCGGCAAACATTTTCGTAGAATATTTTAATCCTTAAATGTCCTTTTTTAAAGGATATTTTTTGATTTTTTTAGAGGGTTAAGATCTTCCACAAAAATAATCATCATACTATTCCACAATACAACTCTGACCATAAGAAAATCGAGTTTTGCATTGATTATGACACATTGGCATAAAAAAAACTGGCCAAAATTCGTTTAAAATTAACGATTTTATAATGAATATTTTCTTTTATAATGTAGTGATATTTTGACTCATACAATTACATTTAATTTTTTATAATTTTGTCTGTACAACATAATCGCGGAAAATTATATTTATAAACTAATATAGAATTTATAAACACAATACGAAGATCATAATCGAACATTTTTTTACTTCTCCTGAAAATTTATGAAAATGTGGGCTTGCTGAAATATCTAAAATCTATTATTCTTCTGAAATAAATCAATTACAATGCATTTTGATGGCGCTGGTGGGGCAACAGATTTTGCCTGGCGCTGTTGGTGGTAGTAGGTTTAACATGAAAAGTTTAGTTAAGTTTAGGGATGTATATATCATTCTTACTACAGTCGTTTAGTTGGTACTATTTTTATCCCTCTGTACCCATTGTATCCCTTGTATTTGGAAAAAACCTTCTATTTTCCGTGTCTGCGCAGTCAGAGGAAAGTTTACTCCGAATTGCATGCCTCTTCCTGTGGTCATTTGCTTGGTACTATTTTTATCCCCTTTTTCCATTTTAACCCCAAAAAGTACGAGTTTCGAAAAATCCGTCTATTTTACGTGTCTACGCAATCAGAGGAATGTATACACCGAATTTCATAATTCGAGGTGCAGCTGTTTGGTTGGTACTATTGTTATCCCTCTATTCCCATTTTACACCTTAAAAGTACGAATTTGGAAAAAATAATGTCATATTATGTATCTAATTAATTAGAGGAATGTACACACCGAATTTTGGTGTTTCTAGCTGTTGTCGTTTGATATGTACCATTTTTATCCCTTTCGCCCCCTACGAACGAAAATCAATTTATAAGGACTAAAAATACCCATAATTAGTATACCCCCAACCTGGAGGTGGAGGGTATACAAATATCAAAAATTTCTTATAAGATCTAATAGGATTCCTTTCAGAGCACATAATGAATATAAAACTATTTTTTATTTATTTATTTATGAATATGATGGCGAACAGAAATAAGTGTTAAATAAAATCATCCTAAACAAAGCAAATAAGAAAATATACAGGTAGTATTATTTTTAAAACATTATTTTTTAATATTTCTGGTCTTTGCAAACAATCAAAATCTCCTATATGATAAAAACAAATTTGATACCAAAAAAATACATCCAGTTATACAATAAGACTTTGTAAAATTACCTTGTATGTTTTGACTGTATTTCAAAGCACTTTGTTTTCTTAAACAATTTGCAATTTCTCAATACATGCAAATGAAGAAATAAATCAACTAATTGTCACAATTAAAAAATCCAAGCAATTAGAAATTTTTACATTTTGTAAATTTGGAGCACTTACCTTATTGAATATGAAAAATTTAATAAAATTTTCTGTTGTTGCCAGATTGTTTTGCAAAATCATACGCACAGTTGTATATTTTTGCAAGAATTTGCTACAAAATTCATGAAATTGGCAACTTACATATCGTTGGCAGAAATGCAAAAGAACGTAACTACAATTTTCATTTTTTTACAGGAGAAGGTAAAAACGTTATAAAATCTGCAAAAATAATGTTTACGTAACCATTTTTTTAAATACTGATTAAACACTCCGACTTATGTATTTCTTAAATAAAAGTAACAGTTTCATAGGTATTTAAAGAATTATGTTAGTTACGTTCTTTTGATTGAACATTTTCTTAAACAAAAAAACGTAACTACAATACATTTTATGACGAGGAAATAAGAATTGATTAAACTCAATTTATTTAGAGTTATTTAATATAATTTTAATGGTACTTTTGTATTCATTAAGGTTTTAACGTTATTCATTTTCATATACGGACAAAAAAAGGAAGAGAAACAAAAATATTTTCGTATTAAAAGTATTAAACACATATAAAACATATAACATATAAAACATATTATATAAAAGTATTGATTTAGGAAACAGTAATATTGCATACAATTTATTAAATTTCATGTGGAATGGTATCATAATGCCTGTATACAAAAAAGTAATCAGAATATATAATTTTTTAGCAATATTATAGCATAACTTACCTGGTCGAATTGTTGAATATCGCTTAGGAACAGTTTCATAGTCAAGAAAGTATCGATGATTTAAATGGTGAACTTGAAACGGTGTAGGATTCTTTCTTGCATTGCGTATTAGGTCCACAAGTTGCGATGGTAAATTAATTTGCTTATCTCTTATTTTCCTTTCTATGAGAGAGTGGGTAGAGTCACATTCCATTTGTGTGTGTCCAACTACAAGATATTTGTGTTCGATTGTTAATTTTTTTCCTCGCATAGAGACAACAGAGCATTTGACAATACAACATTTCTATTCTGATAGAAACAACCATCGGAGTAGATAATGATATGATTAATATCCGGAGACTGAATAACTGCGTTTTTCAAATGGTTTATAATGCAAGTTGCAAAAGTGGATGCCACAAGGTTTCCTTCAGTTTATCCCAAATATAATTATCAGATTCGTGGGAAATGAAGTTATAAATTGTCAAATTATGTACTTGCAGCTTCATTTTGTAGTACGAAGCACTAGCTTTTAGCTGTGGTACAAGTTTAACTGTTGCATATCTATGCAAAACAGCAAACATAATCCAGACTTTGAATTTTCAATATCATTTCTCAATCTCTTTTCGGTGTTCATTAAACTGATCTTGTGATATATTCTTCGCCTTATGTTTTAAACACAAATCACACTGATCGTTCCTAGGCTTAAATAATGAGTAATTACCTTTTTTGATTGTTTGCATGAAATTTGGATATGATACGGGAAAAATTCCATTTTCTTCGTTTGCTTTGCATGCCAGTAAATATAGATCAAAAATTTCCTTGAAATCTGATTCGAAATATATTTTCTTTGTATATTTTCGGCGATAATGTGAATCTATTTTTGGGAGTTTTTCTAACCAGTTTTCCATTTGACTGCAGACTTGTTTCCGAGTTAAATTATGATTTAAGTAATACGATTTTGTATTACAACGTCGAGAGTCTTCTACGAAAATCCGTTTTCTTTCCGAATATTCAATAAGACCATTTAAATAAACTTTTTTCTGGTCCCAAGACATACGCCAGAAGAGATTAAATATCTCCTTTCGTTCATTTCCGAAAAAGAGGAACAGTGCCGGAGTGTACTTTTTTTGCAAATATTTGAGACACATGCTTCCTTCATTGCTCTCGGCATTCTGTCTGTAACATTTCCTTTAGACAACCCTTGATATTTCTTGCCATGCATACGATTTTTCTTATTATGTTCTCTCACATTTCTTACACTTTTTTCCCGAGTAATATCACGACTTTCTAAATTGCTTTCCAACACATTTTCACTATGACAATTCATTTTACCGTTTTTACTTGCCGTCTCTTTATTCTCACTAACTGCAATAACTGTCCCCAAACAACTAAATTTGGTTAGCTTTTTTGAAGTAACCTCAAACAAACTAGAAAAAAAACAGCCTACTTTGCAAAAAAAAAAATACTTTGTACTTCGTATACATAAGTGTGTAGTTACGTCTCTTTGATTTATGAAATATATACGGTTGTAGTTACGTCTTTTTGATTTTTCTTAATAAAATCTTTATTTTTGATCGTAGCAACTTAAAAGTTTATGAGACCATGGCTGTTGATAAAACACGCCAAATGCAGTCAAAAAACCATTTTTCGAATTTTTGTTAGTTACGTTCTTTTGCATTTCTGCTAACGATATTCTCACTTATACCATTATCCAACTAACTAACTAATTTTAACAAAGAAACTTGTGTAAAAGCTACAATTTTCTAAATTGGGAAAAAGAACATGGTGGAATAATTTATGGTACATAAGCTCTAAACACCTACCAAGTGAACTTAGTTATTTATACAAAAGAAGCACATGTGTAATTTACACATGTACGAGGGAAATTTAGCATTCAGTTGTATGACTTCTGTCAACTCTATATAAAAAAGATTTGCAAAGTTGAATTAGGTATTTTTAGACAAGGTATTTTTTTCTGTGTGTACTTATATAGGGTCCGCCAAATAAATTTTTTTTTGAAAATGCTATAAAAAAACTACTGAATATTTTCTCAAATTCCTTTTTTATTTGAAAGTACAATCCTTCCGGTTAATATTGGAAAATAATTTCATTCAAATGGCTGCCTCGGGCACCCCACAAATAACAGTCCAACGGTTGAATAGTTAAAAAAACGTTAGATGGCGGACCCTATACATAGTAATCGTTGAACACTGTGTAGTGCTTTCATATCTGCTCCAAAAGTGATTGGGATTTTGTTTCTTGTGGTAAAGAGTACCACAAGACATACGACGGTATATCATGATATTAGGGTTCGGTATTTCATGGGTTTCTTCATTTCCTGGGAAAACCGGAATGCTACGGTATGTCCAACATGGTTTAAAAAACTAATTTTTGGGTTGACAGATTACAAAAATTTTAACACAATAAAATTTATTTATTGCTTTAGTTTTGAATATAAAATAAAATTAATAAATGAACTTTTGGCTGTGTACTTCATGTATGTATGTATATGAGTCTGTCTCATTCAGTGATACTTTGGGCGTATCTTCATTTCGGCAAATGTAAACGAGTATTCATGAATATTCTTCCAGTGAAACCAGCTTACACCAGGTTGATAATATTCATCATCTTTCCTATATGGTCCATTCAAATGACTGAAAGCCATAAAGACATTATTTCAGTGAAATTTTCTATATTATATCTCATTTGTATTCAATATTTACCTATATCTACAACCTTTAAACCACCATGCTCCTTGTAGGGTTATGGCACAATTTCTATCGTCGACGTCATTATCTTGATCGTACGTTGAAAACTGCATACCATTATGTTCCGTCAGAGAATCCCCAGCATCTCCATTATATTTGCCCAATACTGTTATTGCATATTTCTCATCCTCTCCACCAATTCGAAAATGATCATAATGAGCGTAGCGCATTTCATTCTTCCAATCCTTCAGAAAGACAATGAGTTCATGCGAACGTTCTGTGGTCATTTCATGAAGTTTGTTGAGGCCAATAAAGAACTCGCCGTCTGGCTGATTTCCAAATCCCTCTTGGTAATCTGCCCAATTGCGATAAAAGTCTTCTGAACCATCTTGTCGCCGCAGTATGGTAGTCCATGTGGGATTTGATTTGCACAGCAGCTGTATTTGGGATAATAATCAGAAATTAGTATTAGATTGCGGTGGCAAGGGCAGTTAAACTATTTCCACGAGTGTTACAACTAATAGATTTAAAGAATTATATTCAATTTGAAGAACTTTGAATTTTACGTTCAGAAATACTAAATATATAGAATGTTTTGTATACCTGTATACCTATGTTTTTGTAATATTTTCGAACCTCTAATAATGGTGGAAGAACAACAACGTGTTAGGACAGGCTTTGAACTTGATTCCGGTTCAATTTCACCATACCAGATACCATACAAATTTGACATTTGAGCCCCAAAGTGCTCGGTTGACATCTTGCACTTATCAAGGTTTGCATACCGGGTCTTAGAAAGTCGGCAAAATTGCCAAGGTGAATAGGTAATGTAGTAGTAATTACTGTCACTGTCGGGATATATAAGGTGGGCGTAATACAGTCCGGCCCCGTTTGAGCGACCGGTCCACTGTGGTAGAAATGGCCAATCTAGCTCCGATTAATTCAAATTTCAAAATGTATTCTAACTGAAAAACTGTTTTGTATTCGATTACTAATACATCAGATAGATCACTAACATTTTTCGTTTTGTTTTGATCTCAATATTCGCACAGCTGTAATGCTTCAAACACAACATATGTTGAACCAGGTGCAGCCGAAAACCTTTCTGCCTTTTTTAACAACCAGCTGCAATTGTTAATTAAATTTGTCGGGGTGACAGAAAAATTGTTTTTAGTTTTTTTAATTAAAGAAAAAGGTGTGTATTAACGAAAAAAATGTGTTTGTGTCCAGTGTTTGTGTTTCGTGTTTTATATTTGTTGTTGTTTAAAGTGCTAGTAAGAATTATAATGTTTACCAATAAATTCACCTGTTGTAGAGCTAAACTTCTGTGATTCGCATGGATTCGATGTAATTTTATTTTTTTTAGTTAATATAGAGTCTTGTAATGTGAAATGTCCAAAATGACAACCACATTTTTCCAACTTTTTTAGAAATTAATTTTTTAAGGTACAATGTCAGTGTCTAAGCGAGCGCTATTTTTGGTTTGGTATGAGGAACATGACGCTTCTAAAAAGTGAAAATCCTATGTTTATGACGTCATAGATAAAAGCAAATATAATGATGATCAACTCATTGAAATAACCAACAGATTAAAAAATTTCACCTCAAAAATAAACATGAAATGGAGACAAAGCCACCAGGCTCGGTCTGGTTAGATGGTGAAATTTTATTGGTAGACCCAACCCCAAGTACTGGGCGACCCAAATTAAGTTTTACTGACAGCCAGGAAAAAACAAAAAAGAAAAAAGTATCTGAAATCGCCAAAGAAATCCCATGCGATGAGCTCATGTCTGCCGCCAGTACTAGTTTATATAAGGCTGGCAAGAGGGATACATCAATGGTCGTATCAATGTTGAAATCCGATGAAAATTTGGCAAAAACAATTAAATCTGCCATTTTAACCGATAATAATAATGATATCATAAAATACACAGCAGAGGAAGCTTTAGCATTATATATTGATGGCGGTTATACAAAAAGGGCTTACATGGACTTGCAAAACGGAACTAAAAAGAGAAATGCTTATATATTTCCCACTTACGATGTTTTACTGGCTGCGAAAAAACTGTGCTATCCTGATGAGCTACAAGTTACTGATCATTCTTTTGAGGTGCCTTTACAATGCTTGATTGATCACACAGTGGTCAGAATATTTGCTGCGCATTCCCAAGATTTTAACAATTCTGAGACTAATAACACTCTTAAGATAACTGCTATTTACAAATGGGGTTGTGATGGAAGTAGTGGCCATCCAACTTATCGACAAAATTTTGATAATGTTGACGCTTGTATGATCGACCAACATATGTTTACGGTGTGCTTGGTACCATTACAAATAGTTTTCGGATCAACCATACTCTGGAAAAATGCCAAACCTTCATCAACTCGTTATTGCCGACCACTAAAATTACTTTGTCAAAAGGAATCAGCAGAATTAATCCATAACGAAGTGAGCAATATCAAATCTCAAATAGCAAACATACAGCCAACGAAACTTCAAAATTATGAAGTTCATCATCAGTTCCATATGACCATGATAGATGGGAAGGTATTTAGTGTTGTGGCAGAAACATCATCCCAAAAATGTGGAATTTGTGATGCATCACCCAGAAATATGAACAACCTTCAAATAATGAAAGATATGCCGTGCAAAGAAAAATTATACGAATGTGGATTATCAACTTTACATGCGTGGATTCGCTTCTTTGAGTGTATTCTGCATATCGCATACAGAATTCCAATTGAAAAATGGCAGATTCGCAGTTGTGATAAGGTGATTGTTGGAAAAAAATCTGAAATACAAACAAATCTGAGAAAAGAAATGGCTATACTGGTTGATATCCCAATGCCTGGATCAGGCACAACTAACAATGGTAACACAGCCAGAAGATTTTTCCAACAACCAGAATTGGCTGCTCAAATAACTGGTGTTAGCAGTTTATTAATATATCGTTTCAGTGTTATTCTATGCACAATGGCTTCTGGATATGAAATCAATACGGACGCCTTTCAACAGTATGCATACCAAACAGCAACTATTTTTGTAGATTTGTATCCCTGGTTTTATATGCCCTCATCGGTCCATAAAATTTTAATACATGGTGCAGATATTATTAAATATGCTTCCCTTCCAATAGGAATGATGTCAGAAGAAGCTCTCGAGGCCAGAAATAAAGACCTCAGAAAATATCGCCTACATCACACTCGAAAAAATTCACGGAAAACACAATGGAAGACTTGGCACATACATTATTCGTTTCTTCAGATCCTTTCATTACCATGTTATCGAAAAGTTCATTGCCCTCTTCAAAAAAGGATGATATATTAGATAACGATATTATTAGTCTTCTTTCTGAGATACTGAGTAGAGCATTTTAATCTGAAAATTAAAAATAAATAAAATATTAAAAGCTTATTTAAAAAATATTTTAATATTAAAGTTTAATATATTTTTAGCTCAAAAGAATCAGAAACATTAAATATATTAACTTTGTCACGTTTTCCTGAATAAAATAAATAATGTCAAAAATATGAAAAAAAGTTGCAACTTTCAAAAAAAATGTTAATATATTTAAAATTTTTTTTTTTACCATTGCAGCCTAATCTATTTTCAACTAAAAAAAAATATTACACAAACAAAAACAAAATTTCCCTAAGCGCTATTAATTAAGCGCCGCTAGCTGAGCCTTTTTGACCACAGTGCGGTCGAGAGTTGAAAACCCCAACCTGTGGCAGACGTAGTCCGGACATGGGCCTGCTCGAAGACGGAGGTCCTTCATCGGCTATAGAGGGGCAGAAAAAAATCGCCGGAATTTTCCCATCGCCGTCAGAGGGACAAAGGGAAGTCCTCGCCCACTTTGCATTGGCATCAGAGGGACAGAACGAAGTCGTCGAGCTCTTCAGCATCAACTCAATGGAGAGAAAGCTACCTCTAGAGTCGGACGAAGAGTATGTTTCCTTCATTGAGATGAAGCAGATTTTGGATATATCCAAATGTTAAGGCTACTCCAAATTGACAACATTCCAAAGCTGCTGACATTGTCCTGATCCACGAACCTTACTTATTACTTCATATATTAATTTTCCATTTTAAAGACTAAGAACACCAAATAAATTGCTTATCGCTAAGGATGGGAGGTACTCCGAAAGCTCCTGCCAAGAAGGGATATTAACGTATACGATGCTTTAGTAATAAGGACCAGTCTAGGAGATGACAGGTGGACATACTGGGTATCCAGTTAAGGAACAAATGGTCTAGAGGTAGGTAAGAGGAACTACTAGATAGTATCCAGTTACCTGTCATATGATGATAGAGTGGGCCCATCGGTTAACTTTAGAAGTGTTATCGAATCGGAAATTAGTGATAAACCTAAACCTATATCTGATACTCAACATGAGGGCAATCATTGAATCTACTGCTTGATGTACACTTCCCTGGTAATTCAGAGGAAGATTTTCGAGAGAGTTCGGAATCACCACACATGGAATATTGTATTTTAGAGGATATTAACGCTGTAGCTACACTGTTATTGGAAGAAAATTCAAATTCCGTTGAAGTCTTTAATTGTAATATTAAGAAAATTGTATGGGAGCTATATCTAAATCTGAACCGATCTGACTAACTTTTACTACAGATGTTTCCAGTTGAATTAAATTAAAATAAAATATTTAAAATATGTGATCTCTAGAGCGCAAAAAGTTAAATGGAGAACGAAAGTAGTATGGGAGCTACATATATCTAACCATAGATATTTACAGTTTAATTATAAGCTACTGTGCCAAATTCGATGCAAATGGAGTAAAATATGTGGTTTCTAGAGCGAAAAAACCGATTTCCTTTAAATTAAATAGGGCGTTCTTGGGTAAGGGCAAGTCAAATGAATCTACGCTTCATGTAGTGGTGAACACCATTGAATCATATGCATAATAAGGATGTAACGATGGTGACCTTTCGGGATAAATAAGGTGCCTTCAAATGCGACGAAAAGTATTTTGTTGCTGACCAGAACTGCCTCGGATTTTTGTTCTGCCAGTTAACAGGCATAAGTCCGATGGCCTAATAGGTGAAACTGCTTTCGGAAACAACATGTTTCGAGTCCAAAATATATTTAATTTTGGCTCGTATTTAAAATGTAAGCCGTGTGCCTAATGTAAACTTTTTTCTCACCATACAAAATTCTGAAAGATTGTGTGTGGTGAGTTTCTGGATAGAACTTTCACTATCCCCCTAACTACTACAAATTGTGACAGCTTAAATGAAATAAAAGTTGCCAAACCCAAATCGATCATTTCTATCCGTCATTATACCCTCCACCTCCAGGATGGGGGTATACTAACTATGTCATTCCGTTTGTAACACCTTGAAATATCGACCTGAGACCCTATAAAGTATATATATTCTTGATCGTCATAAAATTCTAAGACGATCTAGCCATGCCCGTCCGTCCGTCTGTTGAAAGCACGCTAGCATCTAAACGAAAGGAGCTAGAACGTTCAAATTTTCCATAAATGCGTATTATAGTCGTAGATCGGTTGGAATTGAAATGGGGCGAAATCGGCCCACAGGGAAAAATTTTTCCCTCACAAGGACTAAAAATACCCATAATAATCCCTAATATTTTAGTGTATTTATGCATGTTGTTTTCAATATGTCTGTTTATATTTGCTTGATATTTGGTATGCGCATTCCCCTTATAGTAAAAACGTGCACCATAAAGTGATTCTTATTTGCAGGGAGTGAAATGGGGCAAAAAAGGGATAAAAATGGTACATATTAAACGACAACAGCTAGAAACGCGAAATTCGGTGTGTACATTCCTCTAATTGAGTAGATACATAATATAAAAGTATTTTTGCAAATTCGCACTTTTAAGAGGTAAAATGGGAATAGAGGGATAAAAATGGTACCAACCAAACGGCTTTACCTAGAATAATGAAATTCGGTGTATACATTCCTCTGAATGCATAGACAAGTAAAATACAAGGATTTTTCAAAATTCGTACTTTTTGAGGTTAAAATGAAAGAAGGGGATAAAAATAGTACCAATCTAATGACCGCAGCTAGAGTCATGAAATTCGGAGTAAACATTCCTCTGAGTGTGTAGAAACGGAAAAAAAAACATATTTTTTCGAAATTCGTACTTTTTGGGGTTAAAATGAAAAAAGGGGATAAAAATAGTACCAATCAAATGACCGCAGCTAGAGTCATGAAATTCGGAGTATACATTCCTCTGACTGCGTAGACACGGAAAATAGACGAATTTTTCGAAATTAGTACTTTCAAGGGATACAATGGTACATAGAGATAAAAATAGTACCAACTAAACGACTACAGCTAGAATGATAAAATTCTAATTGCGTAGAAACGTCAAGGGGCTAAAAGTGGTACCAACCAAATGGAATCATGGAATTCGGTGTATACATTCCTCTGACTGCATAGACACGCAAAATAAAAAGTTTTTTTTTCCAAATTCGTACTTTTTCTTTTACGGCAAAAATTGGTTGAATCATGAAGTTAGGTTATTTTGCACTATGTACGTCTGATAATGGATTTTCAAAATTTGTACTTTTGGAATTCAAATAGAAAGGAAATACAACCAACTGTAGCACCCACTATCTACCAATATTTATGGCTTTGAAAATATTTTTGAAAATATAAATATAAGAATATTTATTTTTTGAATTGACGTATTGGTAGCATTACCTTATAAGCGTGGTTTGAAATAATTAAAATATTATATTTATTTATAAAATTATTTTTCAATATTTGTATTTGTTTTGGTTTGGCTATATCAAAAAATTATATTTTCCTGTAATATTACTGCACTTCTACGAAAACCGACAACCTCTGTGGAATGCTATCCATGGTGGAGGGTATATAAAGTTCGGCCCGGCCGAACTTAACGCCGTTTTTACTTGTTATTTTACACTTCAAGCTGCAGCAAAGACAAATACATTTGTTTTTAAATAGTTTCGATTTCACACACGGTCTTAGCTAAGAACTTATCTTTTCTGTTAACTTACATAGGAATCCTGGCATGATACAACAGTTGTTGTGTACAAAAATAAAATTGCAAGAAACCAATTGAACTTCATATTCCCGATAATGTTTTACAAACAACGAACACTTCTGCACTGAATGAAGTATATTCGAGCGTTGGCGCTTAATTTAAAGATTATGCCAGAGAGAAATGAATTAATCGAATTTATAAATATAACCACTCTTAATGTGGCCTAATTTAAAGAGACATGAATTACGCAAATATCATAATCATGCGAAGCGTTGTGCAACCTGAAAATGCAAAGACTTTCACTGAAATGAATTCGACAATTTGCAATGCTTTAATCACATTCCCACTGCCCTTGATTGGGAATGCAATAAATTATTATTTATCTTTGGTTTGGAATTGGATTGCGATGCACAGTGGACAGAAACATATTTATATCCTTTGTCCATAATATTTATATCCACTGATATTTTAATATTTTAATACCATTATTATCTTCTAAATTATATCTAGGAGCTCCCGATGCGAATTTCCCGGGAATTGTTCTTCATTGAATTTTTCCCATTATAACCTATATCAATGTGGGTTTTTCATACACTCCACGAGCGTATTATGCCTTTGTGCATTTGTTTGTAACACCCAAAAGATAGACGATACAGACCCATTGTTAATTATACCGATCGACTTAGACTCACTTTTTGAATAGATTTAGCAATGTCCGTCTGCCTGTCCATCTATTCTTGTAATCAGAGTACAGGTCGCAATTGAAGTTAGAACTAAATGACACTTTGCACACCGAAGTTTTTCAGAATAAGAATGAACGCTATTGAATTTGAAGAAAATCGGATCAGATTTAGATATAGCCCTCATACGAATTTCACTCCTGATTTGACTCTTTTCACTCTAGCTACCACATATTTTAACAGATTTTCTTCAAAATTTGCAATACATCTTATATTTCAACTAGAAACATCTGTGGCGAAAATGTGTTAGATCGGTTCAGATTTATATATAGCTGCCATACACATTTCGCTCCTTCCGATTGCACCTTTTCTGCTCTAGAAATCGCATATTTTACCAGATCTTCTTCAACTTTGGCAAAATATCTTATATTTCTACTGAAAACATCCATGTGGAAATGGGTCAGATCGGTTCAGATTTATATATAGCTCCCACACAAATTTCACTCTGGATTTGACTTTTTCCGCTCTATAAACCACATATTTTAACAAATTTTCTTCAAATCTTCCAAAATTCCTTATATTTTAACTGGAAACACCCATGGTGAAAATTGGACAGATCGGATCAGATTTAGTATAGCTGCCAAACAAATTTAGCTCCTAATTTGACTTTTTCCTCTCTAGATACCATTTTTTAACAGACCTTCTTCAAATTTAGCAACATATTCCAACTAGAAACACCTAAGTTGAAATTGGGTCAGATCGGCTCAGATTTATATATAGCTCCCACGCAAATTTAGCCCCCGATTAGACTTTTCCCGCCCTAGAAATCATATATTTTAACATAAAATTGGAAGCGAAATTTGTATGGAAGCTATATATAAATCTGAACCGATCTGACCCATTTTCACCACAGGTGATTGTAGTTGAAATATAAGTTTTTTTGCCAAAACAATCGTATATAATAAGTGGTTTCTAGAGCGGAAAAATTCAAATTGGGAGCGAAATTTGTATGGAAGCTATATATAAATCTGAACTTTCACCATGGGTGATTCCAGTGGAAACATAAGATATTTTTCCAAATTTGAAGAAGATTTGGTAAAATATGTGGTTTCTAGAACAAATCGGGAGATATATATAAATCTGAACCAATCTAACACATTTTCACCAAAAGTGATTTTAGTTGAAATATAAAATATTTTGCCAAATTTTTCCGATTTTCTTCAAATTATATAGGGTTCGTTCTTCTTTGTATAAATAACTAAGTTCGAACATATACTTTTTAAAACCTTCTAGACTTTCTGAAGCAATGAAATATAGAATTTTTTAATAAAAATAACACGTCTGAAATGGTTATTTTGCAGTAAAATCATGAAAACACGAAAATTACATAAAAAATCTTGAAGTTCGGACAAAGGTATGAAAAATACCAAAAACAAATTAAACGAATTGTGCCAATTTCAATATTGTGTAATCCCAATTTCGCTACTGGACACCAAATTGTTCGGAAAAGTTTCATTTTAATTAACCGATACCACTTCTTGTCATTCGACTAGAGCAATATCTTATGAACTTTTAATTGTGTACTACAATAAAAATTTAATAACAAATTATTATAGTAATTTTAAAAAAGTTTAGATAAGAATCACTATGATATCATAATGAAATCTAAAAACATTCTTAATAAAAGCTTGATGCTTGTAGAGCGCTAAGATGTAACATTAGCGATGCGACATTTTTATGGAGCTGTATCTAAATCTGAACCGATGTGTCCTATTTGCATCACAGATGCAACAACAACGGTTTCTGCTACTTCTAATGTTTTGGGAGTTTGCAATCATACAAACCATACAAATCCATTTCGACAAACAAAGAAAACTGTTTGATATATGTAGACATATTTCTCTTTGTTCATTTGCAACAAGTGATGACATCTTTGCCGGAAACTATTTTTCCACACAAAAGAAACTCAAAAAAATCGTTTCTACGTAATGCATTTTTTCTCTGCGTGTAGGACTCTATTTTAAAGTCTACTACGAAACCAAAATAAATCAGTTTTAACTTATTCAAATTTTTGTTATATTTCACATACAAATTTCGAAACATTAATTTATGTACTCGGAGAAATGTACACACCGAATTTCTTTTCATATTCTAGCTGAAAATTTTGGTTGCTATCATTTGCACCACTTTTGATCCGCTTCCCCCTTTAAAGTACATATACAAAAGTATAAATATTGAAAATCAGTTAATGTATCGCGTCTACACTGTCAGAAGAATATACACACCGAACTTCACGATTCTAGTTTCAGCCGTGTTGTTGGTACCATAGGGATATAAAACGGTACGAATTTCGTAAAATATATTAATTTTGTGTTTCTATGCATGTACAAACCAAATTTCATGATGGTACGGCCGTTATCCGTTTTTACCCAATTTCACACCTAAAAATTTAAATTAATGAAGAATATTTTCGTGGTCGTATTCGCGTTATAAGAGTAATATGCGTTCCAAATTTCAAGATTCTAGGCACAGTATTTTGGTTCAATGGCGGTGGTACAATATTTAACCCATTTAATCCCTTAAAAGTACAAATATCGGAAAATTCCTTGTTATTACTCATCTACACTGTAAGACGAATATGCGTACCGAATTTAATTATTATAGCGTCATCCATGTTCTTGGCACCTTTTTTACCCCGCTTTTCTCGTTTACCCTTTAAAAGTACGAATTTCGAAAAATTCCTTCAATTTGCGTTTGTAAGCATTTTCAGGGATGTACACGCCGAATTTCATTAATCCAGCTCCATCTGTTTGATTGGTACCATTTTGTATCCCTTTCTACCCAATTTCACTCACAAAAAGTACGAATTTAAAAATATTTTCTTGGTCGCATTCGTGCTATAAAAGTAATGCCCGTTCCAAGTTTCAAAATTCTAGGCCCTGTCTTTTGGTCAGGATGGTGGTACAATTTTTATCCCATTTAACCCCTTAAAAAGACAAATTTCGAAAAATGCTTTCTTATTAGTGATCTGCGCTGTAAAACAAATATACACACCGAATTTCATTATTGTAGCGTCATCCGTGTTGTTAGTACCTTTTTATCCCCTTTTCCCTTTAAAAGTACAAATTTCGAAAAATTCCTTCATTTTGCGATTCTAAACATTTTGAGGGATGTACACACCGAATTTTATGGTTTCAGCTCCATCCATTTTATTCGCACTATTTTTATCCCTTTTGACCCGATTTTTGACAAATTTCAAGATTCTAGGCCCAGCCGTTTGGTCATTGCGGTGGTACTATTTTTATCACTTTTTTCCCGATTTCACCCCCAAAAAGTACGAATTACGAAAAACTCCCTTCAAATCTGTTTTTTTCACTGTAAGGGAAATGTACATACCAAATTTCATGATTATAGCTTCAATCATGTTATAGGTACCATTTTTGTACCATTTAACCCCCCAAAAGTACGAATTTTTAAAATGTCACTTTTTGGGTTGTCTTCATGCCGCAAGAGGAATATCCATACCAAATTTCAAGATTCTAGGCCCAGCCGTTTGGTCATTGCGGTGGTACCATTTTTATCCCTTTTTACCCCGTTTTACCCCTTAAAAGTACGAATTTTTAAAATGTCACTTTTGGGTTGTCTTCATGCCGCAAGAGGAATATCCATACCAAATTTCAAGATTCTAGGCCCAGCCGTTTGGTCATTGCGGTGGTACCATTTTTATCCCTTTTTACCCCTTAAAAGTACGAATTTCGAAAAATCCCGTCTTATCACACTGTAAGAGAAATGTACACACCAAATTTCATGATTCTAGCTCTAGCCGTTTGGTCTAGGGAGTGATCATCAGTCAGACAGTCACTCAATCACGCAACTCTTTTATATATATTGTAGATGAACTTATAAAAAATCACTTGAAATTGTTTAGAAAATTCTTGAATATTAATCTAAGAAGCAATTCGTTTCTTAAATACTTTAAGAATTATTGTAAACAACCACTGCGAAGGCGCCTCTCTTGCCCTCACAGCATCATGGAGTAAGAGCTCAGCTCTTTATGGCAAGGGTATCAAGCATTAAAAAACATATTTGTGGATACGTCCTATAAGTGGCCGTGGTCTTTGAATTAATTAATTAATTTTATTTCAAAATTATAATAATGAAGCATTACAATTTACAGAATCACAATTTTCCGCAATGGACATTCCTCTTGCTGCATGAAGACATCCCAAAATTGGCATTTGCAAAATTCGTACTTTTGGGAGGTTAAATGGGGCAAAAATGGTACCAACAACACGGCGGAAGCTAGAATCATTAAATTTGATGTGTGCACTTCTCTTACAGCGTTGAGATCAGATTTGAAGAGATTTTTTTCGTATTTCGTACTTTTAAAGGGTAAAACGGGGTAAAAAGGGATAAAAATGGTACCGCAGCATTAACCAAACGGCTGGGCATAGAATCTTGAAATTTAGTATCGATATTACTCTTAAAGCCTCAACGCGCCCAAGAAAATTATTTTTTCAAAATTCGTACTTTTTGGAGGTGAAATCGGGTAAATAGGGACAAAAATTGTTCCAATCAAACGGATGGAGCTGGAATCATAAAATTCGGTGTGTATGTACATCCCTCAAAATGCTTAGAAACGCAAAACAAACGATTTTTTAGAAATTCGTATTTTTAAATTGTAAACGGGGATTAAAAAGGTACCAACAACATGGATGACGCTACAATAATGAAATTCGGTGTGTATATTCGTTTTACAGCGCAGATCACTAATAAGAAAGCATTTTTCGAAATTTGTACTTTTAAGGGATAAAAATTGTACCACTGCCCTGACTAAACGGCTGGGCCTAGAATCCTGAAATTTGGAACGGGCATTACTTTTATAGCACGAATGCGACCAAGAAAATATTTTTCAAAATTCGTACTTTTTGTGGGTGATATCGGGTAAAAAGGGATAAAAATGGTACCAATCAAACGGATGGAGCTGGAATAATAAAATTCGGTGTGTACATACCTCAAAACCCTTAGAAACGCAAAATGGCCGAATTTTTTGAAATTCGTTCTTTTAATGGGGAAATGGGGATAAAAATAGTACCAATTAAATGGATGGAGCTGAAACCATAAAATTCGGTGTGTACATCCCTCAAAATGTTTAGAATCGCAAAATGAAGGAATTTTTCGAAATTCGTACTTTTAAATGATAAACGGGGATAAAAAAGGAACCAACAACATGGATGACGCTACAATAATGAAATTCGGTGTGTGTATTCGTTTTACAGCGAAAATCACAAATAAGAAAGCATTTTTCGAAATTTGTCTTTTTAACGGATTAAATGGGATAAAAATTGTACCACGGCGTAGACCAAACGACTGGGCCTAGAATCTTGAACTTTGGAACGGCCATTACTTTTATAGCACGAATGCGACCAATTTTTTTCAAAATACGTACTTTTTGTGGGTGAAATTGGGTAAAAAGGGATAAAATGGTACCAATCAAACGGACGGGGCTGGAATCATGAAATTGGCGTGTGCATACCTCAAAATGCTAAACAAACGCAAAATGAAGAAATTTCTCGAAATTCGTACTTTTAAAGGAAAAATGGGTGATAAAAAATACGGCTGACTCTCCAATCCAAGATTTCGTACGCTCAATGTGATTATAACAACTTTATCAAATATATCTGGTTCCGAATATTTTACTAGGAATGTGTACCATTTTAAAATTTGTATAATTTCCTCCGGCTACGTAGGATCTGGAATCGAGAATTTGGAATGAACATATCTCTGATTCGCAGTTGCGCAACATAAAGCGCAACATTTGAGCTTGTAAACAATTTACCTTGAAAAGGATATCCTTACACCGAAGTAGCGGGTATTTGCTAGTTAATTCATAAAAATCTAATATTTCTGAATGTTGTAACAAATAATAACATCTTATTTCTGAAGCGAAACTGCAGTTAATATACCGCTATAGCAGAAATTTTGCTGTATATGCAGAAAAAGTGTCTGCTGATAAGCAGCAAACAATGTCTGCTGTTAACAGCTGACTTTTTTTCTCAGTGTATCGAGCTTAAAAATAATTCGATATCCTAATTTCTTTCATTACTTATAGAAATATATGAAGCCAACGGATTCTAGATCTAAATATATTTATAATATAAACCCGAAGTTGATTTCAGTATTTTTTATGCAAAACTTATAATATCGAGTATTTGGACAAATTTATTCGAAAATCATGATGTTTACATTATTCGACCAAATATTTCAAAAAAATATTCGATTAATCGAATAAAATTTTGTTTTGCGATTTGAGAATTTTTGCAAATATTTGTTCGTATTCCTGTAACTTAACTATCTGTTAAACTACTGGAGGTACACATATGCAAGCACATTTTTTGTAGGTGAATAAATGTACTTTTTTGCAATTATTTCAAAATGTTACCTGGCCGAGGTGGCCAATTTTGGAGGTTCAGTGGCCCACTAGGGAACCAAATGAAAAATCATCTGAAGAACTACTCTGCCTTAAGTATGAGAAATTTCGTCAATATATCCTTTTCTATTCAAAAGTTACTGAAATAATAAAAAATCGATTTCGAACCACTGTGTGGCATTATTAATATTATTCAAAAAATCTAATCCCAGTTTTAGGAATTGCGTGATTTCTATAGGTTTTCAAGGGAACGTAAACCCTCTGTAGAACATTAATCGATTATCAGTGCTTGCAAATAGTCCCAAAAACATTTCCGAATGCACAAGGGTCTACTTTCAATGAATGAGCACTAAACAATGTGCTCAACCTACTTCGAACGGGATTTTTTTGGAGAAGCTTTATAAAGCTTTTAACTTACAAATGTCGCCAGCATTAATGAGGCAAAAAAATTTAGCCGTAGTTGGATGTCAATTACTTCGAGAAATATTTAACCGGATAACAAACTTAATACGCCATCATACAATGGCGGAGGTTATGCTCGTTCTACACAAGTAGTTCCTCTGCGTGTAGCCACCAACAAAATATGGAATGCTGATTATTTACATTTAATGTTTTCTTATCAGTTTTTTGTTTAAAACATAATTTTTATGTTTTTCCCCGGACGTCATCAACAAACTAAATCTCACCCAATTAATGAAATGAAAGCATTTAGTTTAGAAGTGTTCGTTTTCTGAGAAAGATGGATTTCCGACCAATTCTTATAATCTGTTTATGTGCAACAAGTGTTTTTTGCTCGGATACTGTATCCAGAGATAATATTGTGAGTTTAGAAAATACGAAATAATTTGAGAAATGTGTCCTTTGAAAGATGATTCCAACATCATAGGGAATATCGAATCGAATTCATTTTTCAAGAGATCGATTCACCCAAACATATCCATTTGAGGGGTCAACGGCAGACCTAACTAAACAGTTTGTTGTGCCAAAAATTTAATTATTTCCGCTGAACAATGTGATCCGAAAGATATTCAAAATGTGTTCGTCACCAATTTATTTGACATATGCTTCTCATAGATCGGATTTTTTCACGACATTGCCCTATAGGACAAATGGCCCATTTCACTGGCCAAAAGTCAAACTTTACACTTTGGTTCTCTCCATATTTGATGGCAAAATTTGATAAAGAATACATCAGAGTAACAGAAAATGGCTTTGGGTTTCTTGGAAAAGTATACCTGTACGTATTTTTATAGTTTAGTTGCAAAAGTATGCACAGGGCCTGTACGTTTTCTCAAATTTGGGGGACAACAAAATTTCAAGTATTAACATGGATGATAGTGCACAAGGTAGGTATTTAATTTGTGTGATACACAAGTGTATGTAGTTTTCTAGTTGGGTAAAAATGTTAAATATTTGAAATAGCCGCGTGTCGGGTGCCGAAATCTTTAAAATGTGATGTTATATAGGCTATTAAAATTCCAGGAATTTTTGGGACAATAAAGCTAAACATAGAGTTAAAGCTTGATGTGTGGTGAACATATTAATTAATATCTGGTTTTGCACATGTTAGCCCCTCGGTGAAAATATCACTCTTTTCAGATACACTCATTATCACAAATGTCGAATTGTTTGCCGCCTGGATCAAACATTGCAGAGTTACAAGCCGAACCATAATTATCGGCGGCTTTCGGCAGATTTGCCGGCTCGTTCTGTCAATCGAATACCCCTATTTATTTGACAATTTTGGGAAAATGGAAGCAACAATTTTCTTTTATTTTTTGGCAAGTAGTTCAATATTCGTTAATATTAGACAATGTTCCAATAATATAATATTGTTATTAGGGTATCCACTTATTCGGACTTTTATGTTATTCGATTTTTCGTTTATTTGAAAAAACTTGACTTTTATGTTATTCGATTTTTCGTTTATTTGAAAAAAATTCCAATTAATCGAATAATGAAGTCGAGAGTTATTCGATTAACCGATTAATCCACCGATTGTCCACTTAAATAAAATATAATTAATAAGAGTTATATAGACAAGACACGGCAGTTTACGGGTAGTTCAACTATATATTGAACGTTTATTATGTATCTGATTTTATTTAGAAATTGTAACATCAAATTCGAAATTCATTAGTAGTTGACAAAAATCTTGATACCTTATCAAAATAAAGAACCTTCCCTTAAATGAGCATAATATCAGAAGTTATCCATTGAATTTTTTCCAATATGGATCATATGATTTATAACAGAACTGACTTTATTATCACGGTGTTAACTTACATTTTTCTATGAATTTACTATTCTATGAAATTACTATTCTTTAAATTTTAAATAATTCCGAAGCTATTGGCCAGTTTTTGCTATTTTTAAATGAAGTCGGATAAATCGTTATTTTAATATCTGTGGAGCATACAAATCAAAAATCGAAAAAAATGTGGTTTTATATTTGGTGTACCCAAATGGTGCAAACTGGCTATTCAAAATCAATTTATCATACAAAGCATATGACGATTTCATTAGTTTTTTAAGGCAAAACTTATAATATCGATTAATCGATTATTTAGGACAATTTGTTCGAATTATTCGCTATTCGAAAATCATGATTTTTTATTATTCGAACAAATATTTGACATAAATTATTCGATTAATCGAATAAAATTTAATCGGTTGGATACCATAATTGTTAACCCATACAATTATTTTTTGGGAGAAGGAATCCATTCCCAAAATGTGTAATATGGATAAATTTAATAAATATTTTTGCAATTACAGCTTTTCATGTGAAGCATATTTGACCAGACGTTCTTGAATATCATAATCCTTCCAAAGAATGATAATACTGTACCTACTTTGACACACTAAAGAAGCACAATAGATACTGTTATTTATAGGAACACATGGCCATACGTACTGGAATTGACTTATATAAATGAAAGAAAGATCAATATATTTCACAGCAGTAGGTTGCCTAAGTTGACATTTATATTTTCTTTTGTAATTTTAAGTGGGTTGTCTATTTTGGTAGTAAGACTTGACTGAGTTAGAACTCCGTCAAATCACGGCGGCGTGGTTGAAGTCGATATGAGTCAGTGAAATCGGCGGCGTGGTTGAAGTCGATTTGAGTCGATGAAATCGGCGGCGGCGCGGCTCGTGCAGAAAAATGCGGCGGCGGCTCGTCGGCTTAAAATCGGTCTCTGAAACATTGCACAGAACAAAAGCGAGAAGTTAAAGTTCATGATTATGTCCCTTGTAAATTTGGATTGACAGTTTTCAGAACGAAAATATAACCAGTTAAGGGGAAGTATTAGAAATTTTTATCGATCGTTATCTTTAAAATGGAAAAAAATTCAAAGGAAGCTAACGAGATTTTGTCGGCATAACGGAGATTGGTTGAAAGAATTTACTGCGACTTTCGAAAGGCCTCGGATTCAATTTTGTCACAAAACTAACGGAAAGTATAAAAGATATCACAACAAAATTACAATGATACTGATCAATTGATATGTGCAGCAGCAACATCAGCCCGCAGGGCAAAAGTAGTTAAAGCCCACAAGACCATCGAAAATGAAGTCAACATTGTACCAAAAGGATCCAATGTCAGTGAAGTTGTTACCAAATAAAGCTCTAGCGTATTTTTTACATTGTGGAATTATTATTGAAAGAATATCTTTGGCTACATATATAAAGTTAAGCTTATCCTTTATAAACAGATTATGTAAAATTCTTCACTTTCTGTAGGATTTTTTGGTGATGATTCGTCATCTATATATATAAAAGAGTTGCGTTACTGACTGACTGACTTATCATTGACCAGCCCCCAGACCAAACGGCTGAAGCCAGGGTCATGAAATTTTCAGGGTAGTTCCCAAATATGACGTAGACATCGACTAAGAAAGGGTTTTACGAAATTCGTACTTTTGGGGGGATAAAATGGCCCAAAAAGGGATAAACATCGAACCTTCGTCCTGACTAAACGGCAGTAGCTATAAACATGAAATTCGGTGAGTTCCTTGCAATGACCATGCAGACGAGCTACAAATAGGGATTTTTTCCAAGGGGAAAGCGGGACAAAAAGCGATAAAAATGGTACCAACTAAAATATTACAGCTAGAATCGTGAAATTTGGTATGTAAATTCCTCTGACCATATAGAAATGAAGTAAAATTGGATTTTTCGAAATTTTTAATTTTAAGGGGCGAGCGACACAAAAAGGGATAAAAATGGGATCAACTAAAGTATTGCAGATAGAATCGTGAAATGTGGTATGTAAATTCCTCTGACCATGTAGAAGCACAGTATAATTGAATTGTTCGAAATTTGTACTTTTTAGGGGGTAGGCGGGACAAAAAGGGTTCCAATTTAAGAATTGCAGCTATAGTCGGGAAATTTGGAGTGTAAACTGTGTGTAAAGCGCAATCTAAATGGATTTTTTTTAATTTTCTTATAGGGGGTGAGCAACAGTAAAAGTAGTACCAACTAAAGTATTGGAGCTATAGTCGTGAAATGTGGTGTGTAAGTTCCACTGACAACGAGAAGCGCAAATCTAAACGATTTTTTCTAATTTTGTACTTATAAACAATGAGCGGGATAAAAATACTACTAACTAAAATATTTCAGCTATAGTCGTGAAATTTTGTGTTTAAATTTCTCTGACAACGTAGACTTGCAACATAAATTGATTTCTTGAAATTTGTACTTTTAAGTTGCGAGCGGGACAAAAAGGGATAAAAATGGTACCAACTAAAGTATTACAGTAATCGTGAAATTTAGTGTGTAAATTTCTCTGACCATAACGAAGCGTAGTAGTTTGATTTTTCGAAATTTGTATTTTTAAGGAGTGCGCAGGACGAAAAGGGATAAAAATGCTGTACAATCATTTAATTACGTAAGCGCGGAATATAAATGGATATTTAAAAATTTGTACTTAAAAGGGGGGATACGGGTCAACAAGGAATAAATGTGTTACCAAATAAAGTACATATTTTTAGGGGAAGCAAAAACACATTTTAGCTTTAGTGATTTTTCAAAATGTGTACTTTTTGGGAAAGAAGTGCAAAAAGTTATAAACTGGCTGGCTGAATCTAGAAACATGAGATCGAGGATATAAATGGTTGTAATATTTTGTGCAAAACTTGGTAGAAAATTATAAAAATTATACATACGAAGTAGTTCAGCTAAAATAGTGCATATCGACAAGCACATTCCTTTGACTACGTGTGAGTGCTAGCTAATGGTTGGTGGTTTCCAAATTACTGTTTTAGATTTATCTATATTCACCAAAAGAAAATTAAATAAATACTATCCAAAAACAGAGGCGGAAAAAAATTAACAAATAACTGGCTTTTTCGCGTGTGAAGCAGCCGGTACTGCTAGTCCTTTATAAACAGTTTATGTAAAATTATTCACTTTCTGTAGGATTTTTTGGAGATGATTCGTCATAAAGTATATAAGACTGTCAGATTACTCAAATCCACCGATTTCTTCGATATGCTTGAATAAGCCAATACGGCAAAGGAAGAGCTTCCTACTTCTTCCGGAAGTAAAAGAGTTATTAGTTGTCAAATATAGTCGACAACATAAATCAGATTTTAATTTCAAAGCTTATGAAGATTATAGCACCTACGAGAACGAGGATAAAGAGGACATCTTAAGTAATCCGCATGCCAATATCTTTGACAATTTATGTATATTTGGATATTTGGAAAATGAATGAATAAATGCAAACTTATTCTGTAATATGAAACTAGTAAATGCACAGGAATATATATACTTTATAGGGTCTCAGGTCGATATTTCAATGTGTTACAAACGGAATGACAAACTTAGTATACTCCCATCCTGGAGGTGGAGGGTATAAAAAGTATACATGCATTTTTTAACCCTCTCATTACCAATGTTGCCTATAGGCAACATCATGAGTTAGCCCTATAAAATTCTTAAAATCACATATTTTGCAGAATTAATAAATTTTATTTTTGTGCACATATGTAACAAAAATTCTTCAAAAGAGATCCAACAAATTCGGTAACTTGTGTCTGCATAGGACGACGAAAACAAAAGTGAAGTCATAAATTTCAATTATTTGAGTTTCTTTAGAATTCCTTCTTATTTTTATAGGATTTCTTCGAAAACTGTCTTTGCCATACGAAGTGATACATAATAAAGATTTTTAAAATGAAGCAACATTTCAAAATATTGTTTATATTTAACCGATACCTGCAGTATAAGGATTTTAAGAAACATCCTGTTACTCATGTCCTCAAAATTTATAGAAATCATATTTAAACTCATACTTCATCAAAAATCATAGTAAATTTTATATATTTATTAAAAAATCGGGCATGAGAGGGTTAATTTCATTTTCTAGTTAGAAAGCCAAAATAATCAGGAAATGTTATATACAGTTGAGGTCAAAATAATAGCAGCACACCACAGCTTAATATACATTTTCAGATATTTATTTGTGTGGTAATTTTTTTATTGCTACTTCTGCATTAAGTGCTGCGTTATGAGGTTACAAACACAAATTAATTGTTTATTTGGTGATATGATTTTAATTACTTAAGAAATTTCAATTTTTTTTTGATTATTCGACATTTTGGACCGGTCAAAATAATAGTGTTAAAAAAATCTCAAGAAAAAGGAATTTTATCTCAATTTTTCAATTTGATTTGATGTTATAAGTAAGATATTATGAAATTTACACTACTTCGGAAAAGTTATTGTATTATTTTTCTTCATAAGTAGGGCGATGAGAGCATTGTAGAGAAGAAAATCGAGTTCATATAAAAAGGTTGAAATCTGAGGGAAAATAATATAGTGAAGTTCGACTTTTGTTCCAGTGTTAAATTAAAATGATCAGAAATTTGATATTATAAGAAGAAAAATCAAAAAACGTGAAAAAAAATCCGTTTATATCACCTACAACCATTCGCCTTACGCCCGCCACCGAAATAAAAAACAATGTCTGTCCATCTTTGAGAGCTTAAAATGTTCGTAGAATACTAAGAAAACATAATCTGTAAGCCAGAAGTCTGAAAAAATCCCCACTTAAAAATAAAAGACATGACACAAAAAAATGCAATTCGCAAAAACACACCTGATGTAGCCAACCGAGAAGTGGGTGCACGTTTTATGGTCAGTTGAATCAAAAATTATTTTGTATGGTGGGACAGTCCCTCGATAGTTTGTAAGACGTCCACAGAACACGGTATCCATCTCCAGGTATAGTACCAAAACTGTCAAATAGGGAGGATCAAGCTTAATGGAATAGGCGTTTTTTCATATTATGGAGTTGGGTCAATACATTGACGCAGAACTACCATGGACTCTGCCCAGTACTGCAAAATACTACGTAATATTATGCTTACGTATACAGAATACGGAATGCCCCTTAAATGGGTCTTCTAGCTGGTCAATTATCCCGACAACACCAACCGACTCGCAAAAAGGTGGGTTGAAGTTAATAATATCGATGTTATGGAATAGTTCGGGCAGACACCACACCTAAATATAATCAAAAATTTTAAGTTTGATGACTAAAATGAGGTCTCACTAGCAATACTGAAAAACAATAACGATGTTTGACACGTAATTATGAAGGCATGGTCAAAAATACCGCATGAAAGGTGCAAAATACGTAAACTCCAATAAACGACGTTATGAAGCAGTAATAAGCTATAAAGTCAGTGCAGCTAATTGTTAGATTCAAGAAAATATCGTTATTTAAATAATTATTCAAAAAAGTTTTCAAATAAAGTGAATTGAAACAAAATATTTTTAGTTTTTATTAGCGCTGCTATTTTTTTGACTGGTCCCATTTTTGACATAAATGGTTCTATAGGCCTAATCCCAAAATTACAAAAACTTATTTTTTTACTTAAAGCCAGATAAAGAATGGCACAATACCAACTTAAACACTTTTATGATTTACGAAGTAAAACTGATATTTTTCTTTGTCGACATTTTTTATCTCGTCGCTGCTATTTTTTTGACCGCAGCTGTATGTGCCAGTTGGAATGATAGTGGTCTAAGTCTGAACTCCAAAAATTGAGATATCCCAATTTAAGAACTTTTATTTCTGACATTTATAAAAAATTTACCCTTACAATGACATTTCTCATTTTATGCACACCAAAATTGTCTTTAGTGTTGGTTTGAAAGTCCACTAATATTGATGTGTAGCGATGCAAACAAACATTTTTTATTTATAAAGTCCATTTTAGGTGATTCAGATAACTTGAGTAACATTTAAAATAAAATTATTTGAAGATTAAAAAAATAATTTTGATATAAAGTTTCTAGACGAACAACCTCTAAATATTTATATACATTTTTATTTATTTATTTATTTATTTTTTTTTGAATTAAAATATTTTGTGTTTTCTTTCATTTTTGGAATATATATATATATTAATTTTGCGGAAACATTTTGTGTGTTCATTTTTTTCAATTTTGAGAAGAATGAGAAGCCAGCACATCCTCTGAAAGTAGTGGTTCCCTTGGAGGTATCAATGCTATCGATTTCTTTTTTATAAAAGTTCGATATAGTAGTAGGATATTATAAGAAAAAAAATTGTGCTTCGGTGGAAAAATATTTTTCAATTGACTTAAACATAAACCATTGCATATCTCAGAACGGATAAAGAGTGACTTAGACCACTTTTTTGGGGACGTAGCTCGCTATCACTAGTGGTCGTAAACAGGAATCATCACCCCGGGACCGCTTTCTCATTACTTCGAGATGGGTTCAATTGTCGCCCTAGCTAAGGCGCTTCACATTCCTAGTCCCCCATCCTAAGATGATCAGTGTTAGATTAGGGCTTCGATACTTCATTTTGCTGAATGTTTTCTTTACCTCTGAGCACATATTCTATGAAGCTGGCACATTGTTTCCACTTTTCTTCATTATCTAGCATTATGACGACCAGATTTAGCGGTGTAACGCATACTCCCAGTATATTGTCCAAATTCACTCTTTGGGTTGACCACCTTTCGCACTTGAAAATTGTATGTTCAGCATCATCCTCGCTCTAGCCACATATGTCGCATGACTTAGACCAATATCATACTATCTAGCACATATAGCCCTTCGACAAATTTTTTTGTTGCATAGTGTAATTTGGGGAAAATAGCTCACATGATTATTTTATTGTTTTTTTTTTTTGCTTTACCCACAGGAACCAAATGATGATGCCAACCGACTAAGCTTATCGATATTGGAATCACTTTCGCGCAATATGGCTAAGATCGAAAAAAATTTGTTGGATTTAAATAATAAGTGAGATAATTCATATTAGCCATTTGAATCAAATATGTAAATATTTTTGTTTCACAAATTTTAGATTTGGTGAACTCAATCACAGGTGAGTACATTTTTTAAATATTGATTGATATTCGCCATAATATTTGACTATTTTCTTTTCACAAATTTTAGATTTGATGAACTCAAGGAGAAGTGAGTATATCATTTCAACTAGACTAACATCCACAGGAATAAAACACATATTGTATTCATAATTTTGCATTATTTTATTTTTGTGTGGATATATTCCAAAATATTCTGTAGAGTGAAGGTATAAAGATATCTTGTCGAAGTTTCACATGAGTAGAGGTGGATCCTAAGTGGGTATGGTGTCTTCTGGGTTACCCTCCAAAGTTGGTTACCCCGTCCATGTTAAATTTTGAAATGATTGCCAAAAGTACAATTATGTACCGATTGCAAAGACATTTTGTACAGTGATAGTGCTTATGAATATCCACAAAAAATGTGCTTGATATTTGAGATACAAGAAAAAAATCATATTGTTGGCGAGGTTGGTTTTGTATTTTCAACGTTGCCATCTCATTACTAGACAGATAGCAAATTTCAAACTTCCATTTTTACCGTTTCCCCAAAAAGGCGTTTTCTTTCTGCAGGTACAAATTTTTTTTATTTTTCGCGAAGAATAATTTTTCCAATTTTTCAATACAAAATATTTTATTTGCAAAAATTTTCAAATTCTCAAAGCATATATTCATATTTTGACTTCTTAATCAGAATGTATTACCACATTCCTGCGGTAAATAATGTTTGGAACATATTTTCCCCACTTTCTGAATTTGGGTATTTTATTGGAAAAAGTTTTCAGAGTTTTTTCTATTAAATACCAAATTTCATAATCCAGTACATAATTGTCTTTTAGATATTAAAGCCTTTGTTATTAGAGTGATCAAACCCGAGACCGGGTTTTTCATCTGAGACCGACCGTCGAGTTTTTTAAAATCGCGGTTTTTTGATATTGCAAAAAAGTCGCTTTTTCGGTGCTAATTTGTTTATAATATGCCACTTTTATATTATCACAAGCAAATTGACTACAAAATTACGAACACAGCAATACTGTGAGTCTAAAATAGCGATGTTCGCTCTAGGTTTCACATGCATTTCTTATGGGCAGAAGAAAAATCGACGCCGTTGACCATTTGCCGCTGCGGATGTCGACCAGCCATACACATAAGAATATATGTGACTAGCAGTACCCGCTGCTTCGCACGCGAAAAATCCAGGTATTTGTTATTAGTTTTATCCGTCTCTGTTTTAGGATAGTATTTATTTGATTTTCTTTTCTAAAATAGTAAATTGGAAACATAGCACTCATATACATTCAATGGAATGTGCTTGTCGATGTACACTGTTTTTATCATTTTCTACCCAGTTTTTAACAACAAATTACAACCGCAGAGCCTTTTATCGAAAAAACAATCCATTTTGATGACGCTTCTACATGGTCAGAGGAATTTACATACTATATTTCATGATTCTAGCTGTAATCCTAAAGTTGGTACCATTTGAATCCCTTTTTGTCCCGCTCTCCCCTTAAAAGTACAAATTTCGAAAAATCAATTTGGATTTGTTCTTCTACGTTGTCAGAGGAATTGACACACCAAATTTCACGACTATAGCTGCAATACTTAAATTAGCACCAATATTATTCCTTTTTGTCCCTAGTAACCCTTAAAAGTAAAAATTTTGAAAAATCCAATTTTAATGCGCTTATACATGGTCAGAGGAACTAACATACCAAATTTCAAGATTCTAGCTGCAATACTTTAGTTGGTACCATTTTTATCCCTTTTTGTCCTGCTCACCTCTTATAAGTACAAATTTCGAAAAATTAAATTTTACTGCACATGGTCAAAAGAACTTACATATCAAATTTCAAGATTCTAGCTGCAATATTTAGTTGGTACCATTTTTATCCGTTTTTGTCCCTCTCACCTCATATAAGTACAAATTTCGAAAGATCCAATTTTACTGCGCTTCTACATGGTCAGAAGAATTTACATATCAAATTTCAAGATACTAGCTGCAATACTTTAGTTGGTACCATTTTATCCGTTTTTTGTCCCGCTCACCTCTTATAAGTACAAATTTCGAAAGATCCAATTTTACTGCGCTTCTACATGGCCAGAAGAACTTACATATCAAATTTCAAGATTCTAGCTACAATACTTTAGTTGGTACCATTTTAATCCCTTTTTGTCCCACTCACCCCTTATAAGTACAAATTTCGAAAAATCAATTTATATTCCAAGTCTACGTTTTCAGAGGAATGTAAATACCGATTTTCACTATTCTAGCTGCAATTCTTAAATTGGTGTAATTTTTATCCCTTTTTGTCTCTTTCCTCCCTTAAAAATACAAATTTCGAAAAATCCCTATTTGTAGCTCTTCTGCATGGTCAGTGCAAGGAACACACCGAATTTCATATTTCTAAGCAACTGCCGTTTAGTCAGGACGAAGGTTCGATGTTTATCCCTTTTTGTCCCATTTTACCCCCTAAAAGTACGAATTTCGTAAAACCTTTTCAAAACTTAGTCGATAGATTATTTTTAAAGGTGTTTTCAGGACCGTTTAGCTCACAGACGGTTTGACCAAAGGACGAAATATTTTGATTATCATTAGAACATCATTAAATAAACCAGAATTAATTTCTGAGAGTGACCGCAGCAATACTCGTCCTTGTAGGTAATATGAGGCTGATGAACTTGAGATTATGAGAGAAAATGACCTTGTATTTCAAAGAATCAAAAAATGCCCATAATCTTTGAACTTCATATCAAACTTATGATTTATTTTCTTCATTTATTATATTTATTTATTTTCTTCTTTTTTTATACATTTTATCTTATTTTATTCCCTACAAGATATCTGAATCGCAGAATGGGGTAATAGCTGTTTTTCAAAATGAATTCCTATTTCAGCAAGACATAATTTGTAGTTTTTACGGTGTTCACGCATCTTCTAAACTGACATTTTGGGAATAATAGATGCAGGACGAAAAGTAATGATGGGTTGTTATATTATTTAAAAAATCGCTAAATAATCCTACAGGAATGTTTGGAGTAATTTTCGAAAGATTTAAGTCAAACTAATTATGACATCAGAATTGACATATTTCCAAGAACGAGTATGTATTTTGTGGAATTACCTTATAATGAATAATTTCCCCATTTTTTACTGTTTCAAGAAAAACCCGGTCCGACGGGTTTTTTGAAGTGACGGTTTACGAAAAACCCGACATTGCAGAAAACCCGGGGTTTTGATCACTCTATTTGTCTCGCCACTGAAAACACCGTATACCATGAAAACACACACATACATATATTATCAAAATCTCAACCAATCTGTCCAAATTCTCCACCAAATATGAAACATTTTTAGATTATTCCATAGATGGTGTAAATGACTTCTACTTAAAAAAAAAAAAAACAAAAAGCTTTTTATGTATATGGGCCATTTTAAATTTGAACTATCGATTACTTTGACTTGAAAGGTAGAATAACATACATTTTTATTTTCAGATTTACGTTTGACATTTGCAAAATGGGACGCTATACACTCAAAGAAAATTGGGAAATATTGAAACTTAAAGTAGTGGGTATTTAATGCAAACTCTAAGAAAGTTACGTGGAACATTTTCAGCTCATTTTCATCTCGACGGCTATGTCAATAAGCAAAATTGTCGCGTATGGGGTTCAGAGAACCCACACATGACTATTGAGAAGCCAATGCATCCACAACGAGTCACTAAGCCTGTTCGATTGGACATATATATTTATTCTCGTCGTTCCATTATGGAACATAAGGCCATTGGGCTTACTAGCTTAATTTTTGTATGGAATTTACTCGCTTAACAAGAAAGTAGCTTACTACTCGCTTAGTGTTTTTGTCAGATTCTTATTGTTGATCCATTTAAGAAAAACCAATGGGTAACAATGATGCCACCTTATCAAGTATCATAATCGTAAACTAGTAAGCCCAATCGAACAGGCCTACTGTTTGGAGTGGATTTTGGGCTGTACTGAAAAATTGGGTTGATTGGATGAGGTACTGCCGAGCCAGTCGTGGTAGTCATATGAATGATATTGTGTTCCATTATTAAATGCCAAAGTTCAACCTTTCGATTGAATTGAATGCAGCAGTTATAATACGTATTATTTGCTTGCTATTACATTAATATTTTAATAGCTCTCCAGTAGCTCTACATTATGTGGAAAAGGTGTTTTATTCCAAATATTACATTACAAGATACAAACGAAACAAATGCCTTCGTTACGTTATGCGAAATAGAAGTACGTTTCATCTAAGTTGTGTAAATTTCAAAATTCTGCGAAGTGTGTATAATAAAATAGACCAATGTCGCTTTGAAAATATGTATTTGCTGGACAAACTTTTTCCTCTAGTTTTTTAAATACAATCTAATATAGTCCGACGTTACGTTACTGACGTTATGTGACATATTTCTCCATAGCTAGGAAGTGAAAGAAAACGTTTAAGATATTTTAAGTGCAAAAATATTTTTTTGGATTTAATTTATTTAATACTAGCTGACCCAGCAAACGTTGTTTTGCCTTCAAATTTTATTTATTTGTCGGTTCAGATTTATTTGAAAAAAAAAAAAAAACAAACAATATTTGAATAGTATGTATATGAACTATTAAATGATAAAAAGTATATGCAAAATAAAGAGTGTTATTCATTATATTGGAGAACTTCATCTCACAGGCGTCATTTCAAATTGCAGAAAATCTGTGGTCCATGGCAATTGATTCTTTTTTTAATTATTTGGGTTACGGTAGTGTCGATTTAGAGTTGTATTTTCCCTCATTGAATCGTTCTGTGATAAACAATATTTTTTTGTTGTCAGGTGCAAAAAAGATCAAAGCCGATGATTCTCCGACACGGGAACATGCGGCATAAAGTTAACCGTGTGAAAAACATTCATTCTCCAGACTGAGGCCACAAACGCTCAATGTGATTTATTGATTGTCATGGTGAATGCGAGACGAATTGGAAATTGGATTCGCTTAAACTCGAATGGCATATCGATTGGAATCATTGGAATTCTCTGAATGAGAACTTCCTCACCTTGGAACTGTTCTTTTAGTATTCTTGCGTGAATCACATTGCTCATGAGTTTTGTGACCGCTAAACGCGTTCCGTTGCATAATTTTGGTTGATTGATATTGCAAAGCATGATGACAACTGAAACAACCTTAAATTGTAAATTGTGCGGTGGCAATACAGGCACATCCAATGAATTTAAAAACTCAGTTGGATAGTTGCTTACTTCATCCGCGTTTGTTACACAGTCGATAGATTTGAAGGAATGCAGTGAACCAACGATTTGATTTTGAATTGTTCAGTTTAAGTGATCCACATCCTTGTTCTTTGCCAATTGTTCGAACTAATTGGCTTAATGCGTTTGTGTCGCATTCACGTTCACGCTGCAATTCTAATTCGAAAGGGTCGTATGGTCGACGATCTGGCAATGTCATTCCTAGCCTGACTAACAAACTGCCTTCTATCAAAACCAAAGCCTGGTTGTGCATCTCTTCATTCATCTCAATATGGGGATACTCTAAATGGACACGAACTCGATGCAAAATTTCTTATGACATGTCATCCTTGTACTTGTCCCACAATTCACGTGGATTTGATGGAAAACATGTGGCAACAATGATCGCAAATAATATGCGTATTTTATTTGGAAATGCAAAAACAGTTGCTTCAGCGATTCTCGCATCCCAACGTGTATAGTTTTCAAGCAAATTGATCTCTTTGAGCAGCATTTGCTGCAGTGAAATAAACACGTTGGCCGATCTCCAGATGCACTGCCAAATGAGTAACAGTCGGATAGCGTTCGTAAATTGGTAATGAGTATATACGACAAATCGGCGCTCCGGAATCATCAAACGGTACGCGTAAAAATGTATTGCGCTGGTGATTTCATTGCGCCGACCTTCTTGGATTGAATCTGCTTTCATCAATAATATCTGCTCCAAATGAAGTCATTTGAAAGCACCCGTTATATTTCTGAGTGTTCGATAGAAAATGAAGTGATTCTGGTCTTTGCCATGAAGCAAAGAATGCAATGGCTCTGGTGGTAAAGACAATGGTGGTAATTTAACCTTGCCACTGAGACAGCACAATCCAGGTGTTTCTACAGTGCACTTCAATGCACCGTAAACATAAACGTCATCTATTATGAAGATAGCGTCGTAAAATCACCCCATACAAATCGGGGATATATATATTTTCTGTGGTATTCTTCTTGTTTGGCAGGCGACCAATCCGAATTGGTGCGAATCATCGAAATCGGTCCACGCGTTCTTGAGTTATAAGCGTAGTAACTAACGCCACTCTCTTTTATACATAGATAGATAGATACATACATATATAATAGATTTATATAGAAAAACTGAAATATTAAGGAAAAAACTTGAACTTATTTAACTTTATATACTTTTCATTTTGGAATTTGCTGTTAAAGCTATTTTTATTTCAAGATTTTCATTACATGATATATATATCATGATTATATCCAATGCATTTTTTTGGATTCCTAGAATATTTGGAACCTACTTCAATTTCTCAATTAGACGTGGAGAAAACTCTTCAATTATTATTATATTTTTTTAAGTCCTTCAATTTCTTTCTATATTTCTGTTGTCTCTCCTTTGCCTTTTCTATGCTTTTGGCCATTTTTATTGGGCCTTTTTTACTCGTTCTCTATATTTTCTTGAGTACTCCCCCTTGATTTTTGTTCTTGTTACATTTTGTTTTAAGAGATTTTTAATGTACAGTTTGTTGTCATAACATATCTCTTTATTAAATATTTATTAAAAAATATTTAAGAGAAATGTTAATAAAGTTCATCTGGATAAATTACCATATTAAAGGTAATTGATTCAATGTTCCCGCAGATATTCCGATTAAAGTAAATATAAGATGATCTGGAAAAATTGATCAAGATCCAATGACAAATACAGATTATACAGCTGTAATAGGATGAATCTGACGGACAGGCCTATAACAACATATATACAGAGTTCTCATTCACGTTAGGTATTCCTAGTTGAAATATATCATGATCTGAAAATTTGATCAAGATCCGACGTAAGATGTAGTTTCTAGAAGTGTAATATAGTAGAAGTTGGCAACCCTGTTCGAGTAAAGTCTCATTTGCAAGTGCTCCGATACAAATATTTTTAAATCGTTATTTAGTACTGATACAGTGTATTTAGACCAATCTGGTAACGCGTATACGATCAATCATCTGTTGAACTATCTCATTTGTATCAAATATGCCTAAAACAAGCCGCCGTAGCATAAAAACCCCCAAAATAATATGTGGGCAGTGCAAAGCAGAAGTGAGAGAAGAAGAAGAGTCGATTCAATGTGATAAATGCGACAAGGCATTCCACTCTCTCTGTACTAGGCTCGACAAACGTCAATATGAGCATTTATTGAATAATGAGAGCGAAGAGTATGTTTGTCATCTCTGTGATGAAAGTGGAGGTGGAATAAGAAACGAATTAAGTCTGATCAAAACAAAACTGAACAAGCTAGACCAGCTGGATGTTTTGCAAGACAGTATGACCTTTTTGTCAAAACAATTTGATGACATGTTGAAAGGTATTGCAGACAATAAGAAAAGACTTGATGTCGTTCAAAAAGAAAACAAGGTGTTGAAGAAGGAAATCTCAGATTTAAAAAAATCTGTTAAATTTTTGAATGACAATCGAGTGAAAAATGATTGTATTGTTAGTGGTGTGGAAGTTGCTGAAGACGTGAGCGCAGTAGATGCTATAAAGTCCGTTATGAATGATGTTGGTGTGGAATTACTTTCAAATGAAATTGATGATGCGTTCTTTTTGAAAAATAAAACAAAAGTTAACGGAAAGCAAACAATGATCGTTAAATTCAATTCCTCTAAGGTGAAACAAAAGGTGATGACGGCTAAGCCAAAACTAAAAGAAAAAGACACCACAAAATCGATTTACGTCAACGACTTTTTAAGCAAGGAAACGCTAACCCTGTTGAATCATGCTATGTTGTTAAAAACAGTCGGTTACCGTAAAGTGTATGCTAATGGAGGAAAAGTCTATGTGAAAATGAGTGAATTGTCCAAACCAAGAGTTATCGCAGATGCCGATGTAGTTGACAATCTTCTTTTGGAGGCAACAGCAGCTAAAAGCCGCGGACGAAGAACCTTAATTCAGCCTGTAGAAACTACTGATGATTCTGATGGAAGCGATGCTGAACCAAATGCAGGATTTTTATCGCCATCTTAAACTTTTTATTTAATCAATAAAAATTGTAATATTTTTCTTTTAAATCTTCTAATATGAATCATTATTTTAATTCCTTTTGCTCATTTGAATCAAATTTAAGATCATTTCAAAATAACTATTTTAGTATCATATCAATCAATATGAGAAGCATTTCGTCCATTTATAAATTTAATAATTTTAAAAATATAATATCGCGCTTCACCAACCTACCTAATGTTATATGTGTACAGGAAACCTGGTTTCGTCGCGAACTTGTACAAATGTACAACATACCTGGATATAATTCTATTCATTGTTGCAGATCAGATGGATATGGAGGTACAACTGTATACATTCGTGACAATCTGCCATATACAGTTGAGGTCTGTGAAAGCAGTAATTTTGTTGAAGCTGTTGTTTTGACATTGCATAGCAAAACTTTTAATGGAAAAAAGCTTAATATAATGTCATTTTATAGATCACAGAAATGTAATCTGAATTCTTTTTTTTATGTTCCTAGAAGACATTTTCTATCGTTTTGGCCGAATGCCATGCATATTCGTTGGTGATTCTAATTTGGATTCCCTGCAGAATGTTTTAAATCTTGAGCTAACGAGTCTACTGGACTGTTTTAGCTTCGCCAATTGCCATAAACTAGTTACTCGTCCCAGTAGTGGTTCGTCAATCGATCATGTTTACAGTAACTTGGAACGAATATTACACATTGATTCTGCTGAATGTCATCTTTCTGACCATAACATAATATGTTGCCGTTTTGAATCAAATACTGAAAAATCTGACTTTATTGTAACTAAACAACGTCGCACAGAGGTCGATTTTGCACTTTTAGGTGGCCAAAATTATTTTTGTATAAAAATGGACTTAAAATAATGGTTAGATAGCAGAAAAAATTAAAAAAAAAATTCTAAGCATTATGGGGGTGGTTTTTTAGGGGATTGAGTAAGTAAAATATTTCTTCGCACCAAATATGTTGGCGCTCTCCATAAAAAATTATTTTTAATGAAAAAAAAGGTAGGTACAGATTAACAATTAAAGTGCAAATACATATTTTACAATATTTGATTATTCATTTATGGATAAATCTTGATCCGTGTCTGAAATATCGGATTCGGTATTCGGGTCAGCCGGCAGTAACATATTGATCGTTTCAGGGCAAAATGATCTTGGTTTGAGCCTTTTTTTGTTTCATGCTACTTAATAGTGGGTCTGAACTCAGTAATAGTCTATTGTATATATCACGGTTGCATTCCTCCCTCGAGAACTTTCTTGCGTAGTTTTCGCGGTATAACCGAAAGTGCTTATTTCTTGCTTCTGCTGCCTCTTCCGACAACTGTCCTATGGGTAATAAGGCATTTTCAATTACAGCTGCACCATGAATTAATATTTTATGCATGATCCGAGCCATTGGTGCCATTCATATAGGTCGACATACAATTTCGCAGTTGCCATTGCATATTCATCAAATTGTTGGACGTCTATTTGGTGACCACTTGAGATAGTTTCCAGTATAACCTTCAATCTATATATTAATTCAAAATCAATTTTGAAACAAAACTTGATTTTTTTTATTGTGATGTCATACATAAAAAAAACTATAATTTGGTCAGCCGCAGCTAGCTGCACCCAAATTGTACGTCATTAATTAGCCAAATATATGTAGTATTTAATAAAATAAAAAGTATTTCTCAAGAGGAGGCAATAATATAACAAAATGTCTTACAATCATGAAAATTGAGGAAACATTTCATTACAAAACAACCTTTTTTGGAAGTTCTATAAATATTTCAAATAACGTCAAAAATAATTTAAAAATATCAAGAAATGTTGATTTTTACCTGAACTATTTGAATCCATCACAATCACTACTAAAAGATTAGGTGGACAACACAAAATTTCTGTTGTTTAAATGTTTATATTGAGAGCGCTGATAACAATAATGTGAACTTTTTGAAACGACCAAGCTTGAACGGTGACAGTTTGTGAACGGTGACAGTTTCGCCAGTAGGGATGGTAAATTATTGTTACTGGAACATTCCATTAGCTCTGGGATTTTTTTGGGATTTTTAACGTCACTTTTTGAAATTTGACTTTTGACCGGCTAATTCTTAATAATCGACCTCTGTGCGTCGTTATAATTATCAGCATGTGAGAAATTATCTCCATCGCAATTTACAACTTAGTAACCTCACGGGAAATCCATCTGATGATATGGCACATGTAATATCTAGTATATCTAATGCAGTTACGACTTCTACACAGGAATCTAGGAGAAGAAAACCGCTGAAGTACGAAATAGCCCCATGGATAAAAGGTAATTTACAATACCTTATTGAACATAAAAAGAAGTTGCTGAAGTTAAGAAAAAAGAATACTAACTATGATTTAGAGACTGTACTAAAAAGATTAAGTAGAGTAATAAAAATAGCTACTAAAGAATCTATGAACAGATATTACGAAGAAAACTTATGTAAATTTAAACAACAACCTAGAAAATGTTGGAAATTTTTAAATGAATCGCTGGGAAGAGCATCCAAATCTGAAATTAAACTTAAAGATGAACTCGGTGAATTTATTGATAGTGATACTATAAAAGCTGAAAAGTTTAACGAATATTTTTCAAGATCGGTGCAGGAGTTGAAGGACCAAATTGAAGTATATCCGTCGGATAATTGCAATTTATTAAGAACTCTACGAAATCATTCGAATCGTTTTATATTTTCAAGTGTTACAAATACTGAAATTCATAACATAATAACATGTCTGGATAAATCTACAAGCACTGGCAGTGATGGAATTTCCTCAACAACAATTGTTGAATGTGTAGAAGAGTTGACTCCGCATTTGGCCAACATTTTTAATGCAACAATATTCACGTCTACTTTTCCAGAAATTTTAAAGACGCATAAGATTGTGCCAATTCCTAAAGAAATTCATGCAAATACTTTGGAGAAGTTTAGACCCATTTCGTTACTTTCAATCGTTGATAAAGTTTTTGAAAAAGTTATACATTCACAACTGTCAACGTATTTTGAAAATGAGAATTTACTATTTGAAAATCAATACGGGTTCAGAAAGGGATGTGGAACTGAAGAAGCTGCAGTAAATGTTGTGAATTGTATTTGTGACGGTCTTGATCGAGGATTCTCTGGAGTTGGTGGTGTTTTTTACGATTTCTCAAAAGCTTTTGATTTAGTGGATCCATAATATTGTGCCAAAAGCTATCTTACTATGGTGTAAAGGGAAAAGAGCTGCAGCTATTTGAAGACTATTTGAGAAACCGGAAACATTATGTCCAGATAAATTCCAGTATGAGCACTATGGAAGCTGTGTTGTGCGGTGTTCCCCAAGGCAGTGTTCTGGGACCGCTCTTGTTTAAAATATATCTAAATGACATAAACAACCTCGGACTACAAGGAAAATTATATATGTATGCGGACGACCTATGCATTTTCTATCCCTACAAACAAACAACAATGCTAAAAATATTAATTGAAAGAGATGCAGCCTTAATAGCAGAATTTTCGAGATTGAACAAATTGATACTTAATGCAAATAAAACCAAGTTCATAAGATTTAGACCAGGATCAACTCGTGCTGAAGACAGGTGTAATATTTTCGTTGATGGGAAAGAAATTTCGGAAGTGACTAGTATGAAGTACTTAGGAATACATCTGCAAAATAACTTAAGTTGGAAACTTCATATTGATCAACTGCGAACAAAAATAACTCCAGTCATTGGAATTCTGTATAAGATGAAATATAAGTTGAATGAAACATGCAAAAACTTAATTTTTCAGGCATTAATTCAAAGTCATCTTAATTATATGGCCCTTATATATGGATATAAGAAGAACTCAGATCTGAAATCTCTACAAATACTGCAGAATAAATCATTGAAAACAATTTATAATCTCCCACGTTTGTATCCAACGTTATTACTATATAGGGATGTAGCAAAACATGTTTTACCTGTGTATGGTTTATACAAAATGAAGTTGCTGGTATACGTTTACAGTGTATTGCACAATGTCGGACATCACACTATCAACATCAATAGAATTCAGCACAACTTTAATACAAGGAACAATTATCAATTAAGAGTAACCCGATGTCGCCTAGAAACAACCAGACAGCGAATTGAACATATAGGTAGCGTTGAATTTAACTTTTTACCACAATTCTTAAAAGATTTACGATCGATATCACTTTTTAAAAACAAATTAAAAGAATTTCTGCTGCAGAATATCGAAATGCTTCTTATATGAAAAATAGATTGTATTATTATATTTAAATATGTTTAATTTGATATTTACTGAATAATGTGTTGCCGACTAGCCTCAATAATGCCCTAGAGGCGCTGAGGCAAACAATTTATAGAAGTTAAAATTGTTAATATGAATTAATAAAAAAATAAAAAAAATAAAAAAAAAAAAAGAATAGGGCCCATTTGGTTTATACCAGAGTATGAACACATATTTGACTTTCAGAGTATGTATTCTTAGTTGAAAAAAAAAATGAAAACATCCGATGTAAGACGTGGGTCTGTGGATTTGTAAGGGCGCTACATTAAAAAGTGGGCCCATATAGTAGTAGGTATTCTTAGTTGAATTATAACATGATCAGCAAAATTGTGTCGAGATCCAATGCACGATGTGGGTTCTAAAGCTGTAATATAATAGAATGGGGCCCAATTTGTATGGGTAATATATCAAAATATGGACCTATATGTTAGATTTCCATAGTATGTATTCTTAGTTGAAATATAATATAATCTGGAAAATTTGATAAAATTCCGATGTAAAATGTCGGTCCTAGAGGGGTTTAATAAAAATGGGGGCCCATTTGTAAGGGCGCTACATTAAGAATTGGGCCCTTATCGATCACTTTCAAAGTAGGTATTCTTTATTGAAATATAACAGGATCTGCAAAATTTTATCAAAATCCAATGTGTGGGTGGGTTCTAGAGTGATAGTAGTGTAAACTGAGGGCCTATTTGTATGGGGGCTATACCAAAACCTATACCAAGACCTATATAGCTGGCTTTCACAATAGGTGTTTCTATTCTAAATGTAACATTGTGTGGGAAACTTTATCAAGATCCGATGTAAATGTGCATTTTTGATCAGTAATATCGTAAATCGGACGTACATTTTAGGGTTTGCATTTTCCCGTACTATTTATTTCCCGGGAAACGGAAATTATTTTTTCAATTTCCCGGGATCCCGGTACAGCACGGGAAATCGCCAACATAGTGTTTACCATAAGTCAAGCTTGTTTTTTTTTTTCAATGAAACATTCATATTTTATTAAAGTAAAATAAATATATATTTCACAAAGAAACTGTTACAGAATTCATATAATAAAGCGCAATGTAAGATCAATACAAACATCTTTTCAAGTTTCAAAATTAATTAAAGATCAGATATTTCTTATTTTATTGGAAAATGTGGACGCGACGGAGAACGCTCGTTCACATTAATAGTGACTATAGCATTAAACGAAATGTTTGTTCTTTGTCCTGTCGCTTCAAAAACTTTAATTTTTTTATTTCTGTCGTTCGGATACACGCCCAAAATCTATATTTCCCGGATTTTAATTTAATATAAATCCGAAAAAGTTGATTTTGAGTCTACATCTGAAGGCAGCTTGAAAATATTTTGTCATCCAACTGCAATATTTATTAAAAGCTATGTGATCTAAATTTTTATACAACATATTTTTGGTGGAAATGATGAAAAAATATGCAAAGAAATATGTAAAATTTTCTACTGAATTCCCGCGGGATTCCCGTACAAATTTCCCGGGATACGGGAAATGAAAAAATGTGCGAATTCCCGGGAATTTTCCCGCGGGAAATCCCGGGATGCAAAACATAGTACATTTGTATCGGGGCTATGTCAAAACATGGACCCATGTGGTCCACATTCGTGTTAGCCATTTCTAGTGTAAATACAACACGATCCTGAAAATGTTGTCATGTTCCCATGTAAAATGTGTATTCTAGAGTAGTAATAGCATAAAATATAGGGATATTTGTATGGATATACATATGTATATCTAATTTTCCGATTCCCTCCAATTCAATACCGATCGTCCTTGGCCAGAAAAAATAACTCCTGAAAAATTGCATGACAATCGTACTGCAATTGCGACCCGTAGAGTGCGAACAAGCTTAGATGGACAGACAGACACCAGCTGAATCGATTAGCTGGTGATTCTAATTCAATCCGTATACTTAAAGGTGGGTCTAGTTCTATTATTTCTTGGTGTTGCAAACATATGTCGGAAAACTAACTTATAATACCCTAGTCCACGAAGTGGTGTAGGGTATAAAAAGAACAAAGAATAATCAAAAGTGAATTCTCTTCACAAATGCAAAGATCAGGAAAGTATTTGTTAAAATAAGAAAATTTGAACTCTTTTTCATAAAAATATTGAAAAAGGTCATCTGTTTAAGCACTTTTAATTTATTCATCACGGTTGACACTCCGCTGGAAATGCCAATATTCATAAAAAAAGTAAAAAAATTAATTTTAATTTAGGGTTTAAAGTATAATTTTACATTGAAAATACATCTTAAAAAGCTGTGATACAAGTTTTGGAAAGCGGCTGTTAAAGTTTATTCCTCCACACAGTTGGAAGAATGAATTGTTTTGATACAATATCTACAAAACTACTTTAAGTAGACATGAGATCTTTTGCAGGACTATGACTATGACTTTTGGGACACTTTTGCATCATTAAGTCAATGTCACAAAAAAATAGACTTGAGATGTTTTGTAGCATCGTGTGTATAACAGGATGTCATTATCTGATAATACAAATGGTAATACAATATACGTAACTCTTCAAACATTATGAACGATAACGTTTCCCACCGCTTCAAATGTGTTCTATTCATTACTAATTGAAAATTGTTTTAATTTATTTCTAGACAAGAGATCCAAGAAAGCAAAATTATAAAATTAATGGAAACTGCAGATATTAACGTCAATCGTGTGAATGACAGCCGTTCGGAATCCAACAAAAGGTATATAAATATAACTTGAAATAGTTCTCCGAATACGCGGTATGCATTGAATGAAGCCCCAATTCGAATGACTTACCTTCGAACAAAGCACTTGAACATGATATTGAGATTAAATATATACATATTTGGGACAAAATGCACACTAGCCCACTTTGGAGTAATCAATTGAAATAGATATTTTTGTAACACGACTCAGGATACTCTTATTATGTATTACATAGTTATTGACGCCACTCTTACACTACCGGATATGACGTTTATGTTTCGAAGAGATTGGCGCCACTGTTTCTAACCTTCGCTCTATTGGATTTTGACCTGATATTGTTAAGATGCGCTTTGTATAGAATTAAATAGAGCTCTTTTGTGAAGCGATTTATTTTGGTTTACCGAATTGCATAATAAATTATTATTTTCACTATTGGGCAGTATAACTCAAAGCATTCGGTTTTTACTTCCATTTTCGTACTCATTCAATAGCCGATGTCATTGATCATTACGACATTTCTAGAAATAAATAAATAATTGAAATAATAAATTCGGCAACATACTTTCCAGACTGGAAACAGAACAGAATAATACCGAAACCTGGACTAAAATTCTTCTAAGAAAAGATGGTTCCCTCAACTTTAATCGCAACTGGAGCGAATACCAAAAAGGCTTTGGCAATCCATCAAACGGCGAGTTTTTCATAGGCCTCGACAAGATTCATGAAATGACCTCCCGCAGTCAGCAAGAACTTATTGTCATTTTGAAGGACTGGAAGAACGAAACGCGCTCTGCTAGCTACGATAACTTTCTAGTTGGTGGAGAGGGTGAGAAATATGCCCTCAAAGAATTGGGTCACTACAGTGGAGATGCAGGCGATGATTTGTATTATCACAAAGGTATGAACTTTTCAACATACGACCAGGACAATGATGAGTCCATGCATAATTGCGCCAAACAATTTAAAGGTGGATGGTGGTTTGAGTCTTGTTACCACAGGTAACTCAATAAGATAATCATTTACAATTTCTTGGAAAAAAAAAACTATTTTTATTTGCAGCTATTTGAATGGGCCCTATAGGAAAGAACGGAATAAGAGGAACTTTGGAATAAACTGGTATCACTGGAAGAACAGCACCGCGTATTCGTTGCGATATGCCGAAATGAAGATACGTCCAAAGGCTGTATAACTGTAGCAGGGATGTATTCGGAATAGTCAATTTAACAATTGTACTTAACGGCATGAATTTGTATTCAAGTTTTCTTTATGAAAATACATATTTTGCAACTTTTCAAAAGCTAATTTTATCTATAATTCGGTTTTGGGCTGTTGCAGTTAGCAGCTTAAAAGGATGTAAATAAAAATTATACTATTTAAACTTATTTTCAATGTTTGGATTATTTATTTCCAATTTAATCATGACAAATTTGTTGAATAATATTACAATAATTTCAATAGTTTACACATCACGACCAAGTACTCAAAATAACAATTGGACTTCGGGACAATTAATGAAATAATATAAATAACACTATGTAACAAAATTTTGTTTAAGTGAATTTTTTTGCTGTTTCTCATTGGTTATGTCTCTAAACTGAAGAAAAACTTTAACTGATGTCTGGCTAATCGTTTTTTAAGAAATGACATCGAATTTTAAAATTTTTAAATAGTACCTTTATTTTTCATGGTACAGATAGATAAGAGTGTGCATAAAAGATTGTTAAACAGCTTAATTTTAATGAAGGTATGCTTTTATATGATAATAAAACGAAAAATACACTTGAATCCTTAAATTCAGGATGCTCTTAATAATACTGTTTGGTTCTTTATGAATTTTAAGACAAAAAAATTTTTCCAATTTTGCATGAAAAAAAAAAATTTTTGGAAAAAGTTTCTGAATATTTCCAAAACTATTCACTTTATCAAAAAACAGTGTAAGAGTAACTTGGAGGTAATGTAGCTGCGGATTCTCGGAGTTTTTACTTAATCAAATCGGACAAACTGTTCTTGAGTTATGCTAAAATGTGTGGTGAAACCTCCATCATTTTTAAAATAGCGGTTTATATAATAAAAAAACGTTTAGGTAGATTCAGATTCAGATTTTATTAAATTCCAAAAACTTAAACAATTCGGTATAATCTTACGACTAACATTTGTACTTAATTTCTAACGTATATACTAATACATTTCTAGAACTATGTAACTAATACTTATACTATGTTGCAGCGTACTGCAACATTTCCATGATACATTCTTATCGCTATACATTTGTATTCTCCCAAAAAAGGAATAAGAAAAAGGGAGTTACTTAACATTTTTGATTTTTACTTACGAACTAACACTTATTTCTAAAAATACTATTTACAATACTTAAAATCTAGAAAGTTATCAAATCAGCCATATCCAAGGAACCTAACCTCCTGTGATAAAACAGGAGCCTATCATCCCTAAACAGAAGACCTTCCCTATCTAAGGTCAGAATACTGACCGGCGGTCTGTAGTTGTCCGTCGATAGTCTCTGCAGACTGTTGTCATACAGAAGACTGTCCTTAACCAGTCCGTTTTCTAGAAAGGAAGCCTTTTCTAGAAACTTGATTGCACTCCTCATGAGGAATACATCAATCCTATCAAAATCTATGGAGTCATAGATGGTCCTGGACGACGGTTGTCGCCAGGAACCATCTGGATGTCTGCGTGGTCGTAAGCCCAGGCAGGACACCAGAATCCTCCTTTCCCAGATTCTAAGTCTTTCCATTTGGTGGGAAGAAATCCCATACCAAACTGGAAAGGCGTTAGAGATCATGGGCCTAATGATCTGTTTATAGATCAATAGTTTGATTCTAACATCTAGACCACCCGTACATCGCAAAACGTGCAGATAACTCCAGAAAACAGTCTTAACTTTGGCCAGAATATGGTCAATGTGCCTATAGAATTCAAATTTGCCATGGAAGATAACTCCCAGGTATCTGATTCTATCGGAAGTACGAATCATATTGCCTCCAATAGAGAGAGCAGGTTCGTACCCCCGTGCACTAGGGTAGAGGAAGCGCCTCTTACCCTTGAAAATAATTCCCTCGCACTTGTCGACGTTCAGTCGCATTTTCCACTTGTCGAAAAATCTTGACAGTTCCTCAAGGTAAACATTTACTCTTGAGTTTGTGATAGCCGCTGCTGCTCCTGACAAAGCGATGAGAATGTCATCTGCATATACCAAGAGCAGCCCACCCGAGGGACGTTTAGGTAGAGGAAAGAACACTCATTATATTATATTTATGACCTAATTCATTAGATAAAAGCAAAAAATTCACTTAAACAAACAAAAAGATTTTTTTTGTTACGTAGTGTAATTAAACATGTGAAATATCACAGAAACAATAAAAACATAAATATTATTTTAAAGATCTTAAACTACAGATATGTAGCTTACACAAAAAAAAAGTTATCAGTAAGAACAGCAGAAAAAAAGAAAGCAGACTTTCTGCTGAAATAGTAGGAGGATGTTTTTTGTTTTAACAGACTTTTTCCTGCTGTTACAGCAGAATAGAAGCAAATTATTTGTTAAAACATCAAAAAATATGTTGTTACTGAGAATGGGCGAATTACACAGCATATTGCATCTTTTTAACAAGTAAACAAATATCGCAATTTTATTTTTGATGGGCTTTTATTAAAAGGAAAGACTGTTTCGATTAATATAAATATAATTAAATTGACATTACATTTAATTGCGTTGACATTTAAAATAGGAGGATTATTCAAAATTCGTACTTTTAAGGGATACAATTGGAAAAGAGGGATAAAAGTGGTACAACTCAAACCGCTGAAGTTCATGAAATTATCATTCATCTGACTATGTAGACGGAAACAAAAAGGTGATTTTCCAAAATTTTTACTTATAGGCGGAAATGGGACAAAAGGGGATAAAATTAGTACACACAGAGAATGAGATTGTTAGAAATCCATCAGAACCAATAAATAATGATATAACCACAACTATTTTTATTGAAAACACCATATTTCCATATTCTTCATAGATATATAGTTTAATGTACTAAAGAGTGATTTTTTTGAGGTTAGGATTTTCATGCATTAGTATTTGACAGATCACGTGGGATTTCAGACATGGTGTCAAAGAGAAAGATGCTCAGTATGCTTTGACATTTCATCATGAATAGACTTACTAACGAGCAACGCTTGCAAATCATTGAATTTTATTACCAAAATCAGTGTTCGGTTCGAAATGTGTTTCGCGCTTTACGTTTGTTCAGCGATGAGGCTCATTTCTGGTTGAATGGCTACGTAAATAAACAAAATTGCCGCATTTGGAGTGAAGAGCAACCAGAAGCCGTTCAAGAACTGCCCATGCATCCCGAAAAATGCACTGTTTGGTGTGGTTTGTACGCTGGTGGAATCATTGGACCGTATTTTTTCAAAGATGCTGTTGGACGCAACGTTACGGTGAATGGCGATCGCTATCGTTCGATGCTAACAAACTTTTTGTTGCCAAAAATGGAAGAACTGAACTTGGTTGACATGTGGTTTCAACAAGATGGCGCTACATGCCACACAGCTCGCGATTCTATGGCCATTTTGAGGGAAAACTTCGGAGAACAATTCATCTCAAGAAATGGACCGGTAAGTTGGCCACCAAGATCATGCGATTTGACGCCTTTAGACTATTTTTTGTGGGGCTACGTCCAGTCTAAAGTCTACAGAAATAAGCCAGCAACTATTCCAGCTTTGGAAGACAACATTTCCGAAGAAATTCGGGCTATTCCGGCCGAAATGCTCGAAAAAGTTGCCCAAAATTGGACTTTCCGAATGGACCACCTAAGACGCAGCCGCGGTCAACATTTAAATGAAATTATCTTCAAAAAGTAAATGTCATGGACCAATCTAACGTTTCAAATAAAGAACCGATGAGATTTTGCAAATTTTATGCGTTTTTTTAAAAAAAAGTTATCAAGCTCTTAAAAAATCACCCTTTATATTAACATGGTCATAACCGAAAGAAAGTAAAGACAGCAAAAACATTGGATATATCAATCGAAGATAATAAAAATATTTTGTGTTTAGCTCTTACACTTTTATACAGAAAAGAATACTTTTTATACAGAAATGAATACTTTAGTATCAATAATTAGTGATGACAACAAATAACTTATTTCTAACAATGTCGGAAGGTATTGAACTATAATAATATTATTGGTCGCAGTAATCATTTTCATAAATATACAAAATTTTAAATGAATTTGGATAACCCAACCAAAAATTTTAATTCTCAAACAATAATTAGTTGTTACAATAAACGAATACAAAAATTTCACTCGGCTGTCAAACACAAGGCCAAAATGAAAACATATTAACAAAATAAGTGTGGAATTTTGGAAACTAAACAAAATAAGTAAGTTGGAATTGCATATATGAAACTGTTTTCTTCATTAATGTACAAGCTGTATACATCAAAGGCGATCCACCATGGATATAAGTTTTGATGACCTCAGTTGAAATTTGAACATTTTTCAACAACATATGTACATTGAAAAATTGTCAAATAAAAGATGCGAAATTCTTGCAAGAAATTAGCGATATAAACAAAAACTGCCCCAAATTCAAAACTGCACTTTACTTTTGGTTTAATAAATAGTACTTCAGGAATATTGTCTTATTTTTTTAGAGTAACTCGTCAAGATTATTTCTTTCTTTTGCTGAATTAATAACTTTATCTCAGGATCCAATAGACAAAAATATTGTGGGTGCTGATACACGAGGTAAGACGCATTACAACAAAATAAAAAGTAGTATATTAATTCATAATTTTCAGATGAATCAGATGACTTTGTTCATATAAAAAGTAGCGCCTACCTAAATGAAGAATATGTGATGGCTTGCCAGAAAGATTATTTAAAGCAGTTTCAATTTTCAGACTCCTCAAAATCTTATATAAATGCTCTTTACTCAATCTACGGTGGAATCAGTTGCTGGGGACGTTTATATCAAACAGTTTTCCAAAATCAAAGACGGCAGTGTCCAAAAAAAAACCAGTAAGGAAAGGCTAAAGTCGGGCGGGGCCGACTCTATGATACACTCCACTTTCAATCCGAATACAATTCAATTCGGTGAAAAAGTGAAAACGGGAAGGTTTTTTGTATCCTGTAAATGTATGTGTTTGACAAAAAAATTTATATCGGAAAGGACATTTGTATGAGAATATATTGAAACCTGGAACGAAATAGGTGAAATATAAAATGTATAGTTTGACCAAAATCGGTTAAACTTATGGGAGCAACATTTGAATTTGGGCTATATTTAAATCTGAACCGATCTTACCCACTTTCACCATAGTTTTGTTTAGTTAGATTATAAGATGTTGTGCAAAATTTAAAGAAAGTTGAGCACAACATGTGGCTTTTAAAGCGGAAAAATTAAAATCGGGAGCGACATTTATATGGGGGCTATATCTAAATCTGAACCGATCTTACCCAATTTCTGCATAGTGTTTCTAGTTGAATTATAAGATGTTGTCCCAAATTTAAAGAAAATCGGGTACAATATATGGTTTTTAGAGCGCATAATTCAAATCGGGAGCGACATTTGTATGGGGCCTATATCTAAATCTGAACCGATCTAGCCCGCTTTAGCCACAGGTATTTCTAGTTAGATTATAAGATGTTGTGCCAAATTTAAAGAAAATCGATTAGAATATGTGGCATTTAAAGCGGAAAAAGTCAAATCGGGAGCGACATTTATATGGGGCTATATCTAAATCTGAACCGATCTTACCCAATTTCTGCATAGGTGTTTCTAGTAAGATTATAAGATGTTGTGCCAAATTTAAAGAAAATCAAGTATAATATGTGGTTTCTACAGAGGAAAATGTCAAATCGGGAACGACATTTGTATGGGGGCTATATCTAAATCTGAACCGATTTGACCTATTTTCACCATAGATATTCTTAGTTTAAATATAAGATGTTTTGCCAAATCTGAAGACAATCTGATACAATATGTGGTTTCTAGAGCGGAAAAAGTCAAATCGAGAGAGAAATTTGTATGGGAGCTATATATTAATCTGAACCGATCTGACCGATATTCACCATGGGTGTTTCTAGTAGAAATATAAGATGTTTTACCAAATCTGAAGACAATCTGATACATTATTTGGTCTCTAGAGCGGAAAAAGTCGAATCGGGAGAGAAATTTGTATGGGAGCTATATATAAATCTGAACCGATCTGACCGATATTCACCATGGGTGTTTCTAGTGGAAATATAAGATGTTTTACCAAATCTGAAGACAATCTGATACATTATTTGGTCTCTAGAGCGGAAAAAGTCAAATCGGGAGAGAAATTTGTATGGGAGCTATACATAAATCTGAACCGATCTGTCCGATATTCACCATGGGAGTTTCTAGTGGGAATATAAGATGTTTTACCAAATCTGAAGACAATCTGATACAATATGTGGTTTCTAGAGCGGAAAAAGTCAAATCGGGAGCGAAATTTGTATGGGAGCTATATATAAATCTGAACCGATCTGACCGATATTCACCATGGGTGTTTCTAGTGGATATATAAGATGTTTTACCAAATCTGAAGACAATCTGATACATTATTTGGTCTCTAGAGCGGAAAAAGTAAAATCGGGAGAGAAATTTGTATGGGAGCTATATATAAATCTGAACCGATCTAACACATTTTTACCACAGGTGTTTCTAGTTACAACATAAGATGTTTTGCCAATTTTAAAGAAAATCTGTTGTAATATGTGGTATCTAGAGTGAAAAGAGTCAAATCGGGAGTGAAATTCGTATGGGGGCTATATCTAAATCTGAACCGATTTTCTTCAAATTAAATAGCGTTCGTCCTTATCCCGAAAAACATCGCTGCGCAAAGTTTCATTTGGTTCTGGCTACAATTGCGACCTGTACTTTGATTACAAGAATAGATGGACAGACGGACGGACGGACGGACATTGTCAAATCGATTCAAAAAGTGATTATAAGTCGATCGGTATAATTAACAATGGGTCTATCTCGTTTCCTTTTGGGTGTTACAAACAAATGCACAAGGACATAATACTCTCGTGGAGTGTATAATTATAAGAAGTTCTGAAAGATTAAACGAAGGTAGCTTTTTTGCCGTCACTAATGTAATTTTCTTCGAATATATTTATACACTCCACGAGAGTATTATGTCTTTGTGCATTTGTTTGTAACACCCAAAAGGAAACGAGATAGACCCTTTGTTAATTATACCGATCGTCTTAGAATCACTTTCTGAGTCGATTTAGCAATGTCCGTCTGTCTGTCTGTCTGTCTGTCTGTCCGTCCGTCCGTCCGTCCGTCCGTCCGTCCGTCCGTCCGTCCATCTATTCTTGTAATCACGATACAGGTCGCAATTGTAGACAGAACCAAATGAAACTTTGCACAACGACGTTTTTCGGGATAAGGACGAACGCTATTTAATTTGAAGAAAATCGGTTCAGATTTAGATATAGCTCCCATACGAATTTCACTCCCGATTTGACTCTTTTCACTCTAGGTACCACATATTACAACAGATTTTCTTTAAAATTGGCAAAACATCTTATATTGTAACTAGAAACACCTGTGGTAAAAATGTGTTAGATCGGCTCAGATTTATATATCGCTCCCATACAAATTTCTCTCCCGATTTGACTTTTTCCGCTCTAGAGACCACATAATGTATCAGATTGTCTTCAGATTTGGTAAAACATCTTATATTTATACTAGAAACACCCATGGTGAATATCGGTCAGATCGGTTCAGATTTATATATAGCTCCCATACAAATTTCGCTCCCGATTTGACTTTTTCCGCTCTAGAAACCATATATTGTATCAGATTGTCTTCAGATTTGGTAAAACATCTTATATTCCCACTAGAAACTCCCATGGTGAATATCGGACAGATCGGTTCAGATTTATATATAGCTCCCATACAAATTTCGCTCCCGATTTGACTTTTTCCGCTCTAGAAACCACATAATGTATCAGATTGTCTTCAGATTTGGTAAAACATCTTATATTTCCACTAGAAACACCCATGGTGAATATCGGTCAGATCGGTTCAGATTTATATATAGCTCCCATACAAATTTCGCCCCCGATTTGGCTTTTTCCGCTCTAGAAACCACATATTGTATCAGATTGTCTTCAGATTTGGCAAAACATCTTATATTTAAACTAAGAACATCTATGGTGAAAATAGGTCAAATCGGTTCAGATTTAGATATAGCCCCCATACAAATGTCGTTCCCGATTTGGCATTTTCCTCTGTAGAAACCACATATTGTACTCGATTTTCTTTAAATTTGGCACAACATCTTATAATCTTACTAGAAACACCTATGCAAAAATTGGGTAAGATCGGTTCAGATTTAGATATAGCCCCCCTATAAATGTCGCTCCCGATTTGACTTGTTCCGCTTTAAATGCCACATATTCTAATCGATTTTCTTTAAATTTGGGACAACATCTTATAATCCAACTAGAAACACTATGCAGAAATTGGGTAAGATCGGTTTAGATTTAGATATAGCCCCCATACAAATGTCGCTCCCGATTTGACTTTTGCCGCTTTAAAAGCCACATATTGTGCTCGATTTTCTTTAAATTTCGCACAACATCTTATAATCTAACTAAACAAAACTATGGTGAAAGTGGGTAAGATCGGTTCAGATTTAAATATAGCCCAATTTCAAATGTTGCTCCCATAAGTTTAACCGATTTTGGCCAAACTATACATTTTATATTTCACCTATTTCGTTCCAGGTTTCAATATATCCTCATACAAATGTCCTTTCCGATATAAATTTTTTTGTCAAACACATACATTTACAGGATACAAAAAACCTTCCCGTTTTCACTTTTTCACCGAATTGAATTGTATTCGGATTGAAAGTGGAGTGTATCATAGAGTCGGCCCCGCCCGACTTTAGCCTTTCCTTACTGGTTTTACTTTATATTCTAGAATAGCAATAGCTTCCTATTACTGTCATATATGTTTCCTTCGACGGTCGTACCGAAATAGGCGAACGTTTCGAACATCGAAATTCAAGAAAGTTGATGTGATAAGAAATACTTTGTTGATGTCCCGTTAAAAGCAATCGATTTTTTTGCATATTAAAATGAAAACTACTAATTTAAAAATCTGCCATTTTGTAATTTGGTAATTTACTTTTGAAAAGAAATGTAGTTTTTTGGATGTATTGGATGTATCTAAAAATAGTGCCCCGGTTTTTGGATTAATTGGGCATATTATTCTGGAATGATAAAATTCTAGTGTGTTAAAATTATACAAACATGGTACTTCGATCGACATTTTTCCCCTACATAGTTAATTATATTTAATTAAAAATCCTAAATGTAAAATTCGCATCACATATTTGGAATTTGTTATATGGTAATATTAGTTATTATATTATATTGTATTTTAAAATGTAATAAATAAAACATTCAAAATAGTAAAACCATGTTTTTGTAATGAATTTCGGTCAGGATAATCGAATACAAAAAAATTTATCCAATCAACAAATGGTCGCAACATCCGAAAATCGTAATTTGGACTACAAAATTTGAAAACAACATATAACCAACAAATGATAATAACAACAGATATATATAACAATTTAGTGGCAGATACCGTTTTGATAGTTCGATGTACCAAAACATTCTATATTTAATGTCTCTGCAACAAATAATTAATAAACAACAAATTTCCAATAAAAAGCCGGTTATACTGATGGAATCACGCATGCAATATTGCGATAGTACGTAGAACTACAAAAATTCGGTTGGCAAAAAATTCGGTTGTGGTAATGAATCTGTTTTCTGTGTGTACCAACCAAACAGCTACAGTGAATTGTGCAGAATAGTTAAATTCGGTGTGTACATTGCTCTGACTGTGTATATAGGAAAAACAAGTATAAAAGGCGTTATATACACTCCACCACGGATTGCATTCCACAAAGGCTGCGATTTTCATAAAAGTGCAGCAATATTACAGGAAAATACATTTTTTATATGGCCAAACCAAAACAAATACAAATATTGAAAAAATAATTTTATAAATAAATATAATATTTTTATTATTTCAAGCCAAGCTTATAAGCAAGGCTACCAATACGTTTACACTATATATGTATATCAAAATAATACTTCAAGTCAATTCAAAAAATAAATATTCTTATATTTGTATTTTCAAAAAGCTTAAATACTAAAAAATATTGGTAGATAGTTGGTGCTACAGTTGTATTTCCAATCTATTTTAATTCTAAAACCAAAAATTTTGAAAATCCATTATCTCACGTACATAATGCAAAATAACCTAACTTCCTGATTCAATCCATTTTTGAAAAAAATCTTTTTATTTTGCGTATCTATTCAGTCAGATGAATTTATTCACCGAATTTCATTATTCTAGCAGCAGCCATTTGGTTGCTACCATTTTTATCCTTTTTTACCCTTTAAGGGTATGACTTTCTAAAATCTCTTTATTTTACGAGTCCACGCAATTAGAGGGGTGTACGTACATAGGGTTTGGGACGGGAATTCCCGTTTTAATTTAAATTAAAAAAAATATGTTATTGATTATTTTGAGCATTAATTTAAATTTACTATATAAATTGGAAATTTTAGATATATTTCAAATTCATATATTACTGAGTATTTGTTTATTACTACAAACAGAACTTTTTAAATTCGCTACGTAAGCATTTTTGCGAAACATAGCTAGGGGAATACAAACTTACTGTGAGTATATTTGCATGATCTTGTGAAACAAAAATATCATACCGACAATACCCCTCCAATAACCCTCGTGCTGGTTATAAGGGTGATTTTTTAAGAGCTTGATAACTTTTTTTTTAAAAAAACGCATAAAATTTGCAAAATCTCATCGGTTCTTTATTTGAAACGTTAGATTGGTCCATGACATTTACTTTTTGAAGATAATTTCATTTAAATGTTGACCGCGGCTGCGTCTTAGGTGGTCCATCCGCTTAGTCCAATTTTGGCATTTCCACGTTTTTGAGTAACAGAGACCCAATTGGTGCGAACGGCGACGAATCGAAAATTGGTGGTCATCATTAACACTGGCCGATACAGCTGCGATATTTTCTTCAGTTCGCACTCTACGTAAGCGTGTTGGTGGTTTAATGTCCAACAATGTAAATTTGGTGCGAAATTTAGTCACAATAGCCCGAATAGCCGCTTCAGTGGGTCGATTAAACTGACCATAAAATGGAAGCGCGCAATGAACTTTCTTAACAGAGCACGCATTTTGATAATAAAATTCAATAATTTGCAAGCGTTGTTCGTTTGTAAGACGATTCATGATGAAATGTCAAAGCATACTGAGCATCTTTCTCTTTGACACCATGTCTGAAATCCCACGTGATCTGTCAAATACTAATGCATGAAAATCCTAACCTCAAAAAAATCACTCTTTACTTTAAATTTCTTGTTTTCCTAGAAGAATCGACGAAATAAAAGGTGAAAATCTTCTTACATATGAAACCAGTAATAAATTGTTAAAAATTAGGATACAATTAAAATTTTTCACCTGGAAAATGTCAAGAGATATCAAATATGAATAGAAATATATCCTACGGTATTTTTAAATAACCCTTTGCAAGAAGTAGTGGACTATTTCAATGTTTTTATTTTTTATGAATTTAATTACTCAATATTAATTCTTTAATTATTTTTACATTTTAGAATATTTTACTTTGTTTCTGCAAAATTTTGTACATGAATTTTCTAAATTAATTACATCATAACATTCTCCGAGTTATTTGTTTCCTTAATCATTTTTATACACTCCACGAGAGTATTATGTCTTTGTGCATTTGTTTGTAACACCCAAAAGGAAAGGAGATAGACCCATTGTTAATTATACCGATCGTGTTAGAATCACTTTTTGAATCGGTTTAGCAATGCCCGTCTGTCCATTTATTCTTGAAATCACGATACAGGTCGCACTTGTTGACAGAACCAAATGATTTGAAGAAAATCGGTTCAGATTTAGATATAGCCCCATACGAATTTCACTCCTGATTTGACTCTTCTCACTCTAGATACCACATATTTTAACAGATACTCTTCAAAATTGGCGAAACATATTACATTTCAACTAGAAACATCTGTGGTAAAAATGTGTTAGATCGGTTCAGATTAATATATAGCTCCCATACAAATTTCGCTCCCGATTTGACTTTTTCCGCTCTAGAAACCACATATTGTATCAGATTGTCTTCAGATTGGGCAAAACATATTATATTTAAACTAGAAACATCTGTGGTAAAAATGTGTTAGATCGGTTCAGATTTATATATAGCTCCCATTCAAATTTCGCCCCACGATTTGACTTTTTCTGCTCTAGAAATCACATATTGTCTTCAGATTTGGCAAAACATCTTATATTAAAACTAAGAACACCTGTGGTGAAAATAGGTCAGATCGGTTCAGATTTATATATAGTTCTCATACAAATTTCGCTCCCGGATTGACTTTTTCTGCTCTAGAAATCACATATTGTCTTCAGATTTGGCAAAACATCTTATATTAAAACTAAGAACACCTGTGGTGAAAATAGGTCAGATCGGTTCAGATTTATATATAGCTCCCATACAAATTTCGCTCCCGGATTGACTTCTTCCGACCCAGAAACCACTCATTTTCATAGAATTTCTTCAAATTGAGCATAACACGTTATACTTGGACTAGAAGAACATATTGTGTAAGTGGGTCACATCCCATGCTTGGATATAGCCCCGATACAAATATTATTCTCGATTTGACAAATTGGGTCAGGTCATATCAGCCTATGATTAGGAAATATAAAAATTCTTCCCGTTTTCAATTTTCTACCGAATTGAATTGTATACGGATAGAAAGTGGAGTGTATCATATAGTCGGCCCCGCCCGACTTTAGCCTTTTCTTACTTGTTTAATTTTGAATCTAGAGTAGTCACTTGTGTCTGCGATTTAAATGTCCAATTTTATGACGTCTATAATTCTTTAATTATTACTACAATAATAAAAAATATTTATTTTTAGATTATTATTATATTGCTTTGTTCTTCTCGATCACTTACAATGAAGTGGCTTGATAATGTGGCTACATTTTAAACCATTGGTTTTTTCTTAAATGAATCAACAAGAAAAATCTGGCAGCAACACTATGATAGTAGTAAGCTACATGCCTCTTAAGCGAGTAAATTCCATACAAAAAATAATCAGGAATTACTTTCATATAAAAAGTTATCAAAAAATACGAAAACCTTGAAATAGTGTACACGGACGTGTATGATGGGCTTTAATAGGTTAAAAAGCACACCAATTACTAAATGTTGACATTTTAAATCATATTGGACATACCTAAAATAAATTATTTTTTCCCGGGAAATGAAAAAAGTCCGGGAAACCCCAAACCCTAGGTGTACACACCGAATTGCATCATTCTATTTGAAGCCGTTTAGTTGGTATCATTTTTATCCCTCTCTACCCATTGTATCCCTTGAAAGTACGAATTTGGAAAAACCCCTTATTTTTCGTGTATATGCAGTCAGAGGAATATATACTCCGAATTTCATGACACTAGCAGCGGTCATTTGGTTGGTACTATTCTATCCCCTTTTTCCATTTTAACCCCAAAACGTACGAATTTCGTAAAATCCTTTTACTTTACGTGTCTACGCAATCAGAGGAATGTATACACCAAATTTCATTATTCTAGATGCAGCCGTTTGGTTGGTACCATTTTTTCGCCCAGTTTCAATCCCAACCGATCTACGTTTAGATGCTAGCGTGCTTTCAACAGACGGACATGGCTAGATCGTCTTAGAATCTTATGACGATCAAGAATGTATATACTTTATAGGGTCTCAGGTCCATACTTCAAGGTCTAACAAACGGAATGGTAAAGTTAGTATACCCCCATCCTGGAGGTGGAGGGTATAATAAAAATATCTTTCGATATTCGTACCTTTTGGATCAAAACGGAATAAAATTGGGACAAAGCAAACGGCTGTATCAAATGAAACAAGTAAAAAAGGCGTTAAGTTCGGCCGGGACGAACTTTGTAAACCCTCCACCATGGATTGCATTCCACAGAGGCTACCGATATTCGTAGAAGTGCGGTAGTATTAAAGGAAAACATATATTTTTTTATATAGCAAAACCAAAACAAATACAAATGTTGAAAAAAATATTTGTATAAATAAATATAATATTTTTATTATTTCAAACCACGATTATAAGGCAAGGCTACCTATACGTTTACATATCAAAATAATACTTCTAGTCAATTCAAAAAATAAATATTCATTTAATTTATACTTTCAAAAAGCTTAAATACCATAAATATTGGTAGATAATGGATGCTACAGCTGGTTGTATTTCCATTCTATTTTAATTCCAAAAGTACAAATTTAGAAAATCCAAACGGCTGCATCTAGAATAATGAAAGTTGGTGTATACATTCCTCTGATTGCGTAGACACGTAAAATAAAAGATTCGTACTTTTGGAGTTAAAATAAAAAAGGGAATAAAAAAGTACCAACCAAATGACCGCTGCTAGTGACTCGAAATTCGGAGTATACATTCCTCTGACTGCGTAGGCACGAAAAGTAAAAGTTTTTTCCAAATTCGTACTTTAGAGGGATAAAATGGGAACAGAGGGATAAAAATAGTACCAGCTAAATGGCTACAGCTAGAATGATGACATTCGGTGTGTACATCCCTCTACTTGCGTAGACACGTAAAAAAATAGATTTTAGAAAGACGTACTCTTAAGGGGTAGTCACATCACATCCCCAAAAGCAAAAACAAAAGATTTTTCCAAATTCGTACTTTTTACTTTTACGGAAAAAATTGGTTGAATCATGAAATTAGATTATCTTGCACTCTGTATGTGAGCTTATGGATTTTCAAAATTTGTACTTTTGGAATTAAAAAAGAATGGAAATGCCACCAACTGTAGCACCTACTATCTACCAATATTTATGGTATTTAAGCTTTTTTGAAGATATAAATATAAGAAACTTTATTTTTTGAATTGACTTGAAGTATTATTATAATCGTTGTGTGAAATAATAAAAATATTATATTTATTTATAAAATTATTTTTTCAATATTTGTTCTGGTTTGGCTATTTTAAAAAATTGATATTTTCCTTTAATGTTACTGCACTTCTACGAAAATCGACAGCCTCTATGGAATGCAATCCATGGTGGAGGGTGTATAAAGTTAGGCCCGGTCGAACTTAACGCCGTTTTTACTTGTTCTTTATTTATATTTTTAAATTTTAACAACTTCCTCATTATTCTATTATTCGCAAAGTCGTATTCTAACATGGCTCTATCCGCGAAGCCAAAGTTGGAGTTTTCAACTTTAGCCGCAGAGGATTTATGTAGTTACGGTTGATCGTGCGGATTTAGGTTGGATCCTAATACTGCGTTCAGATATGCGCCCAAAATCCTCTTTGATCGGATTTCATCACCCTACAAAAATATATAAAATTCGGAACAAGTGGATTTTGGGCGTATATTTGAATGCAGTATTAAAAGTTAGCTTTATATTTCTTTTGAGCAAAAAATATTTTTTTTCGCAGCTTAAAGAAAAACAGCCCTAATAATGTTGTCAAAAAATGGTAACTTACAATATTTGAACAAGACGATGGCCCTATTTTTCGGTTTTGAGTTCGATCACTCTAGCAACGTGACTTAAAAAGCCACGTCTACGTATCTGGGGTAATTCAGTGGAAACAGATATCCCAAAAAACTGATCAGTATGTGTGGGTGCTGTTGTTTTTCATTTTGTTTTAACTCTGTTATCAGACAGTCGTGACAGTCGAATGCTGACACCGTATCCTATTGTAGCACAGACAAGTCTGCAAACTATCGTAACACTAACCGACATATAGACAGACGGCTGAATACTCTCCATGTGCAAACAACACATTTTGTTGACATACATTTTAACCAAATGCACAAACATACACTGCCGATCATTTAAATGGAAACAAGTAAAAACGGAACTAAGTTCGGCCGGGCCGAACCCTCCATCATGAATTGCATTCCACAGAGGCTGTCGATTTTCGTAGAAGTGCAGTAATATTACAGGAAAATATATTTTTTATATGGCCAAAGCAAAACAAATACAAATATTGAAAAAATAATTTATAAAATTATTATTATTATATTTTTATTATTTCAAACCACGCTTACAAGACAAGGCTGCCAATACGTTTACACTATATATCGAAATAATACTTCAAGTCAATTAAAAAAATAAATATTCTTATACATATATTTTCAAAAAAAGCTTAAATACCACAACTATTTATATTTTCAACAAATTTAAATACCATAAATATTGACAGAGAGTGGATGCTACAGTTGGGAATATTTCCATTCTATTTTAATTCCAAAAGTAAAAATTTTGAAAAATCCATTATCTCGCGTACATAGTGCAAAATAACCTAACTTCATGATTCAACCAATTTTTGCCGTAAATGTAAAAGGTACGAATTTGGATTTTTTATTTTGCGTGTCTATGCACTCAGAGGAATGTATGCACCGAATTCCATGATTCCAGCTGCGGCCATTTGGTTGGTACCATTTTTATCCCCTTTTTCCCATTTTACCCCCTTAAGAGTACGACTTTCTAAAATCTATTTATTTTATGTATCGTGCTTTCAACAGGCGGACGGACATGGCTAGATCGTCTTAGAATTTTATGACGATCAAGAATATAGGTCCCAGGTCGATATATCAAGGTGTTACAAATGGAATGACAAAGTTTACTACACCATGCTGGAGGTGGAGGGTATAAAAATACACACTTACTTTTAAAGTCATAGCTGGATCTATTTCGAAGCTTACGATATAGAATTTCCAAATGGTTTAATTATTTCACAGTAGGATCGCTATAATTGTTACTGCGTTAATCCGAAAAGCTCAATAACACTGTCCCAGCATTTTTTGAACAGAGTAGCGACCATATAATTCTGACAGGACATGTTGAGTAGATCATTTTTGTAGAATAAACTTATAGTCCAGCTGGTCTGAGTTTCTTCTTACAGAGAGTAAAATTTTTAATTTGTTGGTCGAAGGGAACATTACTAAGCGAAAAAGGTGTTGTAAGTTTATGTCTGAGATAATTCTTTTTGTCATCAGAACTATATTGTGGAATTTTATGATGATCCTCATAAAAGATCTCAACCCTCTAGCTCGTCTATTTATGGGTCAATTTGACCGTTTTTTCGAGAAAATCAAAAAAACCTTTCAAAAAGAACATTTAAGGATTATAATGCTCTACGAAAAAAGTTGCTAAAAAATTTCAGTGGGGGTCGCCAAAGACACCAAAGTTGTAAACAAAGTTCTTCACGCTGATTTTTTGCATGTGTACACTCAAAAGAATTTGACAATAAAAACAGCAGAAAAGGCTGCTGTAACAGCAGACTTTTTCTGCTTAAAAAGGGAAAACAGAGTTTGCTGTTTTTATCAGACTTTTTTCCTGCTGTTACAGGAGACAATTGTAGCTATTTCAGCAGCATGCTTCTGCTATTTTTTATTTATTTTTTATATATTTTTTTCTGTTCTGTTTTTTGGGGGGTTTTGAGGTTTCACTATTTTATAGCGTCGGGCGTTCTCGAAGTGTGCGAAATCGTGACGTTGATAGCTATGTTATAGTATTTTAAAGGCCTTAGGAATTTTTTATTTATGGTTAAAAATTATAATTACGTAATCGACTACTAGGTATATTGTTTATAGACATTTGGTCAAAAACGTATTGCGCAAAAAACGAGATAATGTGTTTTACATACTCTGGTGTAAAACCACAAATGCAAAATTTTGTGCAAAGTGAGTTTTTGCACAAATATTCTGTGCGTTTAAAATAGCCTATAGGTAGTCGAGTTGGTAGCGTGCTCAGCTATAAGCGTGGGGGTTGTAGGTTCGATTCCCACCAGAGGCTCTGGTCTGTCGCTGCAATAAAAATAAATAGCCTTTAGGCAATTTGTACTGAATTCATATATTGTACGTAATCCATTACCATTGCAACAAAAAGTTTAATTCTAAAAACAATTATTTTATCGCCTTAGAATAGTTTGAATCCGCTAACCATTTTTGGACGAATGGAGTTGATTTATGTCCCAAACATGCTCTCTTCCGTAATTAATTTGTTGATGTCACTATTGAGTGATTTATATTTTATATGAATTTCTACATGGTTTTTCGTCAGTTTTGCATAATTTAGAAGAAGATATTTAGAATTATTGTCATTATTTGGCCCACCTCACGCAAAAAATGCAGTCTAAAAACAAAAAAAAAACAAACAAACTATTCTCAAACGCCGTATAGTTATTTTGCTCCAAACATTACAATTTCATTAAAAACGGTTTTATAACTTTTTATTTATACTTTAAGGTCATATTAATTTGATTTTGCTTATAGATTAATGTATTTATATTATTTATATCATAGAGCATATTATTATTTGTGCTGCAGTTTCAGACTATATAATGTTTGTATGTCTAATGGATATAATATATATAGCTTAATTAGTGACACTAACCGAGAGATAAAACCGATTGTTACCGCTAAATTCATATTATGTTGTAATTGTAATGAACTCGGAGTAAAATATTTTGTGGGCTATCAGAAATAGTCTATCATAGCAATCTATCCACCATGTTTTCTAACCTATCGGGTATAATCGGGAAGAATTTAGAGAAATCGAATAACTGTGGATGTTTCGATTGATTCTGATATATTTTGATGTTTCGTTTTTAATTATAATTAAGCTCTAGGTCAGTTTTTTATATTTTTGTTTTTATTTTTATTAATCTGCATCTATGTATTTTTTTCAGTGCTTCGTGTTTTTGTTTATTTATTTGGTGTTAGAGTTGCCATATATGTACGTTCATTTAAATATGTAATTTATATGTTTTATGTATGTAATTGTAGAATTCCTGAAGATGATCCTCGAAGCGGATCGAATATTTGTAACTCTCTTAGTTGTGTTGCCAGATTTTTCCTGTTAATCCCCTCTAGGGTCTACTGCGGGGCAGTTTTGGGCCTTTCTTTCATAAAAAATATATAAAAATAGTCAAATGTATGGGGCCGTCTTAAGGGTTGCAGATGGAGGGTAGGTGTATTCTGAAAAAATATTGGGGCTGAAAAAATGTAGGGTATAGTTTTATGCAAGAAGAGGCCAGAGTTGGGAAACTTTAATCTATATATATATATAAAAGAGTTGCGTGATTGAGTAACTGAGTGACTGACTGATCACTCCCCAGACCAAACGGCTAGATCTAGAATCATGAAATTTGATGTGTACATTTCTCTTGCAGTGTAGATGTGTGATAAGACGGGGTTTTTCGAAATTCGTACTTTAAAGGGGTAAAATAGGGTAAAAAGGGATAAAAATGGTTCCATTGCAATGACCAAACGGCTGGGCCTAGAATCTTGAAATTTGGTATGGGTATTCCTCTTGCGGCAAGAAGGCATCCCAAAAAGTGGCTTTTGAAAAATTCGTACTTTTGGGGGGTAAAATGGGGCTAAAAGGGACAAAATGGTACAAACAACACGACTGAAGCTTGAATCATGAAATTTGGTGTGTACATTTCTCTTACAGCGTACAGATCAGACTTGAAGTGAGTTTTTCGAAATTCGTACTTTTAAGGGGTAATATGGGGTAAAAAGGGATAAAAAAGGTATTGATTCCTTCTATTTATTTTTCATTACACCTCTTACAAAATGTGTTCAAGAAATATTAGTTTTTAGCTGTCACCTAGAAAAACTTCAAAAAATCGATATAAACGTCCAATAATACGACCAGTGAGTTATTCTAAGACAAGAATACAAATTTTTATTTAAAGTGCTTAAGGGTCTATTAATTCAAAAAAAAATGAACAAAAATTCAATTTAAAAAAAATTAAACGGGAAAAACATGATTTTTAGAGGTGTTTTCAGGAGCGTTTAGCTCACAGATGTAGATCATCGTTAAACAATCCAATCTTCATTTCTGGGTGGTGACCGCTGCAATTTATTTTCGTGACCCATCCTATGTATGTAGTAAGTCACAAATATTCCCTATTTATTCACGATATGATAGAAAATTACGCGCGTCACTTTTCACAATTTTTGACATTACTGCCAACAATTATCCTATTTCACTGATATCTTGGGAAGCAAAATGTTATAAACCGCGACATGATGGATACAACGATAAACCCTAAATGTAAAAAAATATATTTATTTTGTTCCGAATACGTCTGAACGAATTCAATCAACACAGCATTGTTTATCTGATTTTGTAAAGTTTTATTTAATTTAATTCCCGCAAATATTAAAAAAACGTGAAATAATATTTAAAACGAAATTATTAGAAAATACAATCAGCAATACTTACATTACTTCAGTTGTTGGTTTGTTCAGAAGTCGGTCAAACATCGGCACGACGCGTCCGCAAAAATATCGGATTTCCCTCAGCACAGTGGACAACCTGTGGCAAAAATTAGAAGCAATAGAGAAGGTATTGAAATTTTGCACGCATCCCTTATATTGTCAAATTAGATCAAAAACAAGTTTTTGTTTAAATCCGCCCAGAACCACGGCCACCTCCCATCTAATATAAAATGAAAATAAATAATAAATTTCTTATTTTAATATACATGTCAAAACAAATCATTAATATTAATATATCGGCTTAATATTTACATACGCTCGAATGCCATAAAACCTTACATCCCTAAGGTATGATTTAAATAAATTTTTGTATTTTAGAAAATTGAACAGAAATCGGAAGACTTAGCCGACTGTCTGGGTTGTTGCTTTGGTGAAAAGCTCAAATTTCCCAACAACACAATCTTATTCGAGTGATTTGTAGTGTGATTATTAAAACCCATGGTTACACTGTGATAACTTTAAATATCTGTGACTGTTTCATGCCATGCTCGTTTGTCTGTTTCTGTTGGATTTTTCGTTAGAGTCCAGTAGTTTTGATAAAATGAACAGCAATTTTAGGTAAATCCTCTGGGGTATATTTGGCTACGTATAATACCAGCAATATTATGTTGATGTGTATGCATATTTCTGTAGAAAAATAAAACGAGAACATCTTTAATTGATTAGAATACAATTTGAAATATAATTGTAAACAAAAATAAATAGCAGCGAGGAATGATAGCCGAATTGCAGAGTTTAGAATTTCATGCATATAACGATTAGAAAACAATATGTACTTGAGTTTCCAGAAACTTTTTAAATTAAAGAACCTTGGATATAATTGTGTCGATCGCATAATGGGAGAAATTAAAAACTATTTTAATTAACTTTATTTATATATTTTATTATTTATTTATTTATATTTATTTATTAACTTTATATTTACTGAATTCATAAATTGTACGTGATCCATTAACATTGCAACAAAAAGTTTAATTATACAAACAGTCAGTTATCGCCTTATATTAGTTTGAGTTCGCTAACCATTTTTGGGCGAATGGAATTGATTTATGTCTCAAACAGGCTCTTTCAATTCCGTAATTAGTTTTTTTTTTTGATATCACTATTGAGTGATTTATATATTATATGAATTTCAACATGTTTTTTCGCCAGTTTTGGATAATTTTCAAGAAGGCTGCTAGAGACTTCCCTCCAAAATTATTTGTCATTTCTTTGCCCGCAAAAAATGCAGTCTAAAAACAAACAAAAAACTATTCTCAAACACCGTATAGTTATTTTGCTCCAAACATTACAATTTCATTTAAAACGGTTTTATAACTTTTTAGTTATTACTTTAAGGTCATGATAATTTGATTTTTCTCATTATATTATTTGTGCTTCAGTTTCTGACTATATAATGTATGTATGTCTAATGGATATATTTATATCTCAATTAGTGATACTAACTGACAGCTAAAACCGATTATTACCTTTAATTTCAGATTATTTTGTCCTTGAGGACTATCAGAAATTTCGAAGATATAGCTATATATCTTCGAAGATATAGCTATGATATATATATATCATGCTATAGTCTACCTAACCTATCGGATATCATCGGAAAGAATTTAGAGAAATCGAATAACTATTAAATGGGTTTATCAAACCACTGTTAGCCACTTGAATATATTAAACATGCTTTTTAGAAAAAAAATATAATGCATTTCATTAGCATTTGTCTCGGACTAATAAAAATATAAGACCCGGCGCCGTTAATCTTTTTTAATAAACAGCAAAAATTTTCAGCAGCCTGTAAACTTCTAAGCAGTGTGGCTGCGGAAGCAAAACTGCAGATAATTTGTTGTTATAGCAGACAAATTGCTGTAATACCAGAAAAAGTGTCTGCTGATGGGCAGCAAACAATGTCTGCTGTTAATAGCAATTTTTTTTCTCTAAGTGTACTTACTTTTTGCTTGCTTCTTACTTGTTTAATAAGTAAATGAAATGTATGTGTGGATAGATAAATGCCAATTTTTATACACTCCACGAGAGTATTATGTCTTTGTGCATTTGTTTGTAACACCCAAAAGTAAACGAGATAGACCCATTGTTAATTATACCGATCGTCTTAGAATCACTTTCTGAGTCGATTTAGCAATGTCCGTCTGTCTGTCCGTCCGTCCATCTATTCTTGTAATCACGATACAGGTCGCAATTGTAGACAGAACCAAATGAAACTTTGCACAACGACGTTTTTCGGGATAAGGACGAACGCTATTTAATTTGAAGAAAATCGGTTCAGATTTAGATATATAGCCCCCATACGAATTTCACTCCCGATTTGACTCTTTTCACTCTAGATACCACATATTACAACAGATTTTCTTTAAAATTGGCAAAACATCTTATATTGTAACTAGCAACACCTATGGTAAAAATGTGTTAGATCGGTTCAGATTTATATATAGCTCCCATACAAATTTCTCTCCCGATTTGACTTTTTCCGCTCTAGAGACCACATAATGTATCAGATTGTCTTCAGATTTGGTAAAACATCTTATATTTCCACTAGAAACACCCATGGTGAATATCGGTCAGATCGGTTCAGATTTATATATAGCTCCCATACAAATTTCTCTCCCGATTTGACTTTTTCCGCTCTAGAAACCACATATTGTATCAGATTGTCTTCAGATTTGGCAAAACATCTTATATTTAAACTAAGAACATTTATGGTGAAAATAGGTCAAATCGGTTCAGATTTAGATATAGCCCCCATACAAATGTCGTTCCCGATTTTACATTTTCCTCTGTAGAAACCACATATATTGGCAAAACATCTTATATTTAAACTAAGAACATCTATGGTGAAAATAGGTCAAATCGGTTCAGATTTAGATATAGCCCCCATACAAATGTCGTTCCCGATTTGACATTTTCCTCTGTAGAAACCACATATTGTACTCGATTTTCTTTAAATTTGGCACAACATCTTATAATCTTACTACAAACACCTATGCAAAAATTGGGTAAGATCGGTCCAGATTTAGATATAGCCCCCATATAAATGTCGCTCCCGATTTGACTTTTTCCGCTTTAAATGCCACATATTCTAATCGATTTTCTTTAAATTTGGGACAACATCTTATAATCCAACTAGATACACTATGCAGAAATTGGGTAAGATCGGTTCAGATTTAGATATAACTCCCAAACAAATGTCGCTCCCGATTTGATTTTTGCCGCTTTAAAAGCCACATATTGTGCTCGATTTTCTTTAAATTTCGCACAACATCTTATAATCTAACTAAACAAAACTATGGTGAAAGTGGGTAAGATCGGTTCAGATTTAAATATAGCCCAATTTCAAATGTTGCTCCCATAAGTTTAACCGATTTTGGCCAAACTATACATTTTATATTTCACCTATTTCGTTCCAGGTTTCAATATATCCTCATACAAATGTCCTTTCCGATATAAAATTTTTTGTCAAACACATACATTTACAGGATTCACTTTTTCACCGAATTGAATTGTATTCGGATTGAAAGTGGAGTGTATCATAGAGTCGGCCCCGCCCGACTTTAGCCTTTCCTTACTGGTTTTTAAGATAAAAATGACACATGACTACGCTTCAGGTGGTCCATTCTTACAAGGGTTTGCATTTTCCCGTACTTTTTATTTCCCGGGAAACGGGAATTATTTTTTCAATTTCCCGGGACAGCACGGAAAATCGTCAACACAATGTTTGCCATGAGTTAAGCTTTTTTTCCCAATGAAACATTCACATTTTATTAAAGTAAAATAAATATATATTTCACAACGAATGTGAGATCAATTCATTCATCTTTTCAAGTTTCAAAATTATTTAAAGATCAGAACGATCGTTCACATTAATAGTGAGTAGGGCATTAAATGAAATGTTTGTTATTTGTCCTGTCGCTTCGAAAACTTTAAATTCTTTATTTTTGGATTCGGATATACGCCCAAAATCTATTTCTCCCGGATTCTATTTTTTTCATATGGAGCTTGACAGGAAAAATCCGAAAAAGTGGATTTTGAGTTTAAATCCGGTCCGGTCCGGTCGTCTCTTCAAAAAAAATGAGGGAGTTACATTGGATTAAGATGAAAATTATTAAATTTAAGAGAGTGCTGTCGTCGGTTTTTGACACAATTCATTCAAAATAACATGAACATTTCAAAATTAAGAATGCCGGGAACAAAGAGAATATGATGTATTTTGTCTTATTTTCAATAAAATTTCAATAAAATGTTTTGCAATTAGTCAAATAAAAAATAATAAGTAAAATGTTCATAAAATTCAAGTAAAACACGATGCGGATTTTCGTAATTTTAACGTTTTCTGCCGTTTCTTTGTTCTGTTTTCCATGGATAATTCACAACTAACAAAAAATCAGGAAAAATATTAATTTTGAAACACCCATTCTTCACCTAAGATTGAGGAAAAGAGTGTCACACTTACATTAACATTTTAATCGCACGTAGCTGTCAGAATTCAAAGAGTCGGACGGACCATCTTATAGATTTATATTTTTTGGTATAAACATTACGAATTTTTATCGGTGTTTTCTTAAATTATAAATTGATTTTGAAATTTTGTCGAAAAAAGGGTCACTTTACGTGGAATCACTCAAATCTATTGCACTCTTCTTAGTAATGTGTCGGCTAACATAAGATCTATATTGATCATATAGATCTTATAGTACTGATAAATCGTATAGATCTTATGAACACTCTTTTCATTAGTGTGTCGTATTTGTATGTATTTGGCTTCGCCTAGAAAATTCTGATGATGGACTTCTTATATCGAGATAATCCTAAGTAAAGTCTCAACATTTCTAGTACTTATTTACATGTGAAATTTCATTGAAATTAGACAAATTGCAGTTTGTCTTCCATCTTTTTTCGAATTCGCCGATTGTGTCTCACACTAGGATAAACAATGAAAAAAGAGACAAAAAAGACGATTTTCTAAAATTGGATTGAATTAATTTTGAGCCAACCAATACGGTGGTGTTCATCTATGTCAGAGAATATCTGCATTGTCCAATATCCAAAACATTTTGTCACAGAAGCTCCACCAATAAGATACGACTGTTTCAGTGCGGATATTTTGATGATAATTATGTTTGGATATTTATGAAATATTGTCGTTATACACACACGCACAGCGGACAATCAAGGTTTAGGCAAAACCAGATGTCGGTTTATTATCAACAAAAAAAAAAACAAATGTTCACCAAGTAGAATATTCAATAAACCAGCGATAGCCGATGAAGACTAACCATACGTTAATCTAAAGCTCGGATTCTGCACTACATAACAAAGTAATACAATCGAATCGAGTTAACTGAAAATGGAAAATTCCAAGACATGTGTCCAGTTTTTACACACGACCTCAATGGATTGAATGCATTTTTGGACTTAGTGGAAAATTGACTTTTTGTCACTTTTGGTTTTTGAAAACGACTTTAACAAATTCTAGAACTGTTCGATTGGGTTTAGTAGCTTTTGAAATTTCTTTAAAATCGTTTGAAATCAGACAGCAATTATGGATTGTACACTGGTTATGACTGAACAAACAACACACGTGCAAAAAATCTGTACACTTTGTAACCGGTTTTGGTAATGCCCCAAAAGAAAAAATCATTAAGCCCAGCAGAAAATCGGTTTCGTAGAATGTCTGTACTCTTCGTGTCAGATTTATACTGAAAGAATTTTTCTTCGTAATAGTTATGAAAAGATTTCATAAAACTTTGGTGGAAAAAGCAAAACTCATATATTGGACTGATAACACTTTGCGACAGTCCAAAAACTCTGGGAAGTGATATTATTTTTCTTGTAGGTAGGTATTGTCGAGAAGAACAAGAATCTGTGTTTGAAATTTGCCAGAAATTCCCAAAATCTTGAGTTACGGTTAAAAACCCGGTTTTCGCACCTTTACTCTCGTACACTATGCCACAAAAGTCCACAAACGTTTAACATATTATGATTATAATATGATTATTCTCTAACTTCGATTTAACATTAAATGTATAAAAATGACTCCGTAACAACATAAAAGGAACTTTGTCGTATCTGAAGAACTATTATTTGTAGACTTTTGTGGCATAGTGTATATGTCTATAACATGGTTGGTTATTAACCGATTTTCACTTTCACATTGGATTTGAAAAGAAGAAACCTGGAGCTTTCGCTCGAAATATAGCTTATTTAAGAAATCTGTGTGCTTTTGTCCAGCAAACACATTTTGTAAACAATATTTAGTCATTTCTCAACTTGGACAATATTTTTGCACTTACTAACCGTACCACTTGTAAATTTATTTAAATAACACAAATACATTTCACACAGTTTTTTTAAAACGTTGTTTTCTGATCTCGAACCTCGAAAAATTTAGACGTGAAGAAGAATATTAAAGAAATCAAAGAAAAATGTTATGGTTTTAATACAATGCTCTTAAAAATTTTGAAATATTTTATATCAAAAAATATGTTTTTTATAAATACAATCAATAATTCCATTGTATTTATAAAGACTTTTTGTGTCGACTTTATGCGGCGCACAGTGGTTCAGAATCAAAATCCATTGGCCAAAATTCAATAACTAGGCTTTTGAAGGAAAAAATTGTGTGGGTTCAAAGTCAGACATTTACTCAAAAAGAATATTTTTTAAATATTTATTACAAACAAACTATATTTGGCACAAACATAGTTTTGACATCATAAAAAGCAAAGAAACAACAATTTCTAATAAAAAGAAGTAAGGAAAGGCTAAAGTCGGGCGGGGCCGACTCTATGATACACTCCACTTTCTATCCGAATACAATTCAATTCGGTGAAAAAGTGAAAACGGGAAGGTTTTTTGTATCCTGTAAATGTATGTGTTTGACAAAAAATGTTAAATCGGAAAGGACATTTGTACAAGGATATATTGAAACCTGGAACGAAATAGGTGAAATATAAAATGTATAAAGGGTGATTTTTTAAGAGCTTGATAACTTTTTAAAAAAAAAACGCATAAAATTTGCAAAATCTCATCGGTTCTTTATTTGAAACGTTAGATTGGTCCATGACATTTACTTTTTGAAGATAATTTCATTTAAATGTTGACCGCGGCTGCGTCTTAGGTGGTCCATCCGCTTAGTCCAATTTTGGCATTTCCACGTTTTTGAGTAACAGAGACCCAATTGGTGCGAACGGCGACGAATCGAAAATTGGTGGTCATCATTAACACTGGTAATGATGAATGATGAATTCGCACTCTACGTAAGCGTGTTGGTGGTTTAATGTCCAACAATGTAAATTTGGTGCGAAATTTAGTCACAATAGCCCGAATAGCCGCTTCAGTGGGTCGATTAAACTGACCATAAAATGGAAGCGCGCAATGAACTTTCTTAACAGAGCACGCATTTTGATAATAAAATTCAATAATTTGCAAGCGTTGTTCGTTTGTAAGACGATTCATGATGAAATGTCAAAGCATACTGAGCATCTTTCTCTTTGACACCATGTCTGAAATCCCACGTGATCTGTCAAATACTAATGCATGAAAATCCTAACCTCAAAAAAATCACTCTTTAGTTTGGCCAAAATCAGTTAAACTTGTGGGAGCAACGTTTGTATTTTGGCTATATTTAAATCTGAACCGCTCTTACCCAATTTCTGCATAGGTGTTTCTAGTTGGATTATAAAATGTTGTGCCAAATTTAAAGAAAACCGGGTGCAATATGCGGGTTCTAGAGCGGAAAATGTCAAATCGGGAGCGACATTTGTATGGTGGCTATATTTAAATCTGAACCGATCTTACCCAATTTCTGCATAGGTGTTTCTAGTTGGATTATAAGATGTTGTGCCAAATTTAAAGAAAATCGGGTACAATATGTGGTTTCTAGAGCGCAAAATTCAAATCGGGAGCGACATTTGTATGGGGTCTATATCTAAATCTGAACCGATCTTACCCAATTTCTGCATAGGTGTTTCTAGTTACATTAAAAGATGTTGTGCCAAATTTAAAGAAAATCTAGTACAAATTGTGACATTAATAGCGGAAAAAGTCAAATCGGGAGCGTCATTTGTATGGGGGCTATATCTAAATCTGAGCCGATCTTACTCAATTTCTGCAAAAATGTTTCTAGTTGGATTATAGGATGTTGTGCCAAATTTACAGAAAATCAAGTACACTATGTGGTTTCTAGAACGGAAAAAGTCAAATCGGGAGCGACATTTGTATGGGGGCTATATCTAAATCTGAAGCGATTTGACCAATTTTCACCATAGATTCCTAGTTTAAATATAAGATGTTTTGCCAAATCTGAAGATAATCTGATACAATATGTGGTTTCTAGAGCGGAAAAAGTCAAATCGGGAGCGAAATTTGTATGGGAGCTATATATAAATCTAAACCGATCTAACACATTTTTACCACAGGTGTTTCTAGTTGAAATATAAGATGGATTGCCAATTTTAAAGAAAATCTGTTGTAATATGTGGTATCTACAGTGAAAAGAGTCAAATCGGGAGTGAAATTCGTATGGGGGCTATATCTAAATCTGAACCGATTTTCTTCAAATTAAATAGCGTTCGTCCTTGTCCCGAAAAACTTCATTGTGCAAAGTTTCATTTAGTTATGTCTACAATTGCGACCTGTATCGTGATTACAAGAATAGATGGACAGACGGACGGACATTGCTAAATCGTCTCAAAAAGTGATTCTAAGTCGATCGGTATAATTAACAATGGGTATATCTCGTTTCCTTTTGGATGTTACAAACAAATGCACAAAGACATAATACTCTCGTGGAGTGTATAAAAATTTGAGTGCAAAATCTCTTAAAATATGTGAGGAATAGTTCGATGCAGTTATTGACTTCAAGAGACCTGTGTGCAGTAATTCGATTTGTCTGTTAAATCAGGTATTATTTTGGTTTTTTGGGCATACCGGCAAATGAACTCCGATTGCTATAAAATTTATCATGAGCATAAAAGAAAATTTAATCATCTTTTTATCTGCGTACCTACTTTTCAGAAGTTAATGAGTCGAAAATGACTAAATTGCGCTTTGGAATTAAATCTGACTTTTTACACTAAATGTGTCCTATCGTCCAAGGGTACAATTTCGTGCAGGCAAAAGTTACCACACAAAAACAGGGAACCCTTCAACCTTTCCAAATATGTATATATTTCGTTAAAGGCTTTTGAAGGCAAACAGTTGTGTTGGTCCAAACACAATATTCATTACAACCAAACTATATTTGCCACAAACATAGTTTTATTTTAGCATCATAATAAAGCTAAGAAACCACAATTTATAATAAAATAAATTTGAGTGCAGAATCTCTTAAAATGACAAAGTAAAAAAAAATGTTTTTTTTTTCAATTTTCAAAATCTGAAAATTTGTAATACAAAAAAATTTAAATTTTTTCTTCGCATCATGAACAAATCCGTAAAAATATGTTAAAAAAAAACATAAAAACAAAAAAAGTAAAAATTTTAAATTTTATTTAATTTGAAAAATACGAAAAGTAATCAACTTTCAAAAACAATAAGTTTAATTCTATTTCTTTGGAAAACATACCATGTACTATTAGATTCTAAAAATAAATTTAAAAATTACTTTTATAATTCAAATCAAAATTTTTATGAAATACTAAAAACTACCAGTCAGGAAATAGCACTTTCACGCATTTTGATACAAATGACATAATTAAAAAAACAAGCAGTGTAAATTGTATTTTAAATATTAGTGGCAGTTGGAAATTCTACTGATATGTGCCAGTTAGTATACCACCATCAGTCTAAGTCACGAGATATGCAATGGGTTATGTTTGAGTCCATTGACAAATATTTCTCCACCGAAACACACTATTTTTTCTTAGAATATCCTACTACTATATCGAATTTTTGCAAAAAAAATCAACATCGTGGTATCTGTAAGGGAACCACTACTTTCAAATGATACACTGACTTAGAACACTTTCATTCTTCTCAAAAATAAAAAAAAAATATTTTATTTTAATTCGAAAAAGTAATATTTCCTTAGCAAAAATGAAAGAAAGGAGATAATATTTTATTTCAAGACAAATTAAAACAAGTAAAAAGGAGTTAAGTTCGGCTGGGACGTATTTTGTATCCCCTCCACTACGGAGTGCATTCCACAGTATTACCTGCAGATTAAAGTGTACTACCATATTAGGAAGATTGTGATTTCATTATTATAATATTAATAGTCCTCTACTAAATATAAATATAAAACTTCATGTGGAATGAAAAAGAGAATATTGTGCCCTAAATATTGATAGATAGAATTTATTTTTAGGTACGCATTTAGAAAAATGCATACCTCTTTTTTCCTCGTCTACGTGGACAGACGAGTGAAAATACTTCAAGCTACAGCCGTTTGATTGTTGCTAAATTTAATCCCATTTATATCCTGATGGTACGCATATCGAAAGATATCTTTATTTTTCCCGTCTCCGCAGTCAGAGAAGTGTACAAAGCGAATGTCTTTATTATAGCTGCAGCCGTTTGGTTGGTACCATTTTTATTCCCATTCGCCCGATTTTCCGACTAAAAGTACAAATTTCGACAAAAAAAAATCTTTTTTAATTCGCATTTCGCACAGTTAGATGAATGTACTGACCGGAGTTCATGATATCAACTTCGGCGGTTTGGTTGGTACCATTTGTATCCCCTTTTCCAATTGTATCCCTTAAAAGTACGAATTTTGGAAAATCTCTATATTTTACGTATCTACGCAATTCATGTTTCATGTTTCTAGCTATTGTCCTATCATCGGTACCATTTTTTATTCCTTTTTGTCCCATTTCGTCCGCTAAAACATGTATTTACTTTTTGGTGCTTTTACGCTACAAGAGGATGAATATACGCAAAAATTTCAAGTGTATATAAAGCAGAAATAATAAAAAATGCTTAAATAGTCTAAATATCAATCTCAGCCGATCTGCAACCATAAGACACATTTATGGAAACTTTGAACCTCCTAGCTCTTTTTGTTCGAACGTTAGCGTGCTTTCAACGGACATGGCTAGATCGTCTTAGAAGTTTACCACGACCCAGAATATATATACTTTGTTGAGTCTCCGATGAGTATTTCAAGGTGTTACAAACGGAATAACAAAGTGAAAAGTGTGGATATAGTGTGACTTAGACCACTTTAAAACTAACACTAAAGACAATAAATTGAGAAATGTCATTGTGACGGTACATTTTTTTAAAAATGTCAAAAAGAAACGTTCTTAAATCGGAGATCAAAGTAAAGAGAACAAGTAAGAAGGCGTTAAGTTCGGCCGGGCCGAATCTTATATACCCTCCACCACGGAGTGCATTCCACAGTATTACCAGCAGATTAAAGGATGTCGACATAGAAGTACAGAGCCATATTACGAAAAATGTGATATGTTTATGCACATTACTATATTTGATTACTATTTCAAACTATAATGTATACTTATGCGCACTGTTTAAAATCTACTACTACAGGGTGATTTTTTAAGAGCTTGATAACTTTTTTTTAAAAAAAACGCATAAAATTTGCAAAATCTCATCGGTTCTTTATTTGAAACGTTAGATTGGTCCATGACATTTACTTTTTGAAGATAATTTCATTTAAATGTTGACCGCGGCTGCGTCTTAGGTGGTCCATCCGCTTAGTCCAATTTTGGCATTTCCACGTTTTTGAGTAACAGAGACCCAATTGGTGCGAACGGCGACGAATCGAAAATTGGTGGTCATCATTAACACTGGCCGATACAGCTGCGATATTTTCTTCAGTTCGCACTCTACGTAAGCGTGTTGGTGGTTTAATGTCCAACAATGTAAATTTGGTGCGAAATTTAGTCACAATAGCCCGAATAGCCGCTTCAGTGGGTCGATTAAACTGACCATAAAATGGAAGCGCGCAATGAACTTTCTTAACAGAGCACGCATTTTGATAATAAAATTCAATAATTTGCAAGCGTTGTTCGTTTGTAAGACGATTCATGATGAAATGTCAAAGCATACTGAGCATCTTTCTCTTTGACACCATGTCTGAAATCCCACGTGATCTGTCAAATACTAATGCATGAAAATCCTAACCTCAAAAAAATCACTCTTTATATATAGGGTCCGCCAAATAACTTTTTAAAAACTACTGAATATTTTCTCAAAATAATTTCATACAATTGCCTCGGGCACCCCACAAATAATAGTCCAACGGTTGAATAGTTGAAAAAAAAAACGTTAGATGGCGAACCCCATACCAATGTCTCCTATGATTTACTTTTTCCGCTCTAGAAACCACATATTTCAACAAATAACTTTTTTTTTTTGAAAATGCTATAAAAAAACTACTGAATATTTTCTCAATTTTCTTTTTTTATTTAAAAGTAAAATCCTTCCGGTTAATAATGGAAAATAATATCATTCAAATGGCTGCCTCGGGCACCCCACAAATAACAGTCCAATGGTTGAATAGTTGAAAAAAAAACGTTAGATGGCGGACCCTATATAAATACAATGCTGTAATTGTGAAAGTGAACATGCCTAAATATTAAGTTATTGTCAGTCGCCATTATTGAGAAGCAGTTTCAGATACAGACAAAGTGACTGTATTATTTTGATAAGTAAAGTAAAAATTTTAAAGATATCCCCATTCGCCCCATTCTCCGCCCAAATGTACAAATTTCGAAAAAACCTTTTTGTTTCGAATCTGCATAGTCGGAATGTATACACTGAATTTCGTGATTTCAACTTCAGCGGTTTGGTAGGTCCCATTTTTATCCCTCTTTTTCAATTATATCTCTTAAAAGTAAGAATTTCGAAAAATCCCTTTATTTACGTGTCTATGCAATTAGAGGGATATACACACCGAATTTCATGATTCTAGCTGTTGTCGTATCATTGGTACCATATTTTATGCCTTTTTGTCCCATTTCGCCCACTAAAACTTTTATTTTCTTTGTGCTGTTTCCAAGCTACAAGAGGAATGTCCGCAACAAATTTCAAATGTATGGAAATCAGAAATTTAATTAATAAGCCAAGGCTACCAATATTTTTATACTATGTATATATAATGGAAATATTACTTCAATTCATAAAGTAAATATAAGGCAGCAATCATAAATACCCTAAATATTGAGGGATAGAGAGTGTATTTTCAGCTGCAGTCCTTTGGTTGGTTGTATTTCCGTCTATTTTAAATTCAAAAGCATACATTTTGAAAATACCTCATCTCTCACGTACGCAGTATAAGACAACTTCATGATTCTACCATTTTTTGTTGTAAAAGCAACAAAATAAAGTACGCATTTGGAAAAAAAATATTTTACGTGGCTATGCACTCAGAGGAATGTATATACCCAATTCCATGATACTATCTGCGGCCATTTTGTCGATACCATTTTTATCCCCTTTTTCGCATTTTACTCCTTAAAAGTACGACTTTCGAAAATTTCATCATTCTAGCTGTAGCCTTTTAGTTGGTACCATTTTTATCCCTCTGCTCCCATTGAATCCCTTGAAAGTACGAATTTGGAAAAACATTTTTTTCGTGTCACTCAGTCAGAGGAATGTATACCGCGAATTTCATGGTTCTAGCAGCATACATTTGTTTGGTACAATTTGTATCCCCTTTTTACACCCTAAAAGTACGAATTTCGAAAATTTCCTTTATTTTATGTGTGCACGCAATCAGAGGAATACACCGAATTTCATTATTCTAGGTGCAGCCGTTTGGTTGGTACTATTTTTATGCCTCTATCCCCATTTAACCCCTTAAAAGTACGAATTTAGAAAAAATACTTTTATATTATGTATCTACTCTATTAGAGGAATGTACACGCCAAATTTCGTGTTTCTATCTGTTGTCGCTTGATAGGTACCATTTTTATCACTTTTCGTCCCATTTCGCCCCCTACAAATAAAAATCACTCTATGGTGCCCTTTTATGATATAAAAGGAATGCGCATTGCAAATATCAAATAAATACAAGCTAATATGTTCAAAAAAACATAAATATTAGGGGTATTTTCAGTCCTTGTGAGGGAAAAATTTTCCCTCTGGGCCGATTTCGCCCACTTTCAATCCCAACCGATCTGCAACCATAAGACACATTTAGGAAAAATTTGAACCTCCTAGCTCATTTCGTTCGGCCGCTATCGACAGACAGACATGCAGACGGACATGGCTATATCGTCTTAGAATTTTACCACGACCCAGAATATATATACTTTATGGGGTCTCCGATGAATATTTTAAGGTGTTACAAACGGAATGACAAAGTGAATATACCCCCATCCTGGAGGTGGAGGGTATAAAAACAAGTAAGAAAAGGCTAAATTCCCTCCACTTTCTAACCGGAATACAATTCTATTCGGTAAAAAGGTGAAATCGGGCAGGATTTTGTTGTGTTTCTAAGGCTATATCCAAACATGGAATGAAGTGACCCACTTTCACAATATGTTCTTCCAGTTCCAGTATAACGTGTTATGCTCAATTTGAAGAAATTCGGTGAAAATACGTGGTTTCTGGGGCGGAAAAAGCCAAATCCGGAGTCAAATTTGTGTGGGAGCTACATATATATAAATCTGAACCGACAAGTGTTGCAGTTGAAATATGTTTTGCAAATTTTGAAGAAAATCTGTTAAAATATTTGGTATCCAGGGTGAGAAGAGTCAAATCGGGAGTGAAATTCGTATGGGGGCTATACCTAAATTTGAACCGATTTTCTTCAAATTAAATAGCGTTTTTTTTTTGGTTCGGACTACAATTGCGACCTGGATTTTGATTACAAGAATAGATGGACAGACAGACAGACATTGCTAAATCGATTCAAAAAGTGTTTCTAAGTCGATCGGTATTGTTAACAATGGGTCTATCTCGCTTCCTTTTGGGTGTTACAAACAAATGCACAAAAACATAATACCCTCTTGGAAAGTATAATTAGCATATCTCAATTTTTGGAATTCAGACTTTGACCACTATCACACTAACTGGCACATACATTGACAATGAAATTAATATTTTGTTGTGTGGCTTTTATTGTAATTCACACAAAAGCTGGCATTTATCTCTAAATATTTTTACCGAAAATCTCAGAGCTTTACAGCTTTGAGATTTGTGTTTTCAATTGGGTACTGATCTGGGGACGGGACAGGACAGTTCACTATAATTGAGCATTTTGTCAGATACACATGGTAACAAAAAAGTCATCAAGCATATTTATGTATGCATAATAGTTGGAATCCAATGTTTGACCCCAACGCTATAGTAAGAAAAACTTTTCAAATCTATAATACTGAAACCACCACCATTTATATATTTTTACCCTCCACCATACTAAGTCTGTCATTCCGTTTGTAACACCTTGAAATATGAGACCCTATAAAGTATATATATATATATATTCTTGATCGTCATAAAATCCTAAGACGATCTAGCCATGTCCACACGTCCGTCTGTTGAAAGCGCGCTAGCATCTAAACGAAATGAAATAGTATGTCCAAATTTCCCCAGAATACGTCCAAAAGTTGTAGAACGGTTGGTATTGAAAATGGGCGAAATCGATCCAGAGGGAAACAATTTGGGAATAGAGGGATAAAAATGGTACCAATCAAGCGGCTACAGCTTGAATAATGAAATTCGGTGTACACATTCCTCTAACTGCTTAGACATGTAAACTAAAAATTTTGTTTCCAATTCTTACTTTTAAGGGGTAAAAATGAGATAAAAATGGAACCAACAAGTTATCAATACTATTAGGGGGTGAAATGAAATAATCCATTAGAATTTGTCGTTCACTCAATCTCTGCTGAGATTTTTTCGGCAACACTAGCTGTGTACGCCGAAGTAGTTACGTAGACTCGAAATATAATGTGATCTTGTGATAAAAATTGGTGCCGACCAACTGGCTGCAGCTAGAATCATAAAATTTGGCGTGTACATTTCTCTGATTGTTTAGACCCGCAACATAAACAATTTTTTGGAAATTTGTTCTTTTAGGGAAAACTGAGCGAAAGGGGATACAAAAGGTACAAATCAAGCGGCTGCAGCTAGAATCATAAATTTCTATTTATACATTTCTATCACTTCGTATACGCGAAAAAAAGCTTTCTCCAATTTCGAATTTTTAGAGACAAAACGGTGTAAAGGAGATAAAACTAGTACCAAGCAAGTGGCAGTAGCTCTGTACTGTGTGGAATGTTGTAATTGAAAATGGCCGAAACCGGTCCAAAGTAAAAACTTTCTTTCCTAACAAGAAATGAATATATTTTATTATTTTATTAAGACTGCTGAAAAAAATAGATTTTCTGCTAAAAGAGGCTGCATTTTGTCCCTGCTAAAATAGCAAACAATTGTTTGCAATTTATACAATATTAACGATTTTTCTCTGAAATATTATCTATTATATCTCGTATGTTCTCTAACGTATCGTATCTATATGTATATCTTCGGAAAGATTCTCGATATATATAAAATACTAAACGGGCCATTCTGCATAATGAATTGTTAATATTTTCGCAAAAAATAAAGTATCCTCAGATTTTCAATACAAAATATGTATACAATTACAATTGTACAATTTTTAAATTTCTTGCTAAAGTGAAAACAAGTAAAAACGGAGTAAGTTCGGCCGGACCGAACTTTATATACCCTCCACCATGAATTGCATTCCACAGGGGCTATCGATTTTCATAGAAGTGCAGTAATATTACAGGAAGATATATTTTTAATATAGCCAAACCATAACAAATATAAGTATTGAAAAAAAAAATTATAAATAAATATAATATTTTTATTATTTCAAACCACGCACCAACAAATATATATATAGTGTAAACGTGCTTTGTAAACGTTCACACCCTCCACCTCCAGGATGGGGGTATACTAACTTTGTCGTTCCGTTTGTAATACTTTGAAATATCAACCTGAGACCCTATAAAGTATATATATTCTTGATCGTCATAAATTCTAAGACGATGTAGCCATGTCCGTCCGTCTGTTGAAAGCACGCTAGCATCTAAACGAAAGGAGCTAGAATGTTCAAATTTTCCATAAATGCGTCTTATAGTCGTAGATCGGTTGGGATTGAAATGGGGCGAAATCGGCTCAAAGGGAAAAAATTTTCCCTCACAAGGACTAAAAATACCCATAATAATCCCTAATATTTTAGCGTATTTAAGAATGTTTTTTGAATATGTCTGTTTATATTTGCTTGATATTTGGTATGCGCATTCCCTTATAGCAAAAACGTGCACCATAAAGTGATTATTATTTGTAGAGGGTGAAATGGGGCAAAAAAGGGATAAAAATGGTACATATTAAACGACAACAACTAGAAACACGAAATTCGGTGTGTACATTCCTCTAATTGAGTAGATACATAATATAAAAGTATTTTTTTCAAATTCGTACTTTTAAGGGGTAAAATAGGAATAGAGGGATAAAAATGGTACAAACCAAACGGCTGTAACTAGAATAATGAAATTCGTTGTATACATTCCTCTGATTGCATAGATAAGTAAAATACATGTATTTTTCAAAATTCGTACTTTTTGGGGTTAAAATGAAAAAAGGGGATAAAAATAGTATCTCTAATGACCGCAGCTAGAGTCATGAAATTCGGAGTATACATTTCTCTGACTGCGTATACACGGAAAATAGAGGAATTTTTCGAAATTAGTTTAGTTCTTTCAAGGGATACAATGGTACAGAGGGATAAAAATAGTACCAACTAAACGACTACAGCTAGAATGATAAAATTCTAATTGCGTAGAAACGTCAAGGGGGTAAAAATGGTACCAACCAAATGGGCGCAGCTGGAATCATGGAATTCGGTGTATACATTCCTCTGACTGCATAGACACTCAAAATAAAAAGTTTTTTTCCAAATTCGTACTTTTTCTTTTACGGCAAAAATTGGTTGAATCATGAAGTTAGGTTATTTTGCACTATGTACGTCTGATAGTGGATTTTCAAAATTTGTAATTTTGGAATTCAAATAGAATGGAAATACAACGAACTGTAGCACCCACTATCTACCAATATTTATGGCTTTGAAAATATTTTTGAAAATATACATATAAGAATATTTATTTTTTGAATTGACGTATTGGTAGCATTACCTTATAAGCTTGGTTTGAAATAATTAAAATATTATATTTATTTATAAAATTAATTTTTCAATATTTGTATTTGTTTTGGTTTGGTTATTTTAAAAAAATTATGTTTTCCTGTAATATTACTGCACTTCTACGAAAACCGACAACCTCTGTGGAATGCAATCCATGGTGGAGGGTATATAAAGTTTGGCCCGGCCGAACTTAACGCCGTTTTTACTTGTTTTTTATATATATTTATATATGTTTTGCCGTAAAATTAAAAAGTACGAATTTGATTTTTTTTATTATTATATTTATATCTATGCAGTCAGAGGAATGTATACACCGAATTTCATGATTCTAGCTGCTGCCATTTGGTTGGTACCATTTTTATCCCCTTTTTCACATGTTAACCCCAAAAAGTACGAATTTCGAAAAATCCCTTTATTTTACGGGTTTATGCAATCAGAAGAATGAATACACCGAATTTCATCACCATTTTTATCCCTTTTTGCCCCATTTCACACAATCACTTTATGGTGTTTTTTGTTATAGGGGGAATGCGCATACCCAATACATATACAAGCAGACATATTGAAAACATCCTAAAATATCTGGGGTTATTATGGGTATTTTTAGTGATTGTGAGGGAAAAAATTTTCCCTCTGGACCGATTTCGCCCAGTTACAATCCCAACCGATCTACGACTATACGACGGAAAATTTGGACGTCCTAGCTCCTTTCGTTTAGATGCTAGAGTGCTTTTAACAAACGGACGGACATGGCTAGATCGTCTCAGGTCGATATTTCAAGGTGTTACAAAAGGAATGACTAAGTTAGTACGAATGTATTTTTATTTTTTGTTAAAATACTAAATTTATGTAGGCAAACATATAGAAATAAAATTGTATATCCATTTTCATTTCTCTATTTGATCCTAGTGAAAAATGGTCCAAAATTGAATGGTCCAAATGAAACAACAATGTTACCTGTTGTTATGTCCTACATAATATTTTGGGACCTATTTGTTCTGTAGCTTCTTGATTCTTTAGAATTGAAATCGGAAGGAACATTATTTTAGGGGCTTTATAAATATATTAAGCTTCAACATATAACATAGTTTGCATTTTTTTTAAGAACGGTGGCTAATATACAGTTGGTATGACACGAACTTTAAATATTCATTGTTCAACTGCGTCGTGTAGGGCATAATAAACATTTGCCATGTTTTGGCCATTGTTATAAGCTTACAGTAATCTATTCGAATAAAATTGTATTCCTTTTATCACAAAATTTCAAGGTATTTTCCTAGTCTCCACTTGAGTGCACAAATAAATAGCGCTTTCGACGCATTTGCACCACAAAGCGAAAACCACTAAAGTTGCTCGACAATACACAAAACGAACATTAATCTGGCGACACACATGCAACGTGAACGGGCAGCTACGAGCGCCTGTTACGGTGTGGTACTGACGTTCTAAGGAAGAGGCCATATGGTCACGGCAACCAACATTCACGGCGCAGCACACAAATCAAAACCATCAGCACGCATGACCGCTACAATCAGCCAGCAATTGAACCCAGTTCAACGAGTGATCATCACTTCGACGTACTCGAGGAGTGTGTTCGCATGTGAACGACGGACACACAAACGAATACACTAATGACGCGTTGAGAGCGACATCATTAGCGAGCATGGACGAGTTTTGTTTGTTATGGGTCTGGAAAAAAAACACTCGCTTCACACACCATACGACGAATGTACACCAAAAATTGATCCCTAGGGAGGATGTGACCGACCGACAGACGTGTCTATGTTGTCTTTTTCTCTGACGAACCACAGTGGTTCCAAACGCGCAAACAGCGATACAATTTATGTGATTCTATCACAGGCTTGTTTGAAATCTGAATTGCATATAGATGCAAAAAGGTCTTGAGCGAGGTCAATATCCCAGTTCAAATCAAATTTGAAAAAATTTTCCGATTTATTTATAAAAGGTGTCACAAAATTTGGGACTTTTTTGAAAATGAGATCGACGAGAACGTTACCGCCAACGACGAGCCATGATTGCCTATTACTGCGGCCCTCAATTAAATGAAATGTTGACTGAAGACATGTTTTTCCATTTTTTCCCTCCACCTCCAGCATGGGGGTATACTAACTTTGTCATTCCGTTTGTAACACCTTGAAATATCGACCTGAGACCCTATAAACTATATATATATTCTTGATCGTCATAAAATTCTAAGACGATCTAGCTATGTCCGTCCGTCCATGCGTCTCTTGAAAGCACGCTAGCATCTAAACGAAAGAAGCTAGGACGTACAAATTTTCCATAAATGCGTCTTATAGTCGTAGATCGGTTGGGATTGAAACTGGGCGAAATCGACCAAAAGGGAAAAATTTTCCCTCACAAGGACTAAAAATTCCTATAATAACCCCTGATATTTTAGAGTATTTAAGCATATTTTTTCAATATGTCTGCTTGTACTTACTTTATATTGGTTATGCGCATTTCCCCTACAACAAAAACGTGCATCATAAAGTTCGTAGGGGGTGAAATGGGGCAAAAAGGGATAAAAATGGTACCTATCAAAGGACAACAGCTAGAAACACGAAAATTGGTGTGTACGTTCCTTTAGTAGATACATAATACAAAAGTATTTTTCCAAATTCGTACTTTTAAGGGATAAAATGGGAACAGAGGGATAAAAATGTTACCATCCATACAGATGCACCTAATATAATGAAATAGAAAGAGAAAAGGGGATACAAATTGTACCAACCAAATGCCCGTTGCTAGAATCATGGAATTTGGAGTATACATTCCTCTGACTGGGTAGACACGAAAACTAAAAAGTTTTTTCAAATGCGTACTTTCAAGGTATACAAAGGGATAAAAATAGTACCAACTAAACGACTACAGCTGGAATGATGAAATTCGGTGTGTACATCCCATGTAGACACGTAAAATAAAGAGATTTTAGAAAGTCGTACTTTTGAGGGGTTAAAATAGGAAAAAGGGGATAAAAATGGTGCCTACAGGTGCATACATTCCTCTGGCTGCATAGACACGCAAAATAAAAACGTTTTTCAAAATTCGTACTTATTACTTTTAAGGCAAAAATTGGTTGAATCATGAAGATAGGTTATTTTGCATTTTGTACGCGAGATATACGTACTTTTGAAATTGAAATAGAATGGAAATACAGCCAACTGTAGCACCCACTATCTACCAATATTTATGGTATTTTAGCTTTTTTGAAAACATAAATATAAAAATATATTTTTTGAATTGACTTGTAAATTATAAACGTATTGGCAGCCTTGTCTTACAAGTGTGGTTTGAAATAATAAAAATATTATATTTATTATAATTTTTTTTTTCAATATTTATATTTGTTTTGATTTGGCTATATTAAAAAAATTGTATTTACCTGTAATATTGCTGCACTTCTATGAAAATCGACAGCCTCTGTGGAATGCAATTCATGGTGGAGGGTATAAGAAGTTCGGCCCGAACTTAACGCCGTTTTTACTTGTTTAATATTCAACCAGATTCCTCCAGTCTGTGCTCTGCCGCCCATCTAAGATTCCTATATTTCGTTGTGCGTTAGAGTTACATTTCCGAAAAACCTTCTTTTAAGCGCATTCATTATAGGACATTCGCCAATGAAGTGCAGAAGAGTTTCTGGTTCCCGAAGATTGCAAACTCTGCATAGATCACCACCTTCTACTTCTGTTGAAAATCAATTGCCATCTAAATATATAGTATCATAACGCGCTTTTATTATCCACGTTACTTCAGTTTGGTTGTACGAGTCATTCAAATTCTGACTTCCCCTCGTGTAGTCTAAATATATGTACATCCGTGTGCTGCTTTGACTAGCCTATAATATCATTACATTTGCTATTTTAAAGTGATGTATAAGTCACAGAGTAGTCGAGTTCCACGGTGTAAGGTCCTCTAATATTCGTTCATCGTGTTCCAAAAGTAACTCATTAATATAACACCCCCAGAAAATTCTTTCCTCCAATAGGATTTTTGTAACGAAATGCGGTAGTCTCCCCTGCTCGTATTTAAACATTGTTCTATATAAAGTGTGGTTAAATTGTAAGGGCCGATGTTGAATATGAACCACACCTAAACGTCAAGTTTTTTTTCTGTATTTTATTTGACATTTCTCAATTTCAGACTAACTCAATTTGATCCATGCACACTGGTCCCAAATCCGTTTTTTATGGCATAAAGTCGAAAAATAAACATACAGTCTTGTAATTTTGCACATTTGCTAGCATATCATACGCAAAAAATAAAAATAAAATTGGGCCGATCGGACCACGCCCACTACCACCTCCCATATAAACTCAATATATAACCAACATAATTATCACCCTGTATTGGTACAGGGTAACCAAAAACAATATTTTATGAAAGCTTAAAATAATGAAGAGTTATTTATTTTGACGAAATGTGTTTTTCTAAACATTATTACAAAATATAGCTTACAAATAGTATACTTTAAACTGCAATTTAAATAATTATTTCAAGAAATAAAGTAAAATGCATACATGTGTACAAAAAGGTGAATGATGTTGTATACCATTTTAAAGGTACTTTCAATACCTTTTAAATAAATTGATGGGTCTCGTACACAAAACTAATTCAGAGATATAATCATATATATGTCTATGGCTAATCAAAAACTGTGCTAAAATAAAATGAAAATTTTTGGAGTTTGCCGAAAAATGCTGACGAGATATTAATTCCACCATAAACTTCAACCTCAGACGAACACTTTCCAATTTACACTTTGAGTCAAGTTGAGTCATACATATAACTTTTGGTCCACGACATTTATAGATTATGTTCTCTACAAATCACAAAATTACAATACCTATGAATACTTACAAGACCGCAATAATCATAAAATGTTAAATATAATTTTTCAACTACTAACTCTTGCCGTCAATTTTCATAATATAGTCACTTTATTATTTTCTTTTTAAGTCTTGATTTTAATTAATTTGTTAAACTGCTTTATATCAATATTAATCCCACTTTTTTTGAACCGCAAAGTATAAATACCATTCAGGCTTGTGGTGTTGACATCTAATTTTCTCCAGTATATTTTCTAGATTGCTTGGAGTGTTGCCATAAAGAAAATATATACAGATTTACCACTTTCCAATTTTAATTTTTTTGAATTTCTGCCAAAAAAATGGATTTGGGACCATAGTGCCATGGAAAGATACACAATCGAGCAACGTGTTAAAGTTATTCAGGCTTATTATGAAAATGGGCGTTCAAATCAAAATGTATATCGAGCACTTCGTGATTTGTTCGGTCAATTTAATCGGCACATTTTCACCTCAGTGGATTCGTCAATAAGCAGAATTACCGCATTTGGACGAATGATAATCCAAGAGTGATTGTCGAACAACCAATGCACCCACAAAGAGTGACTGTTTGGTGCGGTTTATGGGCTGGCGGCATCACCGTGCCGTATTTTTTCCAAAATTCCGAGAGCCTAAGGATGCGTTTCAGCAAAAACAGTGTTTAAACACTTCTTTAAAGATCCTCAAATTTGTGCCGCATACCCCTGGGTCGATCGACCGCCAGAAAGAGTTTCCACTTCATTTGTCCCTTTTCGTAAGAAAACTGTTCCATGTAGCGTTAATGACATTTTTTGCCAGTGTGGTTCTGCTTTCAACATGCTTTGTAAAACGCATCCCAAAGATAATTAAACTCACTTACTATTTCGATATTTGCCCTTTAAAAAAACACATTTCCTTATCGGATAGCCTTCTTCCATTTCTAAAGACCATAATTTTTTTTTGATTTACTCATGTTTACTTCCAGGTTCCACAATTCGCAGTATTGTTCCAAGTTTATGATCATTTTTTGTCATATCATCTGCCATAATAACAATATCATCTGCGTATAATAATATTCTTATATTTCTTCGGTGTATATATAGACCACCTTCCAAATACCCACGTAAATTATTGAAATTAAAGGATACGCCCATTGAGTATAGCTTGTAAATAAGTGCTTTTCTGGAGACCTCACCGAAAGCTGCTTTAAAGTCTACGAAGAATGTGCACACTTTCTTCTTCTCTGATAGATTAATATTCACTTGATGCCAGATTGTATATATTGTCTGCTGTCGAATATTGCTTTCTAAAAGCTGCTTGATATTCTTTTCTCTCTTCAGCCCACGTAAGAAGTCTATCGTTTTAAATGCCCATTAGAATCTTGGCAGAGGTTTTCATAAATTATATACCTCTATAATTAGATAATTCGTTTATATCAACCCCTTTTACGTATAGGAAAAATGATTGTCTTTACGAAAACTTCTTCTATACAGCCCTTCATGGATATTTTAATGTATAAGCGAGTCAGTTCAACAAGAAATTCATTAGTAGCATTTATGTAGAATTCATAAATAATTCTGTCTTCACCTAGAGCCTTGTTGAGTTTTATTTTACGAACGCTATTCGATCAAGTTTTTCTTTTTACTAAGAAAATTTTCTGTTTGATAATATGCACATTTGGACCATATACCATTTCGTAGCTGGTGTGTGGATAACTCACCATTGGACCTTCTGTATCGAGTGCTTGTGTTACCATGTTAATCCAATTTCGTTTACGTTCTTTAGAACTATTTTGCCCTTGGGAGCCACTGTGCCAACGCACGACGAGTAATGAATGATATCGTCGTATGCAGATGTTGATGAGTTTGTTTTTTTTCGGACAGATTGATTATTAATTTGTTAAATATTTTATAAATATTTATAATAAGAGCCCCAAAGATCAAATATCAACGCAGTTCAATTTCAGCAGTTTTGATAGAAAGTGTTACACTTGACTTGAATTCACAAAAAAATACAAAAAAAAACTGGAAAAAGATATGAAATTTGTTTTGAAAACTAAATTTCCCAGAAAATAGATAATTTTGTGGAAAAATGCATATTTAAATTTTAAAAAACATATTAATCGGTTTTCCAAAAAAAAAATAACCTAAAAAACAAATAAATTCAGACCGTGTTGTGGGCATCCCCAACATTTGTGTTTAGTTTTTCGACCACGCAACATCATCATGGATTTCTTCGCCGATGGTGGTTTCCAGCAGCTGTTCTGTGATTTGAATGAACAGTACGTCTCGATGGTATGGGACAGTCCTTTGGAAGCCAACTACTCCACCCCACTGCATGACTTCGAATCGACCTACGGCAACAACCTAAAGGATGTATCGCAATTCCACGAAGAAAATTGCCTATATTTTGAAAATGATCATCACCTGCTAATGACGGAACAGGACAGCAAACTGGAGTCGCCGTGCTTAACAGACATTGGTGAGAAACATTTGCAGGCCAGTTTGGATTACCTACTAAATACCAGCTACGATTCGTTGGAGCATCATGATACAACATTCTACACCGCCACCCTGCCATTTCTGGGCAAAGATCTCTCCGACTGGGAGGAAAAATTCCTGGACAACTACATTGAAATCCCCGAACTTGTTGACATCCTGCCCGAGAAAACCCCGCTCTGTACCGAGACCTGCAATCATTTTCTGCAAGAGAGTGCGGAAAACTTAAAACTCTTTCCCTCGCCGCCCAGTTCACCCGCCTCGCTGTTTCTTTCCGACTGCTCGACGCCGGGCAAATCTTCTGCGGAAAACAGCAAAGAAAACGACAAATCGTATCCCTGCAATTTCGGAGACTGTGGCAAAATCTATGCCAAGCCGGCTCATCTCAAGGCCCATCTTAGAAGGCACATGGGCGAAAAGCCCTACATTTGCACTTGGGCCGACTGCACCTGGCGTTTTTCGCGTTCCGATGAGCTGGCCCGCCATCGGCGTTCCCATTCGGGCGTTAAGCCGTATAAATGTGATTTCTGTGCGAAATGTTTTGCCCGTTCCGATCACCTGACTAAACATCGTAAGGTCCACGAAAGACGACTACTGGCGGCTAGTAAAGCAGGCAAAATGCTGGGCGGTGTGATGCCACAGTCAGTGTTAACTGTACGGCCCGGACGGAAGAGGAAAAACCAATTGTAGTTTGTTTCCGCTGTAGATAATTATAGGACAAGTTTTAGTTTTAAGCAAATATTTGTAAATAAATTAATAATATTGTGCAATTAATACATACATTGGATATTTATGTAAGTGAATGTGAAGATAATGCTTTTTTTTGAATGATGATTCATTCAGTCGTCATGGTTTAGAATTACTTTGTTCGTCAATGCAACTGTGGCAGTGGGTTTCACGCGGAAATCGATCTCCAAATAAAGATTATACCCGACGCACAGTAGGACATTTTTCGTATCCACATCTTACATCGAATCTTAATCAAATTTTACAGATCATATTACACCGACCGACAGTCCATATACACTTGAATCGGATGATATACGTCTGCAACTTTTTTCTTGGAAAATTGCATCCTGCGAAAGTTTGTAGTTCTTTTAAGGTGCAACAGGATGAGGAAGTGAAAAACTGATAACCACAATTTGCCTATAGGTACAGACTCATACTCCTGTTCAAGTGTAACGACTTTTTAAATAGTCATACGGTGTTATATTTCCACCTGGAACACCTAAATGACGATATTGGTCCAGATTTACTTCTAGCCCCTACTCCGATTTATTCCATTCCATTGAATCCGAATTTGATCGACTTTTTTTTAAATTATAATATCTCAGCAAAAACTTGGTAAGAACATGACATTGTCATTTGAATTAGCAGATAATGGCAACTCATTGCCCTCACGATTACTTCCAAGTAATAAATAATGACCTATATAAGTACACCCAGAACAAAGTGAACCCTATAATAAGTTAAAATGAACTAAAATTTAGGAAATTTGAAATTTGTATGGCGCTAAAGCAATATTTCCTCATATTAAGTTAAAACTTTTCCTTGAAAGTAGTAAATGCTTTGAACTTAATTCTAGTTCAGTTTTCCTCAAACCAAGTAAATATTTACTAAAACTGAAGAAAATTCCAGTGAGTTTTTCCTCAAACCAAGTACATTTTTTACTAAATCTAAGTAAAATGTTACTGAAATTGTCCTAAATATAAGTAATTTTTCCCTAAAACCAAGTAATTTTTTTTTAATTTAAGTAAAATGTTCCTAAACCTAAGTAAATTTTTACTCAAACCAAGTAAATTTTTACTAAATCTTAGTACAATTTTGCTGAAATTTTCCTAAAACTAAGTAAATTTTTACTCAAATCGAGTAAATATATACTTAAACTGAGGAAAATTTTGCTGATTTTTTCTTTAAAACAAGTAATTTTTTACTTAAACTAAGGAAAATTTTACTTGATACAAGGAAAAAAGTGAACTTAAAATAAGTTCAATTTCACTAAAAAAGTCAAACAAATGGTTTTGCTTCAGAGTATACAAAACTAATACAAAAACAAGTAAAAACGACGTTATATACCCTCCACCATGGATTGCATTCCACAGAGTCTGTCGATTTTCGTAGAAGTGCAGTAATATTATTTGTGTTTAATGAAACATGTTCATACATTTTATGAAGTGTTTTCATTAAAAAGTCGCCAATTTAATGAAAATGTTCACTGAGGTTAAGACAAAATCATAAATATTATGAAGATAATTCTTTCAGTGTATGCACAGAAAGAGTAAAGGCGATTTATTACCACCGAAAGATACTGCGATTGTCTTTTTAATGATATGCAGCTAAACTCATTTTCTATTTTTATACCCTCCACCTCCAGGATGGGGGTATACTAACTTTGTCATTCCGTTTGTATCACCTTGAAATATCGACCTGAGACCCTATAAATATATATATATATATTCTTGATAGTCATAAAATTCTAAGACGATCTAGCCATGTTCGTCCGTCCGTCCGTCTGTTGAAAGCACGCTAGCATCTAAACGAAACTAAGACGTCCAAATTTACCATAAATGCGTCTTATAGTCGTAGATCGGTTGGGATTGAAACTGGGCGAAATCGGCCCAAAGGGAAAAATTTTTCCCTCACAAGGACTAAAAATACCCATAAAAATCCCTAATATTTTAGAGTATTTAGGCATGTTTTTTCAATATGTCTCCTTGTACTTACTTGATATTGGGTATGCGCATTCCCCTTATAACAAAAACGTGCACCATAAAGTGATTTTATTCGAACGGGGTGAAATGGGCCAAAAAAGGGATAAAAATGGTACATATTAAACGACAACAGCTAGAAACACGAAATTCGGTGTGTACATTCCTCTAATAGAGTAGATACATAACATAAAAGTACTTTTTCCAAATTAGTACTTTTAAGGGGTAAAATGGGAATAGAGGGATAAAAGTGGTACCAACCAAACGGCTGCCCCTAGAATAATAAAATTCGGTGTATACATTCCTCTGAAATACACGGATTTTTCAAAATTCGTACTTTTTGCGGTTAGAATGAAAAAAGGGTATAAAAATAGTACCAATCAAATTACCGCAGCTAGAGTCATGAAATTCGGAGTATACATTCCTCTGACTGTATAGACACGGAAAATAAACGGATTTTTTTAAATTCGTACTTTTTGGGGTCAAAATGGAAAAAGGGGATAAAAATAGTACCAACCAAATGACCGCAGCTAGAGTCATGAAATTCGGAGTATACAATCCTTTGACTACGTAGACATGGAAAATAAAAGGTTTTTTTCCAAATTCGTACTTTCAAGGGATACAATGGGTACAGAGGGATAAAAATGGCACCAACCAAACGGCTACACCTAGAATAATGAAAGACACGTAAAATAAACGGATTTTTCGATATTCGTACTTCTTGGGGTTAAAATGAAAAAGGGGGTACAAATAGTACCAACCAATTGACCGCAGTTAGAGTCATGAAATTCTGAGTACTTTCAAGGGATTAAATGGTACAGAGGGATAAAAATAGTACTAACTAAACGACTACAGCCAGAATGATGAAATTCTAATTGGGTAGAAACGTCAAATAAAGAGATTTTAGATAGTCGTACTCTTGAGGGGGTAAAAATGACTGCATAGACACGCAAAATAAAAAGTTTTTTCCAAATTCGTACTTTTTCTTTTACGGCAACAATTGGTTGAATCATGAAGTTAGGTTATTTTGCACTATGTACGTCTGATAATGGATTTTCAAAATTTGTACGTTTGGAATTTAAATAGAATGGAAATACAACCAACTGTAGCACCCAATATTTATGGTATTTAAGCTTTTTGAAAATATAAATAGAAGAATATTTATTTTTTGAATAAACGATTTGGTAGCCTTTTCTTATTATAATTAAAATATTATTTTTTTAATATTTGTATTTGTTTTCATTTGGCTATAAAAAAAATTATATTTTCCTGTAATATTACTTCTATGCAAATCGACATCCTCTGTGGAATGCAATCAATGGTGGAGGGTATATAAAGTTCGGCCCGGCCGAACTTAAAGCCGTTTTTACTTGTTAAATTTTAATTAGCAGCAGCCATTTTTTGCAGTTTGCTAAAAACAGAAAAACTGCAGCAATATCAGAAAAGTGCCTTTGATAGACATCAGGCAATCGCCGCTTAATAACAGACTTTTTTCTCTAAGTGCATATTTTTTCGATATTAGTTATCGTGGTCGTAAATAGTTATTCTTTAGCTTTCTTTTCCTTTCCCCAATGACTTCCCCATGTAAAAGAAAATCGAAGATTAAGTGATGGCTTACTTGGTAATGTGAGGTTTTGCTGGAATAATATAGATTGGTGCAAATGTGTTGCTTCAATCAGAACTTCCAAAAAGATCCCACTTCTATTATATATATATTTTTTTTCAATTTCTCTTGTAAATTTATTGTTTCTTCCTGCTGGTCCAAATTTCATTTATTTTCCGTGAAGATGACATAATTTAGATGCGACAACTGCCCTTCCTAATCCATTTTGGTCAACGGACCTCCACGGAATATCGTCTCCAAAATTGTAAATTTTTTCAATATAAAAAGAATTATTTACAAAAATTATCAAATCTCAAAGCACTGAATAGAAAATGTTTAGTATACTTCATTAAGCTCATATGTTGACTTCTTACTTAAAATGTACTACCACATCCCTGCGGCAAAGAAATGGCAACTATTTTAGTAAAAAATCCTTAATTTTGGAATTTGGAAGAAATGCAAAATCTAGTTAGACAATATTTTATGTATAACTAGCTGACCCGACCAAAATGTTCCTGTCCATATTTCAATTAGTTTGTTTGTGATCATTGTGTGAATTTTTGAAAAGCTATTTCAAAAGTTTAAGCAAACCTAGAATGAGAAAAATTTTGTTCTCAGTATCGATTAACGGTTATCTATGCACATTCAATTTAATGACCCGATCTAATTCAGATTATGCCAATGGAAGTGTCTGCACGTTCGCTTAAGTGGATTTTGAACAACAAATTTCAACAACTTTTGCATAAAAATCGCCTGTCCAGTCATTATTCGGTCTAATTTCTAATTTCAAAGTTCACCGGCACATTTCTTCGATAGTTTGCACGTTGAAATTTCTTTAATATTTGCAATTTAATTGCTGAATGAGCAGTTCGACCTTCTTCAACAACTTAGCTGCAATTTCAGATGAAGCCGGAAAATTAAATTCTGCGAGGGAATCGTAGCCAAAATCTACACGTTCAAAATAGTCTTATGGCTCCAAAGAGATCGTCCAGAGGATAATCACTCCAATTCCATCGTTCAAAACTTTCATAAGTATCGTACATTAATTGCCGATTTAACAACGGAGCGTGTTCTCAAAATGTCTTCATCTTCGTGCTTTCTTTTAAGAAGCGTTTCTTCAATATGATATTCATTAATTTCCCCCCTTCCCAGTGTCATTGCAAAACATAATCCGGTATTAACTGAAGATTCTGAGGTTGTCAACATAATTTTCTCTAGAAACAGAATCATCCAATTCAATGTTTTTCGCCGCCAATAATAGCATGTTCGCTCAGCGACACACGATTTGAAGCAACATATGAGAACACAAACTGAAAAAATCTAAATATCAACAGAATTTTTCTAGTGCGAATGTCCAGCAATTATTTTGCATATATACTCCAGATTGGCCGATCCGCAACACATAACTCTGTTCGTCAGCTGGAGATTGCCGTGGAATCGCCCGTAATGTAAATCGAAAATCACCTTCCATTGAACCAATAGTGAGCCATAGTACACTCCTCCGACCGACCAAACCTTGGCCATCTCAGATCTTTGAAAGGTTGTAATTTCCATATTCATCGCAACACGTGTGCATTTCAGCAGTCTTCAAAGAAAGCAGCTGAAATTCCAATTGCAAGCGAATTTTTGCTAAAATTGGTACGATCGAAAAATATTTTCCGGCTCAATCGTTCAGTAAGCATCTTATTCTCGCAATGCATCGTATTCACATTGTTTCTGGCATTGCATTCCAACTCTTGATTAAATGCTTAGTGCATCGGATGGGGTGGCGCTGTCATTCCTAGTTGGGCTAATATTAATCGCATTTCTTCATTCAATGTCTCAATGTGAATTTTCAGAAATATCCTCCTTGTATTTGGTTCACGAATCGGTGAAAATACATGAAATACGGTTTCCCTGTTTATTTTTATGACTGATTACGAACTGGAATTATCAACCAAATAAAAATGAACCAACAAAATAAGTCGTTCCTATCGTCAGATCTGACAAAAAGACCATAAAATATAAAGATTTTTTGCATTTTGTCCGTATTTTCTGAATTTTCTATATTATTATCTGAATTTTTGTCTTCCGAAAACTTTCGCAGAATCATAACGAACATAACATAAAAGAATTTCGCATATCCATTGCTTGAATTGCGACTTATAGCCTTGAGTTCATTCAAAATTTCTATAGAAAAAGGCACTTTCAGTTTTTTAAATATATTCCTAGTTTGAGGTCAACTATCCAAAAGTTTTTTCATCTTAAAACCCAGTTCGGACTACCACGAACAGTTTGTAACAAAGATCAGCCAAATCTGTTCAGCCGTTCTCAAGTGATGCGATTACCAACGAACATCATTTCATTTTTATTATATAGATGATATCTCAATTTTTATAGATTTTACGCAATGTTCGATATTAATTTGTTTTTCTGAAAAAAAATTTACTAATTTGTGAATTTGGGTACTTTGTTGGAAAAAGTGCAAAAATTAGTTATATTTTCGGAGACATTTTTCTATATAATTCCAAAATTTCGTTATAATATCTCATTTTTTATAGATTTTACGCAGTGATCGATATGAATTTGTTTTTTCAGAAAAATCTACTTCTGTTACGGAATTTTTAGTTATAATTATCATAAAGTAAAACAAGTGATTAGTTATAACTTGTAAACAAACATATAATTAAAGCCCTTGTTCAGAACTCTCCAAAATGATATAAGTTTTTTTTTATAACAAGTAAGGAAAGGCTAAAGTCGGACGGGGCCGACTATATAATACCCTACACCACTCCCTGCGTATGTACCTCGCTTTGATTACTAAACCCATTTATTTCATGGGAGCAATTTTATGTAGTTCATATAAATTATACAGTATAAATTAATCTTTAGTCATATTTAACGAATATGGTTAATAATATGGTAAGTGATCCAATTATCCGACAGACAAATACAAATTATAGCGTAGTAATAGGATGAATCGGACCGACACTTTAAAAGGGGACCTATAACTACATTTTCATTCACGGTAGGTATTCCTGGTAGAAAAGTACCATGATCTACAAAATCTGAAAAAGATCCGATGTAAGACGTAGTTTCTAAAGCTGTAATAGATCAGAATGGGACGCCATTTGGGGTATACCAAAGTATGGACATATGGGCATCTCCCAAACAAGTAAGGAAATTCTAAAGACGGACGGACTTTCTATCTCATTACAATTCAATTTGGTAAAAAAGTGAAATCGGGAAGGATTTTTGCATCCTGTAAATGTATGTGTTTGACAAAAAATGTTAAATCGGAAAGGACATTTGTATGGGAGTATATTGAAACCTGGAACGATGTGACCCGCTTTCACCATGTATGTTTATTGGTGAAATATAATATATAAAGTTTGGCCAAAATCGGTTAAACATTCGGGAGCAACATTTGTATGAGTGCGATATCTAAATCTGAACCGATCTTACCCACTTTCACCATAGGTTGGATTATAAGATGTTGTGCCAATTTTAAAGAAAAACGGGTACAATATGTGGATTTTAGAGCGGAAAACGTCAAATCGGGAGCGACATTTGTATGTGGGCTATATCTAAATCTGAACCGATCTTACCCAGTTTCAGCATAGGGTACTTTCTAGTTCGATTATAAGATGTTATGCCAAATTTAAAGAAAATCGGGTACAATATGTAGTTTCTAGAGCGGAAAATGTCAAATCGGGAGCGACATTTGTATGGGAGCTATATCTAAATCTGAACCGATTTCCTCCAAATTCAATACCGATGGTCCTTGGCCAGAAGAAATAACTTCTGCCAAGTTTCATGACAATCGGACAACAATTGCGACCTGTAGAGTGCGAACAAGCTTAGATGGACAGCAGACGGACGGACGGACGGACAGCTGGTGATTCTAAGCCGATCGGTATACTTAAAGGTGGGTCTAGCTCGATTATTTCTTGGTGTTACAAACATTTGGCGCGAAACTAACTTATAATACCCTAGACCACGAAGTGGTGTAGAGTATAAAAACCGCTTTATTCGGTTTTATAATTATAATAAAACTAGCAAATACCCGCTACTTCGTACGCGGAAAAATGGTATGGTATTGATAGTATTTTGTATCGGTATTCAAACTGTTTTTTTTTGTATTTTGAAATTGCCTTAGTGTAAGGATATCACTTTCAGCGTAAATCGTTTGTAAACGCTCACAACTTTTGAAGAATCGCTACGTATTCAGAGATATATTTACACTAACTTTTCGCTACGATTTAAAAACCTTGTACAAATTAAAAAATCCATTTATACGTAGTCAATAGTTTAATTTATAGGCACAAAATGGAAACAATTTTTCTACAAAAAATCATATAAAGTAGAAAATTATTTGCACCTTTCTTTTATAAGCTGTGAAAATTATACCCTCACTACAGAGTAGGAGCGTATATATCATTAGGGATAGAAAAAAGTGTAACGCATTGAAGGAGAGATTTAAAACCATTAGTATGTCCCAAGTCCCTTTCACGTCCGTCTGACTCTCTGGTATACATGATAACTCTGGAAAGGACTTAAAGAATTTATTCAAACTCTGCACATAGTACTATTTTCCCAAACTTAGTTTAAATTCGAAAATGGGGAAATTGATATACAAACGACAAACGATGATAAACAAACGACCGACCAGTACGTAAAACTAAACCTAATATAACTTCTATATAAGCTTTGGTCAAAAAAAAACTGATATAACTTCCATACGTATGAAATTCGAGATAACTTCTATACCGGTGCGTGACTTGAAATCTGAACTTATAAATGGAACAAACATTTTGTATCTATCTTTTATTTTGCCGGGGATAATGACTATAATGTTCACACATAACTCTTTCTGTGCCGCTTGTGCCCTTAAACATACAAATTTCGAAAAATTAATTTATGTACTCGGAGAAATGTGCACACCGAATTTCTTTTCATATTCTAACTGAAAACTTTGGTTGGTACTATCTTTATCCCAAATCCCCAAAATTGGTTGGTACCATTTGCACCTCTTTGGTCCGCTTCCCCCTTTAAAGTACACATTTGTTACAACCCAATTGTATTGCAGTATCTATTTTAATCGCTTTTTCCAAGTTCAACTTAAAAGTATAAATATTGAAAATCAGTTAATGTTTCGCGTCTACACTGTCAGAGGAATATACACACCGAATTTCACGATTCTAGTTTCAGCCGTGTTGTTGGCACCATAGGGATATAAAAAGGGGCGAATTTCGAAAAATATATTTATTTTGAGTTTCTATGCATGTACAAACCGAATTTCACGCTATTATCCGTTTTTACCCAAATTCACACCTAAAAGTTTAAACTTATGAAGAATATTTTCGTGGTTGTATTCGCGTTATAAGAGTAATATGCGTTCCAAATTTCAAGATTCTAGGCCCAGTCTTTTGGTACAATTTTTAACCCATTTAAAAGTACAAATATCGGGAAATACCTTGTTGTTACTCATCTACACTGTAAGAATTTTACAGAAGTTTATTATTGTAGCGTCATCCATTTTGTTGGTACCATTTTGTATCCCTTTCTATCCAATTTCACTCACAAAATGTAGGAATTTTGTCGAATTCAGTCGCGCTGTAAAAGTAATGCCCGATCCGAATTTCATGATTCTAGGCCCAGTTGTTTGGTCTGGGCTGTGGTACAATTTTTATCCCATTTAATCCCTTAAAATTACAAATTTCGAAAAATGTCTTCTTATCAGTGATTTACGCTGTAGAACGAATATACACACCGAATTTCATTATTGTAGCGTCATCCGTATTGTTGGTACCTTTTTTATCCCCTTTTCCCCGTTTACCTATTAAAAGTACGAATTTCAAAAAAATCCATCATTTTGCGTTTCTAAGGGTTTTGAGGTATGTACACACCAAATTATTCCAGCTCCATCCGTTTGATTGTTACTATTTTTATCTCTTTTTACCCGACATCACCCACAAAAAGTACGAATTTTGAAAATTATTTTCTTGTTCGCATTCTTGCTATAAAAGTAATGCCCGTTCCAAATGTCAAGATTCTAAATGCATTCTTATTAGTGATATGCGCTGTAAAACGAATATACACACCGTGTTGTTGGTAACTTTTTTATCCCTTTACCCTTTAAAAGTACAAATTTCGAAAAATACCTACATTTTGCGATTGTAGACATTTTGAAGGATGTACACACCGAATTTTATGGTTTCAGCTCCATCCATAGAAATATTTCCTTGAGCGCGTTGAACCTATAAGAGGAATTTTTTTACCAAGTTTCAAAATTCTAGTCCCAGCCGTTTGGTCATTGCGGTGGTACAATTTGTATCCCTCTTTAACCCATTTTAACGAAAAACTTCCTTCAAATCTGATCTCTTCGCTGTAAGAGAAATTTACATACCAAATTTCATGATTCTAACTTCACCCATGTTGTTGGTACAATTTTTGTCCCATTTAACCCCCCCAAAAGTACGAATTTTTAAAATGTCACTTTTTGGGATGTCTTCATGCCGCTAGAGGAATATCCATACCAAATTTCAAGATTCTAGGCCCAGCCGTCATTGCAGTGGTACTATTTTTATCCCTTTTTACCCGATTTCACCTCCAAAAAGTACGAATTTTGAAAAATATTTTCTTGGGCGCGTTGAAGCTATAAGAGGAATTTTTGTAACAAATTTCAAGATTCTAGACACCGCCGTTTGGTCATAGCGGTGGTACCATTTTTATCCCTTTTTACCCCTTTTTATCCTTTAAAAGTACGAATTTCGATAGTATTCATATAGTATTCCATAGTATTACCGGTAGTTTAGATGCTGTCGACTTTTAAAAAAGGTGAAGTAACATATTTTGAAAATTGTGATATTTTTAGATTTTTAAAGAAATTTCACTGCTTTATTATTATAATATTAATAGACTACTACTATATACAATACTGCAATTGTAATCACAAAGTGAACTTGAGGGAGCACTCTTTAAAAATGTAAATAGTGGGTGATTTTTTAAGAGCTTGATAACTTTTTTTAAAAAAAAAAACGCATAAAATTTGCAAAATCTCATCGGTTCTTTATTTGAAACGTTAGATTGGTCCATGACATTTACTTTTTGAAGATAATTTCATTTAAATGTTGACCGCGGCTGCGTCTTAGGTGGTCCATTCGGAAAGTCCAATTTTGGGCAACTTTTTCGAGCATTTCGGCCGGAATAGCCCGAATTTCTTCGGAAATGTTGTCTTCCAAAGCTGGAATAGTTGCTGGCTTATTTCTGTAGACTTTAGACTTGACGTAGCCCCACAAAAAATAGTCTAAAGGCGTCAAATCGCATGATCTTGGTGGCCAACTTACCGGTCCATTTCTTGAGATGAATTGTTCTCCGAAGTTTTCCCTCAAAATGGCCATAGAATCGCGAGCTGTGTGGCATGTAGCGCCATCTTGTTGAAACCACATGTCAACCAAGTTCAGTTCTTCCATTTTGGGCAAAAAAAAGTTGGATATCATCTCACGGTAGCGCTCACCATTCACAGTTACGTTACGATTCGCATCATCTTTGAAGAAGTACGGTCCAATGATGCCACCAGCCCATAAACCGCACCAAACTGTGACTTTTTCTGGATGCATTGGTAGCTCTTGCAATGCTTCTGGCTGATATTCACTCCAAAATCGACAATTCTGCCTATTTACGTACCCATTGAGCCAAAAATGAGCTTCGTCGCTGAACACAATTTCTTTCTTTCTGAACTTTCTTAACAGAGCACGCATTTTGATAATAAAATTCAATGATTTGCAAGCGTTGCTCGTTAGTAAGTCTATTCATGATGAAATGTCAAAGCATACTGAGCATCTTTCTCTTTGACACCATGTCTGAAATCCCACGTGATCTGTCAAATACTAATGCATGAAAATCCTAACCTCAAAAAAATCACTCTTTATTAGGAGAAACATTTTTCCTCAGGGTCGATTTCTCCCATATTGGCATGAACGCATTTAATTTCACGATTCTAGGTACATCCGTTTGCTTGGTACCAATTTTATCCCGTTTTTATACAAAAGGTACGAATATCGAAAGATATCTTTATTTTTCGTGTCTACTCAGTCACAGCAATGTACACATCGAATTTCAGTATTCTAACTGCCTTTTGATTGGTACCCTTTGATTGGTTCCATTTTTTCCCTTTCGACTCGTTTTCCACCTAAAAGTACAAATTTCGAAAAAAATCCTTTATGTTTCGCTTCTACAGTCAGATAAATGCATACACCGAATTTCATGATTTTAACTTCAGCGGTTTGGTTGGTACCATTTTTAACACTCTTTTCCAATTTTATCCCTAAAAAGTACAAAATTTGAAAAATCTGTCTATTTTACATGTCTACGTAATTATAGGGATGTACACACCGAATTTCGTGTTTCTAGCTGTTGTCGTATCATTGGTACTATTTTTATCCCATTAGTCCTATTTCACCCGCTAAATAATTTTTGTACATTTTGGTGATTACACGTTACTAGAGGAAGGTACGAAACAAATTTCAAGTGTATAAAAATCAGAAATTTTGAAAAAAATTGCTTAAATAATCTAAATATTAGGGGTATTTTCAGTCCTTGTTAGGGAAAAATTTTTCCCTCTGGGCCGATTTCGCCCACTTTCAATCCCATCCGATCAAGACACATAAGACACATTTACGGAAAATTTCAACCTACTAGCTCATACCGAATATATAGGGTCCGCCAAATAACTTTTTCTTTGAAAATGCTATAAAAAAATACTGAATAATTTCTCAAATTTCTTGTTTTATTTGAAAGTACAATCCTTCCGGTTAATAATGGAAAATAATTTCATTCAAATGGCTGCTGAGGGCACCCCACAAATAATAGTCCAACGGTTGAATAGTTGAAAAAAAAACGTTAGATGGCGGACCCCATATATCATTCCGAATATATATACTTTATGGGGTCTCCGATGAATATTTCAAGGTGTTACAAACGGAATGACAAAGTGAATATACCCCCATCCTGGAGGTGGAGGGTATAAAAAGTAATACATACAGCGGATAATAAAAATTAGTAAAATTGGGGTGTGTGAACGAATCTGGACAAATCGTTCAAAAGTAGTGCTTATTCAATTCGAAATGGTGCCTAAAGACACCACTTGTGCCGTTAACAACAAACTGAAGTTAGTTCTATCCGTCTGTAACTGGACGTTATTTTTGTATTTAGCAGAGTAAGTAGGAATGTACAATTTAATTAATGTCAAATAATTGTAATTTATACTATTATAAAAACTAATCGAAAATAAAATTTGGATGTGTGTTTATTTGTAAAAATGGGGCCAAAAATGTTTCTTGTAACAATATATTTGCTGTTTTGACAAATAATATGCTTCTATTCAATAGCAGAAACATGCTGCTGAAAAAGCTATAATTGTCTGCTGTAACAGCAGGAAAAAAACAGCAAACATCCTCTTGCTATTAGAGCAGCAAGTGCTTTCTCTTTTTCGGCAGAAAAAGTCTGCTGGTACAGCAGTCTTTTCTGCTGTTTTTACTGTCAAATTCTTTTGAGTGTATACTCGCCGGATGGGAGGTTTTTTGACAAAAAAGACCGTTGATAGACACAGGAAAAAAAAGACAAATCATGCCAGACTTCTGAAATCCCAAAACGAAAAAGACATGGACCGAAAAGGACAGCGGAAAATAAAAAAACAGAAACTATTCCTAAAGGACACTGACGAAACCCACGATCACAACCCAAAATTGTCTTTTCCCAGGTCGATGTTACGCTGATTCAAATCCCTCAATCTGGAACTCGTGTTCCACCATGGTAACTCCTATGATATTGGTGGTTGCCCCATACTTTACCTCTTCAAACCATTGTCACTCTCCTATCACCTTCCTTAGACTTCACTTAGCCCATTGAATATATAAAAAGTTAACTTCAGTTAAACATAAAAAATCCACACTTTATTTAACCAAAAAACTAAATTAAATTTTCATTCTTAAATGATTTCTGATTTTGAAATACTCCATATACTATCTTCCAGATTCCAACAAATATTGCTTACTCCATGGCGAAGGACAATGTTCACTGGCTTGCAGTGTTGCCATTTTGGGCTTTTCATACCAAAATTACTTTTCATTTGGTAGGATGGTAGGCAAAACCTCTGTTTGGTAGGTTTCGTCGATTTTTTATTACAAGAAGAAAAAGATTACATATGGGCATCACCCAATGGCCCGGACGCGACATTCGCACGCCTTAAACTATACCAAAAACAAGATAGAAACTGAAAAAGTCGATCAGCCTTTTTAGTGTTCTAAAACTCTTAAAGAGTACTACATTTTAAAAATACATCGTCAGGATTTAGTACAAATTAGTACAAAATTATAAAAATTTTTTAAACATTAGTACTTTTGAAAGTCTTTAGAAATATACAAAGTTCAGCGATTTTTTGAGAACTTTGTTTTTCCTTATATACATGTAAATGAAGGTCAGAGGATATATTTTGTTCGTAGATTTGTGAAATATGAGAATTATCTCTTAAATTTGTTTAATTAGGAACAGCAGGACGGCACAAAAATTTCCACTCGTAGTAAAAAAATTAGTATTTTTCGTTATAACACTTCAACTTTTAATAAAAAAATAAGAGAACAAGTTAACTTCAAGTTTCATAATAAAAAAAGTTGTCGAAATAAGGAAAAAATAAAGTGAAAAGATATTAGTGTGGTCTGATTTAATTTTTTGGTAGACCTTTTTTGGGAGATACCCAGGGTTAAAAAATAATTGCTACTTCAGGCCAATATTCCAAAACGCAAAACAAGTAAAAAAGGCGTTAAGTTTGGCCGGACTGAACTTTATATACCCTCCATCATGGATGGATTGCGCTCCACATAGGATGTCTATTTTCGTAGAAGTGCAGTAATATTGCAGGAAAATATGTTTTTTTAATATAGCCAAACCAAAAAAATGCAAATATTGAAAAAATAATTTTATAAATAAATATAATATTTTTATTATTTCAAACCCCGCTTATAAGGCAAGGCTACCAATACGTTTACACTATATACACATATCGAAATAATACTCCAAGTCAATTCAAACACTAAATATTCTTATATTTATATTTTCAAAGGGCTACAGTTGGTTGTATTTCCATTATATTTTAATTCCACGTACATAGTGCAAAATAACGTAACTTCATGATTCAACCAGTACGAATTTGAAAAAATCTTTTTATTTGTTTGTCTATGCAGTAAAAGGAATGTATACACCAAATTCCACGATTCTAGCTTTGGTTGCTACCATTTCTATCCCCTTTTTCCTAGTTTAGCCCCTTAAAAGTACGACTTGGAGATCTAAATATTTACTTTTTGTTATAGCTTTTCCCTCTGGATACAGACAAGCCAACTCCAACATTTCAAAATCTTCTTCACGTACACCTCTTTTTGCCAAACTCACTACCTGCGTTACATTGCCATCAAACAAAGTTAATTGGAATACATTACTCTTTTCCTGAATAATTCTTCGTATAGTGTACCAATTTATTTTTTGTCCGTTAATATCTATTTTTCGATTTACTATTAGCCTTTCCAGCTCCTTAGAAGTTATAAAATCTGGGGTGTTCATTTCTTTAACTATAAACTTCGGCTCGGACTTTTTGGCTTCCTTTATGATATTAATCCAATCATTCGGAGTCGGTACAATCTCAATTTTTTTTTTATATTTTTCTATTAAACTAAAGCATCTATCGCAACTGTTATAACTATGGCCCGAAATAAAATATTTTTGAGTTATACTTTTTAAATGAGATGATACTAAAAAATGTTTTAAGAAATGAACACCCCAGATTTTATAACTTCTAAGGAGCTGGAAAGGAAACTTAAATTATGAAAACAAAGAAGACATTGATTATGGTTTTGTTTGTGATGGGAGTGATCCCGAAACCGCCTAACCGCGAAAATGAATAAAAAGTGAAGCTGCAAATTTTTTAAGTTTTATCGAAAACTTGACTTTTTATAGAGATTAAAAAAACAAAATTAATCTATTGAAATAATTTTTTTTTTTTGGATTACCTAAATTACACTAAATCGCACTAAATGTTTTTAATTATGTTTTTAATTTTTTTTTTTTTCATATTTACTATTATAATTTTTTATTAAAATAAGAAACGCCCTAAATGGAAAAATGGATAAATGAATTTAGTACAAAACAATGCTTTATGAAAGCTTCATATCACCAGTATTTAAGTAATTAAATTAAAGCTAATATTTTCTACTTGTACTTGTTATATCACAAACGTATGAGCCTTGAAATTTTCATTAATTCTATTATTATAAGAAAAACAAGAATATTTTTTTACTTTATAGTATGTAATACTTTATATACATACAAAAGCTTAAGTGACTTGAAGTTTACATCATTTTTATTTGTTACAAACAAAAATTACTAAATATTTTCGATTTTTAAAAATAAGAACATATTGATATTAAACCTGTATTTTGGAAAATAAAGCATTCTTATTATTTCTTTCACTTCGACTTGCTGGACAACTATAAACAAAACCAGTAAGGAAAGGCTAAAGTCGGGCGGGGCCGACTCTATGATACACTCCACTTTCAATCCGAATACAATTCAATTCGGTGAAAAAGTGAAAACGGGAAGGTTTTTTGTATCCTGTAAATGTATGTGTTTGACAAAAAATTTAATATCGGAAAGGACATTTGTATGAAGATATATTGAAACCTGGAACGAAATAGGTGAAATATAAAATGTATAGTTTGGCCAAAATCGGTTAAACTTATGGGAGCAACATTTGAATTTGGGCTATATTTAAATCTGAACCGATCTTACCCACTTTCACCATAGTTTTGTTTAGTTAGATTATAAGATGTTGTGCGAAATTTAAAGACAATCGAGCACAACATGTAGCTTTTAAAGCGGCAAAAGTCAAATCGGGAGCGACATTTATATGGGGGCTATATCTAAATCTGAACCGATCTTACCCAATTTCTGCATAGGTGTTTCTAGTAAGATTATAAGATGTTGTGCCAAATTTAAAGAAAATCGAGTACAATATGTGGTTTCTACAGAGGAAAATGTCAAATCGGGAACGACATTTGTATGGGGGCTATATCTAAATCTGAACCGATTTTCACCATAGATGTTCTTAGTTTAAATATAAGATGTTTTGCCAAATCTGAAGACAATCCGATACAATATGTGGTTTCTAGAGCGGAAAAAGTCAAGTCAGGAGCGAAATTTGTATGGGAGCTATATATAAATCTGAACCGATCTGACCGATATTCACCATGGGTGTTTCTAGTGGAAATATAAGATGTTTTACCAAATCTGAAGACAATCTGATACATTATGTGGTTTCTAGAGCGGAAAAAGTCAAATCGGGAGCGAAATTTGTATGGGAGCTATATAAATCTGAACCGATCTGACCGATATTCACCATGGGTGTTTCTAGTGGAAATATAAGATGTTTTACCAAATCTGATGACAATCTGATACATTATGTGGTTTCTAGAGCGGAAAAAGTCAAATCGGGAGAGAAATTTGTATGGGAGCTATATATAAATCTGAACCGATCTGTCCGATATTCACCATGGGAGTTACTAGTGGGAATATAAGATGTTTTACCAAATCTGAAGACAATCTGATACATTATGTGGTTTCTAGAGCGGAAAAAGTCAAATCGGGAGCGAAATTTGTATGGGAGCTATATATAAATCTGAACCGATCTGTCCGATATTCACCATGGGAGTTTCTAGTGGGAATATAAGATATTTTACCAAATCTGAAGACAATCTGATACATTTTGTGGTTTCTAGAGCGGAAAGAGTCAAATCGGGAGCGAAATTTGTATGGGAGCTATATATAAATCTGAACCGATCTGTCCGATATTCACCATGAGAGTTTCTAGTGGGAATATAAGATGTTTTACTAAATCTGAAGACAATCTGATACAATATGTGGTTTCTAGAGCGGAAAAAGTCAAATCGGGAGCGAAATTTGTATGGGAGCTATATATAAATCTGAACCGATCTGACCGATATTCACCATGGGTGTTTCTAGGGGAAATATAAGATATTTTACCAAATCTGAAGACAATCTGATACATTATAGAGCGGAAAAAGTCAAATCGGGTGAGAAATTTGTATGGGAGCTATATATAAATCTGAACCGATCTAACACATTTTTACCACAAGTGTTTCTAGTTACAATATAAGATGTTTTGCCAATTTTAAAGAAAATCTGTTGTAATATGTGGTATCTAGAGTGAAAAGAGTCAAATCGGGAGTGAAATTCGTATGGGGGCTATATCTAAATCTGAACCGATTTTCTTCAAATTAAATAGCGTTCGTCCTTATCCCGAAAAACATCGTTGTGCAAAGTTTCATTTGGTTCTGTCTACAATTGCGACCTGTATCGTGATTACAAGAATAGATGGACGGACGGACGGACGGACGGACGGACGGACGGACAGACAGACGGACATTGCTAAATCGACTCAGAAAGTGATTCTAAGACGATCGGTATAATTAACAATGGGTCTATCTCGTTTCCTTTTGGGTGTTACAAACAAATGCACAAAGACATAATACTCTCGTGGAGTGTATAAAAAGAAAATAACAACAGAGCCAACCGATCACGACTCGAGAGAGAGAGAGAGAGAGAGAGAGCCCACACGCAATTGGCAATTCTCTTGAAATCTTCAACAGAGCATGCATGTATACATGTGTGAGTGTCACATGTACGCTGCTCTGCTGCATTTTTGCTCTGTTAAATTTTTTGCGTCGTTTTTGCTCTGTACGATTTTATTCGGCGTTTTTGTTCTGTGGTCGTCATATATACTTTATAAGGTCTCAGGTCGATATTTCAATGTGTTACAAACCCCCATCCAGCAAGTGGATGGTATAAAAATGGAGCAGAACAAAAGACGTTACCATTAGACATGGACAAAATTTTACGTTGAATACAAATAGCATGCGAAATCTAGCAGAAATGACAAGGTCGATTTTCAAATGTCAAACTTGTATGGGATCTGACATTCTTAAATGGAACTTGTCATTTCTGTTAGATTTAAACTGCAGTGTGACATGGCTTGTACAAGTATATTTTCAAATCACTTAAAATCACATCTTAATATATGATTGACATAACTTTATGAATATATTCCATTAAAGTGTTAAAAATTTTCGAATTTTTATATTGAATTTATATTTTTCTTATTTTAAAGCGATGATTTCTAAGGAATGGAATCAGACTTTTAAAATATTTTAAAAAGTTTTTATGTTTCAAAAACCATAGAAATACGGTTTCCCTACAGTTGTTAATTTAAACCAACTGAGACAAGAGAATTGTAATTTATATTTAGATCAAATTGTACCACGTGCAAAGAAATACTCGACCGAAGGCGCTTACAACTCCCTTCTAAATTACAAGTTTTATTTCTCACTCACGTTTCCAGCATGAAGAATATATACTGTTTAAGGAAGTCTTTCCTAAACAATATATTTGACGAATATATTTTCAAGTTTTGCATATTGGTTGTTTTCAGTCGGATGTAATTTTGAATCTTTCCAAGTGAAAAGATAAGACCTGAAGACTTTATTTCATTTTAGCACTCAATTTTTTTGTTCGTCGTATTTTGTTAAACCTATATATTTATGTACATATACTAAAAACTAATTTTTATGGTTGACAGTTTTTGGTAGGTTCTACACGATTTTGGCTTTTTTCCGAAAATTTTGGTATGAAATAATTCTTCTCAGTGGCAACACTGCTAGCTTGTCAATATATTCCAGTGCTGCTCTTCTGTGTGTTGAGATATTGTCGGTCTGCGTATTAAGTATTAATGTGTTCGTAAAAGTTCGAGTCTGTACATATCTTAAGATAAATTCGTAGTTTTTTATTACTTTATTTGTATGTTTCACTAAATACACATTTTTTATTTCTGGGTATCTACACTCAAACGAATTTGTCAGTAAAAGAAAGGTGTAAGAGCAGAGCGGGTCGGGTTTGCCTGTAAGTTATGTCAAAACGTCCGTATTTAATCCTGGAAAATACCTCAGCACCCCTGGATTGGTGGTGCTTTATGTTTTAATGGAATCCCACGTTGTGACCGAGGTTCTGATCGGGTCTCCTTCAAAAAATCAAATTAACGAGCCATTTTGGCCTAGGCTAACAAATTTTAGTTCTTTTCTTTATTTTGTATTTGGCTTAGCTTTAATTTTAGCTTTGCAATAAAGCGCCAATATTTTTTATACTTAGAATAAAAAGACTGCTATTATTATCTATATCTATTATTATTATATACTGCTATTATTATATATATATTATCTATATTTTCGAAATTTCTGATAGTCTGATATAAATAATATAAATGAATTAAAGTAATAAATAAAAAGTTAACAGTTTTTTGTTTTTCGACTGCAGTTTTTTGCGTGAGGAAATCTCTAGCAGAAAAGTAGAGAAGTAATCAGTCTTCTTGAATATTATCCAAAACTGACGAAGAACTATTTTGAAATGCATATCAAATATAAATCACTCAATAATGATATCAAAAAGCTATTTACAGAATTAGAAAGAGCATGTTTACGGCATAAATCAGCTCCATTCGCACAAAAATGGTTAGCAGACTCAAAAAATTCTAAGCCGATAAATTATTGTTTTTAGAATTAAACTTATTGTTGCAATGGTAATCGAGCACGTATAATTTATGAAAGCTGTTCTAAAGGTCATTTTAAACACACAGAATATTTGAGCAAAACGTCGCGTTGCACATAATTTTGCATGTGTGGTTTTACACCAGAGTATGTAAAACACATTATCTCGCATTTTGCGCAATACGTTTTTGCGTAATTGTCGAAACCCCCTATAAACAATATATCTAGTAGTCGATTACAGAATTAGATAGTTAATTTTTAACCATAAATCAAAAATTCCGAACACCTTTTCCTAAAAAAAATTATCTATCTAAATCCAGTGAATTCAGTGAAAATCTATTATATATTTCTAAATCAAGTAGATATTGTGTAAATGTACCTACAAATACCAAATACAGTGTAAATCGGCCCTAACCAACGATCTGGTAACCCCATCATATGGATGGTTACCGGTTATCGATGGGTATTGAATAGCTGGTAGTTGGGGAATGATTGTCAATAAAATGCTGGAGAAAACACGAAAAACTAAAATGCAGACGGAGGGACTGGAAAAGCGGTAAAATTAATAAAAGTGTGGTAAGTATATTGTGTTAAATAAATAGTAAAATAAAAGGAACAAATCTAGTTTAATGGCGATGGTCCAAAAAAAAATACAGCCTTATAGTGCGTTAAAAATTACCAAAAAGAAAAAAAAGCCCTATGGTCGACTCCGAGATCGGGGCCTTGAAAGTTCGGATATATAATTTGAGCTGTAGTCGTCATTCCTGATGAGATCGGGTCGATATTTATCGTTGGAAAGCTTATTGAATTTATTATAAGATAGCGGAAATTTAAAATCATTAACCCATCGGGAGCCAGCGTTAAAAAAGTGAATTTTAAACCCGCTTTTTTGGTAAAATCGACATTATCTGCTTTCGACTTTAAGCTTTCTTTCAATGTGGGTTACGGAATCGTAACCCACCTGGAACCGGAGATATTCAACTTCAAAATAATGTTTTTGGGGAAAGTCTGCAATAATTGTAAACACTTAGGCGTTTTTAGGTGTTTATGTAATAAACATGTCAACTACGTGCAAAGATAATTTTTTGAAATGTGGCAACATATGATATTTACCGTTTTACTTAATTTCGCAGAACCGCGATCATTTCTATTCAAAAAGTAAAATTTAAAGAGTTAAAAAAGTAAAAAATGCAAATTGAAAGAATTACCGACCTATTTACATTATTAAATTGTAATTTATAAGGTCCAGTGCCTGAAAATGCTATACGTCATTTCGTTGAGTGGGGTTTAGTTCCAAGGGAGGGCGAATTTAAATGTCCAAATGGACATATTTTGAAACTTAAGCCGGCTGATAATATAGATGGGTGGATGTGGAAGTAAGTTCAAATATTGTTCTAATAGAGTTAAGTAAATTGTATTTGTTTAATAGGTGTTATGCAAAGTTTTCTAAACCCGGAGTCTTTTCGCCAAGGGACATTTTTTGCAAATTCGCATTTGTCCACATACCAAATTCTAGCGTTTGCCTTTATGGGGTGCAATAATATTGCACTTAACACTATAATGACAGAGTGCAAAATTGTGGGGTGGACTGGAACAACTTCTGCAGAGAAGTTGTTATCTTTAGTTCATTCCATAACATAATACTTCTTGGAGGACCGGGGGTGGAGGTGGAAATAGACGAGTCTAAAGTTGGAAAAAGGAAGTACCACCGAGGGCACGCAGTTGAAGGGCAATGGGTGTTCGGTGGCGTTGAAAGGGGCAGCAATAAATGCTTTATTGTTCCAGTTGAATATAGAAGCCGAAACACACTGCTGCCCCTCATCAAGAAGTACATACGTCCGAGTAGTATAATAATTTCCGACTGTTGGAAGGTATGTATGCGAGCAAATGTATACAATTTGGAATATTTTTATAAATTTACAGGCATATGACACTTTATCGGAGGAGGGTTATGTTCAATTCAAAGTGAACCATTCCATTTCCTTCGCACATCCTCTAACCGGTCAACACTCAAATACAATTGAGGGTTTATGGCGCCATTTTAAGGCTTCACTGCCAATATATAGCCGAAGAAAATACAAAAATTTTATTTTTTTTTGAGGTGGTGTAAGTCGAGAAATAAGAGCCCATTTCATGAATTTCTACATTACGCGGGGCAGCTTTATAATCCCGCAAACCCAACGGGAGAGGAGGAACTCGCGCGATTTCGAGAAATCGCACGAGAGGAAGAGGTAGATATTGATTTTGGAGAAAGTAGCGACGAAGAAACCGATCCACTTGGAGGAAGTGGACCTAGCCGCGGAGCTTCTATGAGGAAGGATAAAGATCCTCTTTGTAAATAATGTAAATGTTTGTGTATATATATGTTAAGAGTTTTTTTTGTGATTTTTTTTAATTTTTCATTTAATATTATAATAATTTAATTGTTTATGTATATATATGTTAAGAGTTTTTTGTTGTTTATTATTTTTTTGTGTAAATAGTTTTGTCAAGTAAAGATTTTAATTTTGTTTATTAAAATTAATTGAAGTAAAAAACCCAAAAATCGCGCGATTTTTTGTAAAAAAAAAATTATTTTTTTTTTAATTTTTTTTCTAAATTTATATTTTGTAAAAAATTATAAAAACACACGGAAGTTTTAGTTTTTTTCGTTTGCATTTTTTGGTCTGTAATCAATATTTGATTTGAACTGGGATATTGTCCTGGCTCAAGACCATTTTGCTTCTATGTTTTAATAGAATGCAAATTTATTTACAAATGGCATGGTGACATTTATTACTTGGCTGCAGACTACCACGATCATGATTTCGACCATGTCAAAAGTCTTTGCAAGTGGCTTCGCAGCGACTTTTCAACATCAAACCCGGCATCTATAAGGAGATGATTCTCACAAACGAACGAGAAGCACAACTCACTTGCCGAATTTGCGTTTAAAAAATCGCACCAAGTAATAAAGCACACATGCCATCTTACAAGCATCAAGATGGCATGGCATTTGCCTTTGTAAAACAAAGGCAAAATACGGTTGGCTCTTAATTGATTAAGAAATCGATACTAAATCATAAGACAACTTTGAAGTTGAATATCTTCGGTTCCAAGAGGGTTAAAGAGCTGCAAACTATCTTAAAAGAAAGCTGGAAGTATTTTCTATAAATCTATGTATACGATGGCGTACCTCGACCCGATCGGATCAGGAATGATGACTATAGCTCAAATTATATATCCGAACTTTCAAGGCCCCAATCTCGGAAGGTGGATCTTAGCGCCAACAAATATTTTTTGAAAATTTGTTTTGGCACATATATTTATATTGTAGTTGGCGACAATGTGAAAAAATATTTTTTTATTTTGATTTGATTTGATTTTAAATTTTTATTAAAGTTTTTGTTATCGCAGCTTGTTATCCCGGCTTAAAGAAAAACAGCCCTAGTGTCTTTAATCAATTGTTTAAATAAAAGTGTAAAGTGAAATCGAGTGTATGTATGTATTGCTTAATAGTAACTATATTCATTCATCGCCAAAGAAAGAAAAAATCGAAATTCGAGAGAAATGAAGTTAGTATGTAGTAACTAGTGGAATTGAATAGCAGATCCATGGCAAAGTGAATATAAAGAAAACTACAGTGTCAATTTCTAAAAGTAATAACAGTAGTAGAAAATAAATGAACGTATGAAATGAAACTGTGCAAAATAATATATGTGCGGAATACAAATGAAGTTGTGTAAATAAATAAAAAAAAAACAAAAACCGTGATAATGAATAAAATAGTGAAAGCGATCAAAAATAAAAAAGTAAGTGCGGAAAATCAAATGTGAAACTGAACGGAAAATGTATACTAGTTTGAAAGAAGAAGAGCGATAACTTAATAAATCGAAAGAATAAGCGGAAAATAAATCAAAAGTGAACGGAAATTACAAAAAGAATTTTGAAAAACTATAATAAAAAGGTGAAAATAAAATTGAGTGCCGGTTGACGAATAAATAAAATGAAACCAAATCAGTGACAAGAACAAGAAGTATTGTTGAGTCTGTAGATTTGTGCTGTGTGAAAATGAAAGTGGCAAAATTTGGAAATGATAAAAAAAAAAACAAAAAAAAATTCAGTGATGATGAGAAACTAAAGTGAATTAAGGAATGGTTATTTGAAAACTTACAGAAAGTCGCCAACTACAATATAAATAGTTGTATCAAAACAAATTTAATAAAAATATTGTGTGTTGACTTTCTTGGACTTAGCTTCGATAATCATAAATTTGTCTTACACTGGATAATTATTCAGGCTAAGTCCAAAATTTTTAACATAAAATTATTTTTACAAAATTCGTTTTTATACACACATTGGTATAGCTGTTGACGACAATTTTAAAAAAGAATTTTTTATTTTGAGTGAAATTTTAACTTTTTATTTAGGATTTTGTTATCCAGTCCTAAAGAAAAACAGGCTTATTATGGCACAAAAATTTAAAACGAACTATCAGAAAAAAATAAAAAAAATAAATGAAAAAAAAACAAAATTGACAAGAAAATGGAATTATTTAAAAAAATCGAACAAAAGAAAAAAAATGCAGAATTTTAAACTGTTGAAACCAATCGAAAACGATAATAAAAGTAGCCAACCTTTACCCTTTTCCTCTGAAATTTTGACTTTAACCTATATAACCCATATAATTATTATTTCTCTTATCTTTTCAGCGGCCGTTTACACCAAGGGGATGAAAAGCAATCTGGCGACGCTTTCTATGTAAATGGAGAACATTTCCATGCCAACAAGTAAAGTAATTATTATTATTCAAATTTTCTGATTAATTCGTTACTGTCTTTCCTAGTTTAACACAGTCTAATTGCACAGCATGGTCATCAACATTCTGTAATGCAACTTAAACTCGGGCGCAAATAGGCTTTGGACGACAGTCAAGTCTCTGTCCAATCCCAGGAAGAAAGAGGACGGGGTCGCGATATCCTTTGATAACTCCACAATATCGGACCCCAGGCGGTGTGCGAGCCATTTTGGTCGACTTTTCATTGAGCACCCGGACAGAGACTTTGCGAAGGAGAATCCTCAGGAAGGTGAAGAAGCTCCGAGCCGACGAGTCCACAGAAGCAGAGAAAGTAGTAGATGCTATAAAAAACGCCAAACCATCTAAGGCAATTGGTCCTGACGGAATATCCATGCTGATGCTTAAGCATATTGGCGAAGCAGGAGTCGAGTACCTGACCAAAACCCTCAATTTGTCCTTAACCACCCTTATCATACCCGAAGTCTGGAAAATGGGTAGGATGATCACTGTACCTAAACCAGGGAAAACAGCGACTCAGGGAGAGTCATACCGACCAATCTCCCTCCTATCACCGGTCGCAAAGACAATTGAGGCACTCCTCCTGCCATGCTTAACCAGACACCTGCCGGTAGCCGAACATCAGCATGGATTCCGTAAAATGCACAGTACCACCACTGCATTAACCGCCATCACATCAACCATCAGCCACAGCCTTAATGGGAAAAGGCCATGCGAACGAGTAGTTCTTGTGGCACTCGACCTATCGAAGGTGTTCGATACGGTTGATCACTCCGTTCTCTTCAAGGACATACACGAATCAAATCTTCCCAACTTGACGAAGAGATGGATAGTGAACTACATGTGTGGCAGACAGTCGTTCGTGGAGTTTAGGAACAATCGCTCCAAGCCCCGTATAGTGAAGCAAGGAGTCCCCCAGGGTGGAGTTATCTCCCCGCTCCTCTTCAACTTCTACCTGTCCAAACTCCCATCTCCCCCACCAGGGGTTGAGATAATATCCTATGCGGACGACTGTTCTGTTCTGGCGAGAGGACATTGCCTCTGCAACAAAATCAACTTATATCTCCAAGATCTTACCGCGTTCTTTACATCTAGGAACCTTAAGTTATCCCCTGCAAAATCCACAGCGACTGTTTTCACCACATGGACGAAAGAAGTGTCCATAGTGCTACCTATTTAAGTCGACGGTGTAAGAATTCCGACAGTCACTCACCCCAAGCTACTGGGTGTGACACTAGATAGCCTATTTTCGTCCTCCGCGCATGCCACGGCAACTTGCAACATAGTACGTACCCGCAACAGAGTCCTCAAGTCGCTTGCCGGCAGCACTTGGGCAATGGACAAGGAGACCTTGTCCACTACGTACAAAGCAATCAGCCGGCCCGTGGTAAATTATGAGCGCCAACGTGGTCACCAAATGTCAGCAAGACACAGTGGGATAACTTACAGACTCAGGAGAAGTCTGTGGCAATTTGAGGAGCAGATCCGTCATCCCCTCACGGATCCTTTCACTGACTCCTCATACTTGGCGGGTCTGGGGCAACTACATGCGGACGTAGTGGAAAGCACTACAACAAGCTACAAAGCTAATATTGTTCTTGGAGGACGCCCTCCACCCATAGCAGATACAGAGCGGACATTGCCGAGAAACTCGAGGGTCATTTTGGTCCAACTTAGATCTGGATGGTGTAGTCGACTCAATTCTTATGCCCAGCCTGTGGCATAGGTCCGCACAATACAGTGCACCTTTTTAACTGTGCAGAAAGGCCGACCTCCCTTACACCAAGCTCTCTCTGGTCGAATCCAGTAGATGTTGCCAGGTTCCTGGAACTGGATATAGAAGAGCCGCCAGAGGTCAGAAACAACAATCAATCTAATTAAAATTTTATACTTGCAGGAGCAACAGTGGCTACAACAACAACAACAACAATGAATTGATGTTAACGTTGATGTAAAGTGACGTTGACTCAAAATCGAGGACGACAACTGGAATAAGGGTGAATATTTTTTTATTTAAAATATTTTTTTTATTATTGCAGTGGCAGTGGCAAACAGCAGTAATCCGTCCTTCTTAGGACATTAGAGATAAAATGTTTTCAAATTACTGGGGCTGGAGAATCGCGAAGACGATCTGGTCAAAATATGAAGTGAAGAGGTCGATTTCAGCATGGACCAAGCACAACGTAATAGGTATGTACATACACATGACAATTTCTGAGTAATTGACTGAAAATACCCATAATTACAAAAATCTTGTCTTTTTCCAAAAGGATGACGATGGCAGATAGTAGGGCTGTTTTTCTTTAAGCCGGTATAACAAGCTGCGATAACAAAAACGTTAATAAAAAATTAATTTTTTGCTCAAAATAAAAAAATATTTTTTTTCACATTGTCGCCAACTACAATATAAATATATGTATCATAATAAATTTTCAAGAAAAATATTTTGTGTCGACTTTATTTGACTTAGCCTCGATATCCATCATTTTGACTTACAGATACAGAGCGGACATTGCCGAGAAACTCGAGGGTCATTTTGGTCCAACTTAGATCTGGATGGTGTAGTCGACTCAATTCTTATCGATCAAGACTCAATGACACCATTCCAGATCTTTGCCCAGCCTGTGGCATAGGTCCGCACAATACAGTGCACCTTTTTAACTGTGCAGAAAGGCCGACCTCCCTTACACCAAGCTCTCTCTGGTCAAATCCAGTTGATGTTGCCAGGTTCCTGGAACTGGATATAGAAGAGCCGCCAGAGGTCAGAAACATCAATCAATCTAATTAAAATTTTATACTTGCAGGAGCCACCGTGGCTACAACAACAACAACAACAACATTCTGTAAGTTTTTAAATCAAATATTACTAAAAATATCTTTAATATCACCAAACAATTCTCGCTTTAAATTTACATATAATTGTTGACGAAATATGAGTTTAAATATGATTCCGGTTAAATACAAAAAACTAAATTTAATCTGCAAATTAATTAATTATTTTTTTAGATCTCAAAATTGTTCGAAACTAACTACTTCTGGTCTCCAAAAATGAAGACTAAGCTTACGTAAGTCGGATGGTGATAAGGTTTTCAGGTGACAACAATTTGAAGAGCAAAAGGTACGTTTACGAAAATCACATACATCATTCTAAGGCAACTTTGGGTTTATGACAACATTAAATGACCTCATTCTCTCCTCCATACAGGTCTCGTGGGTAAATCGGATGGGGGATTATTTAAAACAATGGGCCGTAGACACCCACAGAAAAAAATCAAATCATGTCAGACTTCTGAAATACCGACCAATCTCCCTCCTATCACCTGTCGCAAAGACAATTGAGGCACTCCTCCTGCCATGCTTAACCAGACACCTGCCGGTAGCCGAACATCAGCATGGATTCCGTAAAATGCACAGTACCACCAGTTCGAAACTAACTACTTCTGGTCCCCAAAAATGAAGAATAAGCTTACGTAAGTCGAATGGTGATAAGGTTTTCAGGTGACAACAATTTGAAGAGCAAAAGGTACGTTTACGAAAATCACATACATCATTCTAAGGCAACTTTGGGTTTATGACAACATTAAATGACCTCATTCTCTCCTCCATACAGGTCTCGTGGGTAAATCGGATGGGGGATTATTTAAAACAAAGAGCCGTAGACACCCACAGAAAAAAATCAAATCATGTAAGACTTCTGAAATACCAAAAAAAAAAAACGAAAAAAGACATGAACCGAAAAGGAATGCGGAAAATAAAGAAAAGAAAAAACAGAAACTATTCCTAAAGGACACCGAAGAAACCCACTATCACAATCCAAAATTGCCTTTTCCCCGGTCGATGTTACGCCCTCCCTCTGGAGCTCGTGTTCCACCATGGCAACCAGGGCGAAGGACAATGTTAACTGGCTTGTCAATAAATCCCAGCGCTGCTCTTCTGTGTGTTCTGTCCGTCTGTCGTATTAAGTATTAATGTTCGTAAAAGTACCTATCTTAAAATAAATACGTAGTTTTTATTTCTTTTTTATGTGTCACTAATTACACCTTTTTTATTTTAGGGACGACATTTTCTGGGTATCTAGGTGATTTTCTTCCTTTAGCTATCTCCCTACGACACTAGGAGTGAGCGCATCCGTACCTTCGAGGCTTATCTCCTTCAGTTCTTCAAAAGGAGTGTCTTTAAAATATACATAAATGTCTACCCTATTTATAACAATCCTACTTTATTTTATTTACAGATGTACCTGGTCTGTATGCGTGTGGTACGGTATGTCAAAACGTCCGTATTCAATCCTGGAAAATACCTCAGCACCCCTGGTGGTGCTTTATATTTTAATGGAATCCCACGTTGTGGCCGAGGTTCTGAGATTACTGGATTCAATTTCTCGGGTCAGATTCTCCTTCAAAAATTCAAATTAACGAGCCTTTTTGGCCTAGGCTAACAAATTTTAGTTCTTTCTTTTATCCGGTATTTTTGTGTTTAGCTTAAGTTTAATTTTAGCTTACCAATAAAGGGCCAATATTTTTTATTTAAACATTTTCTTTTCTTCGCCGCGTCTTTTTTCTTTTAGCTTGTTTACAGCTTTCGATGTTTATCGCTTTGTTTATTTTTATTTACTTGTCTTTTCTATACAATGAAAAGCTCAAGATTTAATCTTTTGTTAAAGTAAAAAACAACTGCTAAAAATAATAAAAATTAGAACTGGATTTCTTTTTTCTCAGGAACCTCTCAAAAGGAAAAAACCTTTTTTTTTTAATTTCTGCAAGGCAAGGAAGGAGCGGTAGTGAGAGGCGTTGGGACCGTTCGATTAAAAAAGGCGTATTTATAAAGGTTATAGCAGGAGCCCATCTGACTGAATTTTTTTCATTCAAAAGTAACCGAAACTGTATATTTTGCTTTGACAGCCATTCAAAAAATTACTTGTATTTTGTTGTTGCCCAATTTGTTTTTGCTCTGCTGCTGTATAAATACGCCTTGAATTTCCGGCCATTACGGCTCCCTTTGTCACCATGACAGCTGTCATTAAAATTTTTCATTTTCCAGTTTAAAAAGGCCTGGCAAATACAGCTTGAATCCCGTAGCGCGCATACGACAAGAATGCCGCGGAATCGACTGTTTGCTACGGACGCCTGAACGGTAGCAATATTTTCGTCACTTCGACCGTTGTCTCACTGGCAAGGCAACATCACACAATGTATATGTAAACTCAAATTTTTGCACTAAACTTGTTATTGCTTGTCTACTAGGGCGAGAATAACGACCAAAAATTGGAGTTAACGCTCTTGAAGTTGCGTTCACCGACTCCGAATTTAGATAGTACATTTTTATAATTTGTATACGTTGTTCGTTCGTGTACTTTATATTGTTATGAAAATGTTGAGTTTACTGAAAAAATGGATCAGTGAAATAGTGCGTTCACAAATTAAATTCAAAGTTGTCAAGTACCTTTTGGAAATCCCTTTATTGTTCCTAAACCACTGTCTCTACGTGAAGATAGTATTCAGAGCATGATCGGACTTATGCTGCCAAAATGATAACAAATATTAAAGATACCTTCGACAAATATTTGATTTTTTTTAAACAAATATTCATAATGAATTTTGGATTACACCTACTGTAGATCACCAAAATACATCAGAAAATGTCATACATAGTCCTTCAAAAAAAAATCAGAATTTTGTTCTCAATTTGGTAGTGGTGCCGTTGACCACAGTGGATGGAAGACATTTAGGATTTATGTTATCCCGTAATTTGCAGTCTGTTTACAAGTCTTTTGTGTCGTTACTAAATAAATGCGCACATTGCGGTTAATATCATATGATCTGCTCTGTCCGATTTTAGCCTCTTCATACCTTCATTTTTTCATAAGAACAAATAAAAACAAAGGCGAATTTATCAAAAATGGATTTTTGATTTATTTATTTTTATAAAATATATCACATTCTTAAAATCTAATTACAATTACTTACGTTGCGAATGCTTTATTAGCATATTCGCGATCTTATTTTATAATACCAAGTGTATGTGAATTGAAAATTTGTCGAAATAACAACTCAGTCTTCCCAACTGGGGTTTTTGCAGATCTTTTTTCCAACGAACGAATGAAAAGGTTAAACAAATTTTGAATCTGAAAAAGAAATTCAGATTCAGGTCCGATTTTGATTCCAGAGGATCTTAGCTCTACGTTGAAACCTGTTATTTTATGACATGTGAGACTCAGTGCAATCCAACGCTTGAATTAATAGTCTACATGATAATTGGATTAAATCGTTGCTAAGATTTCAACTACCGGAATCCGAAACAACGAAAAAACGATTTATTAAGAGAGATACTAAGAACGTTAAATCTGATTATCGGGTGTTCATGTCAATTTACTCCCACAAATCAACATGGACATCAGGCTCCACCTGCATAGTTGAATTTATTCCACTCAAAGGATCGTCATCCACCAGTTGTTCATTACGAATTTCAACACCTTCATCATTATTGTCCAAACAAAATTTGCGATATATCTGTGATAAAACTTTAAATTCCTTAGAACGTGTGTGTTCCGCGTTATCCTCTAATGCCTCCTCGAGTAAATCGACCATTTCAATTCCCACCATACGACGAAATTCTTCCAGGTTCAAAAATATTTGGGGTTTGCGTTTTTCTGGAGTTGCAGTAGAAATTTCAGCTGTATCGATATGTTCAATATCACAAGATTCTGGTTCGTCAATTTCAGAATCCTCACTCTCCGCCGTCTTGAGTTGTAGACTAGGCAACATCTCGATATTAACTCGAGTTATGTCCAAGGGATGTACACCCGACTCCTGGAAACTTTTTATCATTCTCTCTTTGGTCAGTTTGGACATGAGCACGTTTTTCACAATGCCCACTAGAGAAGAAAGTTTTTTATCCGTTATGGTTTTGATTCCAGACCATATCTCGGTTTGTACGGCTTGATCCAATTTAAAGGCTGTGGGATAAGAATTTACCTGGAATATTTGCAGATTACAACACAATTCATAGAGTGGCAGTTTGGGTGCATAACTTTCGTTCTTGATGAATAACAAAATGGGTTTCTTTACACCACGTTGTAGCAGATATGATTTTAAAACGTGCTCTAGGTAGTAATGGTAGATACTCTCCTGGTCCTGGTGGTAAGGTACGTTTTTGCAGTTATATTTAACCCAGCCTCGGGGTAAAGAGAGATTGTCGAATATACCAAAAGAATCGGCGGAGTCTTTCAGATTAGCTGCAATGAGCAAAGGAGGTGTTTCCATGCCAGATGCCGAGAAAGACAAAATCATCTTAAAATTTTCTGTTATGTGAAGTTTGCTACAATAAAATATTTGCTGTGGATTGTCAAAGCACTGCTGTAATTGCTGTTCCTTGCAAAATGCTGAGAGTGACTTGAACCATACTTCCAACGCTTGCTGATTAAAACAACGACTATTTTTATAGAGACCAATGGCAGCCTTTACTTTTGCCTGACTTTGTGTAAAGTACTTACACCATTCCTTGTTGAATTTCTGATCGGATCCAGAAGACTTTGATAAATCTGCTGCCTCCTCACTCAAGCGTACATGGGGAATTGGAAAGAATCCCATGTGATGACAATACACTACCCAATCGGCTAAACGACCTTCATCGCAATCGGAAAGTTTGCCGCTTTTCTCTAGTCTGATTTCATCCACTTTTTTCTTGTTTAGACGAGCATGTATAGTGGATTTGGCCACGCCGAAGGTTGTAGACGCTTGACGCAAAGACATGCCATTTCGAACTGCCTTAAGGGCATTTTTCATCTTATTTTGCGACATTTTACCGACTTTATTTTATTTATTTATGTATATTTACTGTTTACATCAACAAACAACCGAAATGTGTTATCATCGCGTAGTGGACCAGAAAAACATAATGATTTTCACTACGCGTTGATAACACATTGCTGTTCATGCAGAACAGCTGCTCGAGTTACCATATCGCAATGCAGTCGTTATTTAAAATGAAGTATATACGTTATTTCAAAATAAAAGTTCGCTACATTCATATGAATTTTAACGAAATACCGAAAGCTAACGATAATTTGAAATGTTAATGAGAAACAAGAAAGATATTAATTAATATATGCTGAGTAAATTTATATTTTACTCGGAATAACAAGTTGTATCTATAGCATCAATTTTGAGCCAAATTATTGCAGATTTCAACCCTCGCCAACTCGTCTGCTCGTTCATTCCCGTAAAGGGTCATTCAGACCAGAGAGGCATATCGAAATTTTTCTTACACAAGAACTCATTGAAACGTTCATACCACGCCGACTTAAATAAAAACAGAGCGGAGAAGAGTAAAATTGAATATAATCGGCGTTTTCTTGATTTAAATCGGTTTTTGCGAATGGATATTTATTTCTTGTGACATTTCTGGAGTATGATTTCACTCTAATTTTTAAAGAGCGAAAAAGAACATTTGTACAATTAAAAATTAAATTACATCAAAAAGTTTTTGATTAAATCCACCCACAAGCACGCTTACCTCCAATGCAACATATCATATATATCGTTCCCAAAAGTGCCAAAGGGTCTATCATCACTTCTGATAATTTTACAGTAGAAGCCAAAAAACTGAAAACTGAATGAAAATCAAAACCATACTTTCAAATCACAAAAAATTACATTAGATGGTAGATCCATTGTGCAGAAATAATGGAACTACACAGTAAAAAATAGTTGTTTTTGAAACAAATTTTGTTTTTTTTTTTCTGACTGTTTGTATTTTGGTCATGAAGTCGCAATTTTTGGCAAAAGAAGGTTAAAATTTGTTTATGGTGTGTATTTTGGTGTAATGCACTATTGTCAATCAAAAACTCAAAGTAGGATTTTGTGTTGTTCGGGCCTTTTGCATTTCTGGCGACAATATATACGTTAATACAAATCATTGCCAGTGATTTAATTTGTCCACAATTAAATGAAAATTGCCAGTGCAAGCCAAAACGATTTTATTTTTTATGATTTCGAAATCTGAGATAAGTCTCCTTCTACCTTTTAATCTAGATGAAATGACATAAGGTCGATTTTCAAATGTCAAATTTGTATGGGATCTGACATTTGTAAATCTATATTTCGCATGCAGTGTGACAAGCCTATAACCAGGGCGCTAATCACGGCATTCGAAATCAATTACGAATACGATGGAAATTTGCTTTTATTTTTCGTAAAAAGGACATAAATATCGAAAAATCTGTTCAGATTAGTTCCAATATACATCATCCCAACATCCTATTTGTTTTTATTTTTTAAAATATTTTTGGTAAATATCATTACAATTATCCTGCCAAATTATTCCTATAAACTTATCAACTGATTGCAACATACAAAGGCCGTACTGCAGAAAATATTGCTGCTGTTCGGGATAGTGTGGCTGAAGAGCCGTCCACCTCAACTCGTCGTCGTGCCTAACAATTGCACCTCTCACGCTCGTCGTTGATGAACATTATGCATAAAGAATTGCATTTACACGCTTACAATGTGCTATTGCCTCAAGAACTAAAGCCTCTTGACCATTCCAAACATCGTCAATGGTCAGAATGGTGGCAAGAAATGACAACAGTGGATGATCAATTTTCGAAGAAAATCATCTTAAGTGATGAGGCACATTTTCACCTCAAAGGATTCGTCATGATAATCCAAGAGTGATTGTCGAAAAACCAATGCACCCACAAAGAGTGGCTGTTTGGTGCGGTTTATGGGCTGCCGGCATCATCGGGCCGTATTTTTTCCAAAATGAGGCCAGTCAGGCAGTTACTGTGAATGGTCTTCGCTATCGTGAAATGAACAAACTTTTTATCAGGGCTGTGGAGTCGAGGCAACTCTGACTCCAGCATTTTATAATGCTTCAACTCCGGATGTTCAATCAATAATATTTAGTGGTGTAATTTTTCAATAATTATAATCTATATATATAAAAATCAATGTGTGTCTGTATGTTGCGTATAGGACGTCAAACCGGTGGACCGATTCGCCTGAAAATTTTACTGTATCAATCTTTTGGACAGAGGATGGTTCCTGGTCTAGGTCACGATAGGACAAAGGGGGGGGAGGGGGGGTCCTTCCAAACAAAAAATATTTTAAAACTATCACAACAGGCATACCGATTGGTGGATTCGCTCTATAATTTTACTGCAGCTAACTTCTGGGCAAGGGATGGTTCCAGGATATACTAGGTCATTATGCGAAAAAGAGGCGTGGCACCGCCCACACAAACTATACTTTAAAACTATCATAAAACACGTTCCGAAGTACGGATTCTCTTGAAAATTTTATTGTGACTAACTTATGAGCTGAGGATAGTTTCTGAATGGTGACTATACAATGGTCATGATACAAATGGACGTGAGACTGCCCACGCGAACTATATATTAAAATTATCACAAAACAAGTAACGAATAACGGATTCTCTTGAAAATGTTACTGTATCTAGCCTGTGGGCATCACAAAAACTATATTTTAAAACTATAACAAAATACATTGATTCACTTCAATATTTTTTGTAACGAACAGAGGATCACCCTTGACTATAAAAAGGTCATGCTACAAAAATCGACTATAAAGTAACACGTGTCGATTTTTTACACAAAATATTATGGAAACAAACCAAAAATATATTCTATAACTATTAGTTTTTGTGTTGTTTGATTAGTGATCGATTGATTGATTTAATATGAGTTTTGATTGTATTACATTCGAATTTCTGCTATTCGATCAAGTAATATATTCTTACGAAGGAAATTTTTATTTTGGGAGTGAAAAGGAGGAGAACCACACTCAACCATAAACACATTTGACCATTGTCCTGTGTAGGGACAAATCATCAGTGATCCCTCTGCTTGCGTTAACATGATGTCATCACTTGTATATATACTTATATTTTATGAAAATTTTTTTCCATTTTTTTGTAGTTCAATCTCAGAAAAAAATTGCAAAAAATATATTTTTCCATAACCAATTTTTTCTTGGAATTTTCATTGTTTTTATACCTTGTGTTTATGAACTAATGAAAAAAATATAATTTTGAACGATTTTTCACTGTAATTCTTGATGATTTTGTGAAAAATAAATCGAAAAAAAAAAATCATAAAAAATAGAAGCCATCATTTCACCACTTTCAAACTCACACAGTCACTTAAAAATAGCGAATAAATTCCATACAAAAATGAAGCTAATAAGCCCAATCGAACAGGCCTACTGTGCCCCGCACCACAGCGTGATGATCAATTATGCCTCAGCGTCTTCAAAAAATTTGGACCATCGGATGGAGGTGTGCCGCCGAGGTCGCGACGCCATTTGGCCGATGTTTTGTTCCATGCATAATTGAACCATACCAATATTATCATAATAAAAAGAAATGACAATAATTTCCTAAATAATTTGTGTTTTATTCAAAATCAACATCGGCCCTTAAAATGTAACCACCCTTTACTTGTATTAAAACAAGTTTTCAAAAAAATATTTTGTGTTGACGTTTTTGGATTTAGGGATATTTTCTCATAGTCCGGTTAGAATTTATCGTAACGATATACTCCCAGTTACCACAATTTCATTTTCTCAATATCTGGTTAGAGGTTATACGATCGTTAAACGCTAACCACCGGCACTCGTCCGCCGGTTAGGCGTTTATCGAATCGAAAACTCGAACAGCTGGTGGTATTTTGCTTTTCTGCATTTAAAATTTGTTTCCATTAATTTGTACCGAACTTCAATTTGTTTGCCACCAAATTGCTGTTTTGGACTATTTATTTCCTAACAAACATTTGTGCTCCTTCCAGCCTGGGAAGTAAGTGTTTCACCTCCTGCGAAACATGTTTCCATCATTGCTTTTGTGATTTTGTAGCTATTATCTTTTTGGCAACACTGGTTTAAACAGCTGACGCACGTTTCGTGTTTTGTTTCACTGTCAAACATATTCAGTTTGGTCTATAATTTAACCATGAATCGTGTTACAAACGAACAACGCTTGCAAATTATTGAATTTTATTATCAAAATGCGTGCTCTGTTAAGAAAGTTCATCGCGCGCTTCCATTTTATGGTCAGTTTAATCGTCTATTCGGGCTATTGTGACTAAATTTTGCGCCAAATTTACATTGTTGGACATTGCGAACTGAAGAAAATATCGCAGATGTATCGGCCAGTGTTAACGATGACCATCAAATTTCGATTCGTCGCCGTTCGCAGCAATTGGGCCTCTGTTACTCAAAAACGTGGAAATGTCAAAATTGGACTAAGCGGCTGGACCATTTGAGGCGCAGTCAAGGTGAACATTTGCATGAAATAATCTTCAAACATTAAATTATATGGACCGTACTATCGATTCAAATAAAGATTTCATGAATTTTATGTGTTTTTTGAATAGCTTTTAAAAAATCACCCTTTATTTTCAGTTTTTTCTCTTCGACACATACAACAATAAAATGACAGTATTGCCATTTGATTCTCATTTCACTTGATAATTATCAGTGGTGTTGCCATACTCACTCTGTGAACAATATAACCGTTGAATGAGAAAATCAAACCGGGTTTTAACGCTCCGAAAAACAAATGTCCAGGTTAGTTAATTGACACTTTAATCGACTAAGAAAAATTGGCCCTAAGTCCAACATTTTTAACATAAAATTATTTTAGTTTTTTCGTTTGTATTTTTTTTGGTCTGTAATCAATATTTGATTTGAACTGGGATATTGTGTTGTAGTTAATAGAATGCAAATTTATTTACAAATGGCATGGTGACATTTATTACTTGTCTGTAGACTACCACGATCATGATTTCGACCATGTCAAAAATTATTTTTTCAAAATCACAATTTAAAAAATATATTTATTTTGTGTGAAATTTTAACTTTTTATTTAGATTTTTGTTACCGCAACTTAGTTATTCAGTCTTAAAGAAAAACAGTCCCTTAATGTCTATCTACATTTATTTATGAGTTTTTTATTTTGAGTAATTAGCTAAAAAAAACGTCGAACACAGCAAAACGCAGTCTAAAATGGCGGCGTTCATCCTAGGTTTGTCAAGTATTTGTTATGGGCACATAAGAACACATACATAGCAGAGATTGTTTGCTACCTATCAGCAGGCACTTTTTCTGCTATTAAAGCAGGTCTACTACCATAACAACAGTTTATCTGCAGTTTTGCATCAGCATTCAAACTGCTGAAGAGTTTGCAGTCTGCTAAAAATTACTGTTGTTAATTAAAATATAAAAATAAGATGCAGAATGAGCGTTCTGGAGTTAAAAACCAATCAAACTGACGGAACTTCTATTTCTATTAGATCGTGACAATATGACTATAAAAAAATATCTTTTAATAATATGTTACATGTAATAATTAATAAATAATAACCTTTAGAAAGGTGTTGTTAATATATTGAGTTATTTCAATTGGCTTGCAGTGGGTTAATGTGTACATAATAGCCCCATTTAATAGTTTATATATAGAGAATCTTTTCGAAGATAACCATATTAATACGATAGGTTAGAAAGCATACGAAATATTATAGATATTTCTGAAAAAATTATTATTATAATCGTTAATATTGTATACAACTTATATTTTGTAAAAAAAATGTTGAATTTTTTAGTGTTCGAGATAATTTGTATTATATGTACAATAAATCTTAAAATGTTAACTCTTTTAAGAGTTATTTAAATGCGTATTTTTGTTAAATACTGCTATGACAATGATGGTTAAGGGGAAGAATAGGCATTTTTAATTAAAAAAATAAACAACAATTTTGAAAATAAGATTTGTTCTTCGTTTCTTTATATTTATATGTCATACTGTTCTATACATATGCTTACAGTTTTAAGATAACGTTTTTTCTTTCATGATATAATTTTCTTTTCATGATATGAGTATAATTTTGTTCCAAAAAACAGCAAACAACTGTTTGCTATTTTAGCAGGGACAATCTGCTGTCACTTTTTCAGCAGAAAATCTGCTTTTTTCAGCAGTCTTTTTGCTTTCTTTTACTAACAAATTCTTTTGAGTGTAGAGAACAAATGTAGCCAGATTGCTTGGCTGTTATTCTTTAAGCGATAACAAAATCGTAAATAAAATGTTAAAATTTCACCGAAAATAAAAAATTATTTTTTAAAATTGTCGCCAAAAGCAATATCAATGTGTGTGTGAAAACAAATTAAAAAAAAAATAATTTTGTGTTAAAAATTTTTGACTTAGCCTGGATAATTATCCAGTGTAAGTCAAAATTATGGTTATTCAGGCTAAGTCCAATAAAGTCAACACAAAATATTTTTTGAAAATTTGTTGATACATATATTTATATTGTAGTTGGCGACAATGTGAAAAAAATAATTTTTTATTTTGAGCAAAAAATTAAATTTTTATTAACGTTTTTGTTATCGCAGCTTGTTATCCCGACTTAAAGAAAAACAGCCCTATTTTAATTTTTAGTTAGGGGTTTCACAAGGGATACATATTTATCGTATGTACTAATAAATTGGGAGACAGCACCGAATTTGGTTACACTATAAGCAGCACGGCCATAACTTCTAGGACCCTCACATTAAAAAAGTATTTCAAACTTTCGGGGGTAACTTTTGTTTTTAAAGACAAACAAATAGGGTTACTTATGGGTGATTCCATTGGAACGGGTGTGACGCTTTTGCTTAAATATGTTTAAATGTCTCCCATTTTATTAACTGAGATTTTTACTACGTTTGCCAATTGCAAACGTCAAGTTAATCGGAATATTATTGTAAATATAAATTTGTCTTAGCTTTTTAAATATTGTAGATATGCACGGGTGTGACCTCAGCTTTGAAGAAAATCTTGAGGTTTTACTTATTTGCTTGAATTGTGTAATGTTCTTTCATTACATGACTTTATTCATTTTTGCTAATCAAGAGAGATAGAGAGAATCTATAGTATACGTTACCAAAATCTCTTTATGAATATGGGAAATATAGAATATTTAAATTGTAACGGGCGTGACATTTTGATGAAATTTCTGTTATGTTATACTAAAATAATCAGAAAATATATCCCCCAGAAAACAATTCTCTTAATGCCAAACAAATTACAATGGAAAAAATTTGCCAGATCAAAATACATCAAACTTTGTATATCTTCAAAGTATTTCTTGACACTAGCCCTGTTCGATTGGGCTTACTAGTTTACGATTAAGAGACTTGATAAAGGGGCACCATTATTACCAACTGTTTTTTCTTAAATGAATCAACATGAAACTTATGGCAGCAACGCTAAGAGAGTAGTATGCTACTTTCTTGTTAAACTCCATACAAATATTAAGCTATATATAGTCAGTATAATTATATACTGAACATTTTATATTTATTACTTAATATTTTAAATCATATACGCAGAAAAAAATCTTGTGTAAAAATACCGAATTCAACTTTGTAAATCTTTTTTATATACACGCAGAAAATTTACATTTTACCTAAGTTTATTAGGTGAAATACAACTTTAAAAGTTCTTTGGCACCTCATGTACGATGTACCAAAAAAACTACTGCGACTTATACAATAAAACTTCTGTAATATTACCTTGTATGTTTTGGCTGTATTTCAAAGCACTTTGTTTTCTGAAACAATTTGCATTTTCTCAATACATACAAATGAAGAAATAAATCAACCAAATGCCACAATAAAAACCCAAGCGATTGGAAATTTTTACCCTTTCCCATGTTGCATAAATTTTTAATGTTTTTTACTAAATTGAATAAAATAAATGACCAAAAATCTTTTAATTAGTATTCTATTTCCCTCCCAAATAAAAACGCTGATGGCTTTAATCAAAATCAAAAAAGTATTTATTTAATATATTCACTAAAAGGTGTTGAAGTCTTAAATTAAAAAAGGAGGGCTTATCAAAGAAGAGTTTTAAAGAATATTCCACTATAACATTAATAGTATACCAACAAATATCTAAAAAAAACACAAAAATTGGACCATATTGCTTATTGGAAGTTTCGTATTCAGAATCTAAAAAGAAAAAGTCACAAAATACACACTTACTTTATTATCTATTCGTACTAAAGTCCTTTGCACCTTTGTTTTGTATTTCTGTTGTGCATTTTTATATATTTATAAACATTTTGTACAACTTACGACTTATCTTGTTGAAGATGAAAAATTTAATAAAATGTTGTTCTGTTGTTACCAGATTGTCTTAGGCAACTTATATATTCACACTTACATCATTATCCAACTAACTAATTAATTTTAACAAAGAATCTTATCTAAAGCTACACATTTCTAAATTGGGGAAAAGAACATGGTGGAATATTTTAAGGTACATAAGCACTGAACACCTACCACGTAAACTTAGTTATTTATAAAGAGTGATTTTTTTGAGGTTAGGATTTTCATGCATTAGTATTTGACAGATCACGTGGGATTTCAGACATGGTGTCAAAGAGAAAGATGCTCAGTATGCTTTGACATTTCATCATGAATCGTCTTACAAACGAACAACGCTTGCAAATTATTGAATTTTATTATCAAAATGCGTGCTCTGTTAAGAAAGTTCATTGCGCGCTTCCATTTTATGGTCAGTTTAATCGACCCACTGAAGCGGCTATTCGGGCTATTGTGACTAAATTTCGCACCAAATTTACATTGTTGGACATTAAACCACCAACACGCTTACGTAGAGTGCGAACTGAAGAAAATATCGCAGCTGTATCGGCCAGTGTTAATGATGACCACCAATTTTCGATTCGTCGCCGTTCGCACCAATTGGGTCTCTGTTACTCAAAAACGTGAAAATGCCAAAATTGGACTAAGCGGACGGACCACCTAAGACGCAGCCGCGGTCAACATTTAAATGAAATTATCTTCAAAAAGTAAATGTCATGGACCAATCTAACGTTTCAAATAAAGAACCGATGAGATTTTGCAAATTTTATGCGTTTTTTTTTTAAAAAAGTTATCAAGCTCTTAAAAAATCACCCTTTACAAAAGAAGCACATGTGTAATTTACACATGAACGAGGGAAATTTAGCATTTACTTACTTGTATGATTTCTGTGAACTCTATATAAAAAAGATTTACAGAGTTTAGGTATTTTTACACAAGTTTCTTCTGCGTCTACTAAATTTAGGTAAATTGTACGCTTTTCTTGTATGATTTCTCACATTTTTTTCTTTGCGTGTAGTCTGTAGACTAAAATACCATATTTCATCAATATTGAAGAAGGTCAAAGAAAATCAACACTGGCTCAAAATCTTTGGAATTAGCCTATAATGAGAATATTTCGCAATATTTCATTGTTTTAAGAAAAACCGAAAATACCCGGTTCGACAGTTTTTCCTTTTTCAAAATAAGAAAACCGGGTGAAATCGCGGTTTTCGAAAAAAACCGACGTTGCAGAAAAACCGGGTTTTGATCACTCTACTTTGTGCATTCTTTTACTAACAAATTATTTCGAGTGTGTGAAAAATTTGTTTGAAAAGGAATACGAAATTACACTTTTTAACGCAAAGGAACCCTTAAAGAGCACTTGTATTCCATGAAATAAACGATAACAAACTGTGTGGCGCAGTGCCCTCTTGCGAATACAATTATCTTTCTAATAAAGTAAATTTTTAGTTAGAAATTGTCTAATTTCTTTATTTTAGTTCATTTTAAACTACTAACACCAAACATTTTAATATCAAGGGGTTACATTTATTATGCATACTATAATATAAATATATTAATGAACTCACATTTGTTAATATCCTATCTCTCTTAAATATCTGTAAAATGTAGTGATAAAAACTTAACAAAAGATTGTAACCAACACCAGTAGTTTTTCGAATACCAACGAACACAGCGAACATGGACCGAAAACTAAACTCCAATAAGTCGGTATACATGAATTCAATAAATATCTATCAATGGATTTTCTCGCTATTTGGTCTGACCTTGCCGCCACCTTTAATCATGACAACTATAAGTCCTTGGATGATATATCCGATATTTGTCATATATTTGATGTATTGTGCGCTAGTGGCAGCTATTGCTCTTTACACATGTTACGTGCATAATCTTTTGGTCAGCCAGGCCGCCATAGACTACCAACTGGACGGAATACAAGTCCACTGCCTTGACTTGTATTCAGAATATTGGCTTATTTGTCGTGCAAATCATCATGGAAGTTAAAACAGTTTGGAATTGCCACGATTTCCAGGAAATAATTCAAATGATTGAAGAATTGGAAAATGCCATGACATTACAATTCCCACGCTGTTTCAATAAGTCATCGCTAAAGTGGAAGTGTTTGTTACCGCAGCTTGTTAACACATTGAGTGGCACGTCATAAGTTTCCGTACGACACCTAACCCATCGCGGGCTGCTACGTCCTACGTTTCCGTACGACAGTGATTGCCAAAAAATGGTTGGCCTCCTGGGAAGGTTTGCGTCAAAACCGTTTGGCACTCAATGTGTTAACCCGGCTTAAAGAAAATCTACAATTTTATTTTTATTAAAGCGAGAAAAAACAGTGTGGCTGCTGAAGCAAAACTGCAGATAATTTGCTGTTCATAGCAGACAAATTGCTGTAATAGCAGAAAAAGTGCATGCTGAAAGGCAGCAAACAATGTCTGCTGTTAATAGCTGTCTTTTTCTTTCTAAGTGTATGTACATATTTGAAAAAATATATAAATATTGCAAAAGTTTCCATTTGGTATTAAAGTTGGTACCTATGCATACATGAATTGAAAACAATCTAATTGAAAATATCCAACAAACTGAATAAACATTTATGATGGTAAAAAAAATAAAAAAGTGTGTGCAACGCACGCAATAATCACGTGATTCACACAGAAATTAGATTCACGCACGAAAATGTTTCCGTTCCTCACGTTCACGTGAGTAAAATAAATTTTGCTCACGACCACGCGTGTTGGCGACAATGTTAAAAAAAATATTTTTTTATTTTGAACAAAAAAAATAATTTTTAGTAACGTTTTTGTTACGCAGCTTGTTATCCCGACTTTAAGAAAAACAGCCCTATTTTAAAAGGACCAGAGTAAAATATTTATGCGCCGTCAGTCTTGTAAATTCGGAACGGTTATTCTGTTCCTTATTTTAGCCCTGTTTGTTAAAAAAATAAATTCTGTCCAACTACATTATAAATATTTACTAAAGCAAATTAAAAAAAATATATTATTTTTTTTAGTTTTTTCGTTTGCATTTTTTTGGTCTGTAATCAATATTTGATTTGAACTGGGATATTGTCCTGGGTCAAGACCATTTTGCTTCTATATTTAATAGAATGCAAATTTATTTACAAATGGCATGGTGACATTTATTACTTGCCTGCAGACTACCACGATCATGATTTCGACCATGTCAAAAGTCTTTTCTGTGCTTTATTACTCAATGAGATGCTTGTAAGATGGCATGTGTACTTTATTACTTGGTGCGATTTTTTAAACGCAAATTCGGCAAGTGAGTTGTGATTCTCGTTCGTTTGTGTGAATTATCTCCTTATAGAGGCCGGGTTTGATGTTGAAAAGTCGCTGCGAAGCCACTTGAAAAGACTTTTGACATGGTCGAAATCATGATCGTGGTAGTCTGCATTCTATTAAATATAGAAGCAAAATAGTCTTGAGCCAGGACAATATCCCAGTTAAAAAAAATATATTATTTTAAAAATTTTTGGACTTATATTTCTTACTTACACTGGACAATTTAATTATCGAGGCTAATTCCAAAATTTTTACCATAAAATATGTTTTCATACAAATGTAAGGCCTGTCGAAAGGGCTTACTAGCTTAATTTTTGTATGGAATTAACTCGCTTAGCAAGAAAGTAGCTTACTAATCTCTTAGTTACCGAGAAAAGTGGTGCCAGATTTTTATGTTTTATTTATTTTAATGGATACAAAAGTTGAAACTTGATAAGGTGGCAACCTTGGTACCCATTGGTTTTTCTCAAATGGATTGCCAGGAAAAATCTGGCAACACATCTAAGAGAGTAACAAGCAACTTTCTTGTTAAGCGAGTAAATTCCATATAAAAATTAAGCTAATAAGCTCAATCGAACAGGCATATATAGTGCATTGTTATTGGCGACAATGTTAATCAATTAGGGTATTCACAAGGTATCATAATGTCATAAGACGAAATGTCGTATTTGAAAAATATAAGGCTACTATATATATAGGTTGATAGGTAGCAAACAATCTCTACTGTTAATAACAGACTTTTTCTAAGCGTATTATTAAGTTTACTCCTATAAGGAGCATAGGGCCTGGTTGAATTTTTTGCCTCAAAATTTACTCCACCCTCTAGTATTAAAGATCAATTTAAAGTCAAATCGAACCGGGAAGCATACAGTTGTTAAATTTTGGCAAGGTATATATTTTTGACTCCGAGGTCAATTCTGTTATTGATTTCTGTTGTTTCGTTTTCTATCCCAATGGGTTTTTGGGTGGGTATTTAAATAATTCATTTAGTAAAATGACTGAAAACATATGCTTTTTCATTGCTTGTGTGGCCAATCCACTTCCATTTGCGACGTCGGATTTCTTACATCCCAAATACAGCAGTCATCGTAATTTTTTATGTTGGGACATTTTGAAGTTATGTTTTCCTAGGTAACAGATATGGCTTAATTTCCAGAAGGCAAATGAATCTTCAAAGTTAAACACATGAACAAGTGGATTTCTACAAGTCATTTGAATATGTTCCTTTAATATTTGTTTATATATATATAGTGTAAACAATATATATATAATATATAGTGTAAACAAGTACAAATTCCTGTGACCTAAAAAACTAAGTTATGTGGCGATTCGCTCGTCGAATCAGACGAATCGGCCTCTAAATAATAATCCTAAAAATATTCGACGGTGCTGTCAATTAATCGACACCGCAGCAATTATCGTTTTCTTTCACAATTTGCTCTAATTAATTTTAAGCGACCTGATAAAAACACCACTAATGTGGATATTAATGAATTCACATTTATTAACGTCCTATCTCTATTTTACATCGAATGTAATGCGAGAGAAAAAAACCAACAGAGTTTGTAACCAACACCAGTAGTTTTTCAAATACAAAATACCAAACACCATCCATGGTCATGGACAAAGAACAAAATTCCAATGTACCGAAGTACATTAAATCAATAAATATCTATCAATGGATTTTCAGCATATTCGGTCTGACGTTGCCGCCACTCTTAAACCAGAGATCTAGTGTAAAATCGTGGATGTACTTTCTAATGTTTATCCTCTATCTGTCGTATTGTACAGCTGTAGCAGCTATTGCCATTTATACCTGTTATAAGCGCAATGCTTTCATCCTGCAGGCCAGCAGCGATTACCAACTGGATGGCATAACGAAAATTCTGAGCTATATACAGAATAATGCCTTAGCTGTCGTGCATATCACAATGGGGGTGAAAACCATTTGGAATTACGACGATTTACGCGAAATAACCCAACTGATTGGAGAATTGGAGTTTGACATGACATCGCAATGCCAGCGGTGCTTCAAAAACTCAACGATCACGTGGAAACTGCTGAGAACATCGGGCTTAAGTCTCTTTGTTTCGACCGGGACTTTAATATATCTCAACTATTTCCTAGTAGCCAATACTACGACTATCGAGTACAGAACAGTTGTGTTATTTTCAATAGCAGCTATGCAACTTAAGTGCGTCGAGTACGGGATCTATATTCAGCTGATATACGAGTTTATCGATTGCTTAACGCAAACTCTGGGGCATCTAAAAGAGGATATTGAAAATTGCCCCCGTCCCGCTCTCCAAAATTCCCTTTGGTCTTTACAGCAACAATTGATGAAGAATCAGTTGCTTCTGAATCGTGTACTGTTGTTGGTCAACAGGGTGGGGCAATATTTTGCTTGGCCTCTTTTGCTGATATTCTTCTATAACGGAGAGACTATTTTGTGCACAGTCAATTGGACCTATATATATCTAACACTCAACATGCAGGGCACCAATTTATTCAGTAAGTACAAACTTATATGTGCGTTTTAAAGGAGAATACGTATGTGTATGTATAATTATTATCCTTTTGCAGTTCGCTTACTTTTTATCCTAATATTGCTCTTAAATATGTTTATGGTTTGCTACTTGACCCAAAAGTGTATACAGAAGGTAAGTTTAAAGTTATAACGACGATAACGAAGTTATCATGGGAGCCTTCATGTTAGGGATAGATATGACAGTGTCGCAGAATGTGAATTTACAGTTGTTTACGTTTCCAATTGTATTTTACAGCAAAAGCGAGCATTCACATTAATTTCTTTATACTTCACCTTACTAGTCATGCCAGCTTCCATGGTAAATTTTGTTTTACTTCCGCTATCATTTCACGTAACTTCAATAGAAGTAAATTATGTAAAATTACACGTTTTCTTTCACTGGCTGCACTTGGAAAAAATGTCTGCTATTAACAGCAGGGGTTGTCTGCTGCCTGTCAGCAGGTATAAATTTAACTATGAGATGATTTGTGATTGCAAAACTGAGTTATTTGCCACATCAGATGCTACACTTAGAAAAAAAGTCAGCAGACATTTGCTGTCCATCAGCAGACACTTTTTCTGTTATTGCAGCAATTTTTCTGCTATAACAGCAAATTATCTGCAGTTTTGCTTTAGCAGACACACAGCTTAAAAATTTGCTAGCTGCTGAAAAGTATTGCTGTTAATTAAAATTAAAAAAAGATTAATGGCACCAGCTCTTATATTATTATTAGTCCGAGACAAATGCTAATGAAATGCATTAGATTTTTTCTAATAATTATGTTTAATATATTCAACTGGTTCACAGTGGGTTGATGAATCTGTTGAATAGCTTCGAGTCGATTTCTCTAAATTCTTTCCGATGATACCCATATTAACCCGATAGGTTAGAAAACATGGTAGTTAGACTATGTTATGATAGACTATATGTTCGACATTTCTGATAGCCCTCAAAATATTTTACTCCGAGTCCTTGAAAATGACAAAATAATCTGATTTTAGCGGTAATAATCGGTTTTAGCTGTCAGTGTCACTAATTAAGCTATAGTATAGTCTGAAACTGCAAATAATAATATGCTCGATGATATAAATAATACAAATGCATTAATCTATAAGCATAATCAAATAAGCATACCCTTAAAGTAATAAATTATAAGTTATAAAGCCGTTTTTTAATTAAATTGTAATCTTTATAGCAAAACAACTATGCGGCGTTTGAGAATATTTTTTTTCTGTTTTTAGACTGCAATTTTTTGCCCGAGGAGGGCAAAGAAATGACAAATAATTTTGGAGGGAAATCTCTAGCAGAAAAGTAGAGAAGTATGCAGTCTCCTTGCAAATTATCCAAAACTGACGAAAAACCATGTTGAAATTAAAAATCACTCAATAGTGATATCAAACAAGTAAGGAAAGGCTAAAGTCGGGCGGGCCGACTATATAATATCCTACACCACTCCCTGCGTAAATAAATCCAGGTGTTTCATGGGAGCAATTTTATACAGTTCATATAAATTATATAGAATACTATAAATTAACTTTTGGTCAAATTTAACGATGATATATGGTATTTGATCCAATTTTCCGGCAGATATTCCGAGCACAGTAAATATAACATGATCTGGAAAAATTGACCAAGAAAAAACATGGGCCTATATAGTTCTCAATCGCGGTAGGTATTCCTAGTTGAAATATATCATGATCTGCAAAATATGATCAAGATCCGATGTAAGATGTAGGTTTTCGACCTGTAATAGAGTAGAATGGGGGCCCCATTTTGGTTATACCAAAGTATGGGCATTCATAGTATGTATTCTTAGTTGAAATATAATTTAATCTGCGAAATTTGAAAAACTTCCGATGCAAGATGTAGGTCCTAGAGGCGAAATACTAAAAATGAGGGCCATTTTTAAGGGAGCTACATTAAAAAATTGGGCCCTTTCAAAGTAGGTATTCTTTAGTGAAATATAACAAGACCTGCAAAATTGTATCGAGATCCAATGGGTTCTAGAGCTGTAATAGAGTAGAATGGCGGTCCAATTTGATGGGGGTTATACCAAAATATGGACCCAAATATTTGACTTTCAAAGAATGTATTCTTAGTTGAAATGTAATATAATCTGCAAAATTTGATAAACTTCCGATGTAACATGTGGGTCCTAGAGGGGTAATAATATAAATGAGGGCCCATTTGTGAGGGCGCCACATTAAAAAGTGGGCCCTTATAGATCACTTTCAAAGTAACTATTATTTATTGAAATATAACATGATCTGCAAATTTTATAAAGATTCAATGTAATATGTGGTTTCAAGAGCGATAATAGTGTTAACTAGGGGTCCATTTGTATGGGGGCTATACCTAAACATTGACGTATATAGCTGGCTTTCAATGTAGGTGTTCCTAGTCTAAATGTAACACTGTGTGGGAAATTTGATCAAGATCCGATGTAAAATGTGCATTTTAGAGCAGTAATATTGTAAATCGGAGGTACATTTGTATGGGGGCTACGTCAAAACATGGACCCATGTGGTCCACTTTCCCTTTAGCTGTTTCTAGTTCAAATATAACACGATACTGAGAATTTGGTCATGATCCCATGTAAAATGTGTATTCTAAAGCAGTAATAGTGCAAATTATTAATTGTATTTGTATGGAGGCTATATCTAAATCTGGACCGATTTGCTCCAAATTCAATACCAATTGTCCTTGGCCAAAAAAGTAACTTGTGCAAAATTTCATGACAATCGGACAACAATTGCGACCTGTAGAGTGCGAACAAGCTTAGATGGTCAGCAGAAGGACAAACGGACGGACAGACATCGTTAAATCGATTCAGCTGGTGATTCTAAACCGATCCGTATGCTTAAAGGTGGGTCTAGCTCGATTATTTCTTGGTGTTACAAACATTTGGCGCGAAACTAACTTATAATACCCTAGCCCACGAAGTTGTGTAGGGTTTAAAAACTAATTACGGAATTAGAAAGAAATAGATAAAATCATTTATCGCCTTATAAACTTGGGCCTATTCCCCTTCCTTTTGGGAGTTACAAACAAATGCTCAAAGACATAATACTCTCGTGGAGTGTATAAACAGAACATAACAGAGCAGAACTGGAAAAAATAATAAATAAAGTAATAATGCATGAAGTTCTGCCAAAATAAACGAAAGCTACCTATGGATTAACAAGGTAAGTATTTGTATGTGTTAGACAATGTTGTTCATTGAATTTGATGTAAATATTTATTTTACTACCGCAAACAATTTTACCTATTGTGAAGCAAAATTAAATATAACTAAATATCAAAAGCTACATTTCATTGAACAAATTACATGCATCTAACCAAATGTTTCCTTTTATTGCAGACAGTTCTAAAATATTTACAATATAGCTGGAACTATTTGTAGAGTCTGGTCAAAAAATATTAGTGTGTCGGAAAGTATAAGGATATAAGGTCAACGCAGCATTTCTCAGCGTCTTTAGTAAATATTCCAGATTTTTCAAAGCTATCTGTAATCACTGTACAAACAGGCGTTATTAATCAACCTTCGAGCGGAGGCGTATCGGACGAACTTAGTGCAGATACAAAAAGTAATACATACAGCGGTTAATAAAAACTCCCGTGAGAGCACCCACCTAAAGCAGTGTATATTCAATCAATTTTTATATTTTAAAGGGGCCGTTAGCAACAAACTGAAGTTAGTCTGTATTTAGCAGAGCAAGAAGTTATGTACAATTTAATTAATGCCAAGTAATTATAATTTATACTATAATAAGAACTAATGGAAAATAAAATTTGGATATTTATTTATTTGTAAAAAATGAGTTAGGCTGCGTAATTCGCTAAAAATTGTTTGTAGTAACAACAATACATACTGCTGACACAGCTACAATTGTCTTCTGTAATAGCAGGAAAATGTCAGCAAACATTCTCCTGTTATTTGACCAGCAATTCAGCTTTCTCTTTTTCAGCAGCAAATGTCTGCTGTTACAGCAGTCTTTTCTGCTGTTTTTACTGTCAAATTCTTTGAGTGTACTTACGATGTTGCGAAAACGTTTAAAAATATCATTGTATTGCGGGTCTATTCGTATTTTTAGCAATTTTTGTATATTAATTCATTGTTTTCCTTTAAGTATCAATTCATTGGCGCGTTGATCCACAACATCAACCTATCATCGGACGATTATGCCATACTGATGCGTTTGCGAGAGTATTCGATGCAAATGATGCATCAGAAGTTGGTCTTCACTTGTAACGGTTACATGGATATTGATTTCAAAAGTTATGGTAAGGTAAGGAGGACTATTCATGTATTTTCAATAACACTGTCGACGAAATCGAGACATTAAAAATAGATCGTATAGACTGCATGCAAAATCTAGTTTAAATGGCAAAAGGTCGATTTTCAAATTTCAATTTTCTATGGCGTCTGACATAAGGTCGATTTTCAAATGTCAAATTTGTATGGCATCTGATATTTGAAAACTGACCTTACGTCATTTAAACTAGATTTCGCATGCCGGGTGAAAAGACTATAACATGGCTATTATCAAGATTTCAGCTCGTTTTCGTCGGCAGTGAGAAAATGCTGCTAACATATGTTTGTATATTTCAGATGTTGCTGGTCATATCATCCTATGTAATCATATTGGTGCAATTCAAAATGGGGGATGCCGAAAAAGGAACAATGCTTGCTACCCAACATATTTTCGGAAAGAATGCTTAATGTTGCTTATGAATCCATTATCACCAATTTATTTAATCAATAAAAGATCTAACTCCTAGTTACAATCATTAATAATTATGTTTAGCCGAACAAGTTCTGCTTGCTAACCTGTTACTTCCTTCGCTTACTCCACATAACATTGCTAGTAGGGTGCCCAAAACCCGTTTATTTTAGAAAGACGGTTTTCGGTTTAACCGAAAATTAAATTTTTTTTTTAAATCGGTTTTCGGTAATAGTTTTTTTACAAAACCGGTTATAACCGTTTTTTTAAATCGTAGTACGAAAATATTTAAATTAAATTTTTTAATACGAAAGTAAATACAGTAAATTTTTAGTAAAGGTACATTAAATAAGGAATAGTTTTTTTTTGTTTGAGGTCATTTTAAAATAGTCATTTTTATATTTTAATTAACATCAGCAATTTTTAGCAGACTGAAAACACTTTAGGAATGTGAATGCTGATGTAAGATTACGGAAAAACTGTTGTTATGGCAGAAAAACTGCTGTAATAACCGAAAAGTGCATGCTGCTAGGCAGCAGACAATCGCTGCTGTTAATAGCAGACTTTTTTCTCTAAGTGTACTATTTATACTTACAACGTCAATTATAATTTTTTAATCAGGCTGAATATAGATATAGTGATGCCAGGGGGGCTACCATGGAACTCGATCTGAAAGTTAAAACGATTCGAATTTTGAATTTGATCCGATTTTAAAACTGCACCAGATAGTATCAGTTTCCAACGTATATTTGGCCGCATTCATATGCACAAGGCCTGTTCGATTGGGCTTACTAGCTTAATTTTTGTATGGGATTTACTCGCTTAATAAGAAAGTAGCTTACTACTCCCATAGCGTTGCTGCTAGATTTTTCTTGTTGATCCATTTAAGATAAACCAATGGACAACAATGATGCCACCTTATGAAGTCTCTTAATCGTAAGTTAGTAAACCCAATGGAATATTCATAAAATCTACTAATATTACAGGACGAAACAAATAAAAATATTGAAAAATAATGTTATAAATAAATATAATACTTTTATTACTTCAAACCTCGCTTATAAGACAATGCTAGCAATATCGAAATAATACTTCAAATCAATTAAAAAAATATTCTTCTATTTATATTTTCAAAAAAAAACATAAATACCATAAATCTGAAAGGCTTTTAAATTATAAACGCTTATTTTTTATCTATTTTTATAATTTAATTATCAGCAGCCATTTTTAGCAGACTGCAAACACTTTAGCAGTGTGAATGCTGATGCAAGATTGCAGAAAAACTGCTGTAATAGAAGAAAATTGCCTGCTAAATCTCCTAGTCCATAAATTCCATTACGGATGCCTTCCTTTACAAATTTATAACGCCGCCACTGTAAGACAATGTCACGGCCAGGATAGTGGGATAGTCGTCATTCTTAGCAAATAAATGTTGTTGAATCGACTTAATTTACTCTTCTGTGTAATGAACAACATCATCTTGGTTATTTGAATGAAGATCATCCAATAAGTCATCCTGCACATGTTGAGTGGACAATTCGAGAGGCGCATACATCGGTACATCTTAAGTGGGGAGAGCTTCTGCTAGATCCTCCCGCGAAGTCTGAAGAGAGTCATTCCCCCATATATCCTCATCTCGGGGATGTTCTGGTTCTTCTACATCCTCCCGCGAAGTTTGGAGAGTCATTCATCCATATATCCTCATCTTGGATATTTTCTGCTCCTGCTATAACCTCCCGCGAAGTTTGAAGAGCCTCATTCCTCCATACATCCTCATTTTGGGGATCTTCCGCTCCTGTTACAACCTCCCGCGAAGTTTGAATGCGTAAACCAAACTTTGTCTTCCGCTCCTGCTACAACCTCCCGCGATGTTTGAATGTGTAAACCAAACTGTGTATAATAAAAACTCTGTTGAGTAGGCCATTCAACAATGCACGGCTGGAATGCGTACGTTGTACCCAATAGTGGAACCTGGGAGTTTTTTTGTTGAGTGTGTTTGTTCCACGTTCAGTAAATTAGAGGCTTATCTACAACGAGGGATTTAATCGTGCACGTTCCACTTGCACCCAACGGCGGCGGTACTGGGAAGTCCCCTCCTATATATATAGGGTGGTTAAATTGTAAGGGCCGATGTATATGTTTTCTCCGCCCTGATGATGGAAAATAGTTTTCACTTTCGAACGTGAAATTAAACGATTATTTTAAATAAATTATATTTTATATTTAAAATAAATTTTTATATAAAAATATATTCATTTGTCATGTTGAAATACACATAGAAAAAAGACTGATATTAACAGCAGACATTGTTTGCTGTCCATCTGCAGGCACTTTTTTTATTACAGCAATTTGTCTGCTATAACAGCAAATTATCTGCAGTTTTGCTTCAGCAGCCACACTGTTGCTGTTAAATAAAAATAAAAAAGATTAATGGCGCCGGGTCTTATTTTTTATTAGTCCGAGACAAATGCTAATGAAATACATTATATTTTTTTTACAAAACATGTTTAATATATTCAACTGGCTCACAGTGGGTTGATGAATCCGTTTAATAGTTATTCTATTTCACTAAATTCATTCCGATGATACCCGACGATGATAGACTATATCTGCAAAATTTCTGATAGCCCACAAAATATTTTACTCCGAGTCCTTTACAATGACAAAATAATCTGAATTTAGCTGTCAGTTAGTGTCACTAATTAAGCTATACGTATATCCATATTAAAGTAATAAATTAAAAGTTATAAAGCGGTTTTAAATGGAACTTTAATGTTTAAAGCAAATTAACAATACGCGTTTGAGAATAGTTTTTTGTTTTTAGACTGCAAAAGCAAAAGCGTGAGGTAAGCAAACAAATTACAAATAATTTTGGAGTGAAATCTCTAGCAGAAAAGTAGAGTAAGCAGTCTCCCTGAAAATTATCCAAAACTGACGAAAAACCATGTCGAAATTTATATAAAATATAAATCACTCAATAGTATAAAAATTACAGAATTAAAAAAACTAAGGCGATAAATGATTGCTTTAAAAATTTACAATTTATGAATTCAGTAAAAATTGTCTAAAGGCTATTTTAAACACACCAGAGTATGTAAAACACATTATGTCGCATTTTGCGCAATACGTTTTTGCCCAAATATCTTAACACCCAATAAACAATATATCTAGTAGTCGATTACGAAATTAGAAAGTTAATTTACCATAAAGCAAAAAATACTAAAATAATATAGCATAGCTATCGACGTGGAGAATGCACGACGCTCGTGCACCCAAAAAAAAAGAAAAACAACAGAACAGAAAAATAAAAAAGACAAAATACAAAATTAATAAGAAATAAAAAATAAAATTAAAAAGAAATAAGCCACTTTATTGCTGCCAAAAGAAACGAAAGCTTCCTCTGGAATTACAATGTAAGTATTTGTATGTGTTAGACAATGTTGTTCATTGAATTTGTTGTTAATATTTATTTTACTACCGCAAACAATTTTGCCTATTGTAAACCAAAAGACCGCGAATAAAATACGAAAAATATCAAAAGGTACTTTTCCTTGAACAAATTACATGCACCTTATCAAAAGTTTCCTTTTATTGCAGACAGTACAGCGGATCATAAAAATTAGTAAAAATTGCGGTGTGTAGACGAATCTGGACAAACCGTTTTAAAGTAGTGCTTATTCAATTCAAAACGGTACAGCCACATAAACCAGTGTTTATTCAATCAATTTTTATTTTTTAAAGGTGCCGTTAACAACAAACTGAACTATCCGTCTGTAAGCTATGTACAGTTTAATTAATGTCGAATAATTATAATTTATACTAAAGGGTGATTTTTTAAGAGCTTGATAACTTTTTAAAAAAAAAAACGCATAAAATTTGCAAAATCTCATCGGTTCTTTATTTGAAACGTTAGATTGGTCCATGACATTTACTTTTTGAAGATAATTTCATTTAAATGTTGACCGCGGCTGCGTCTTAGGTGGTCCATTCGGAAAGTCCAATTTTGGGCAACTTTTTCGAGCATTTCGGCCGGAATAGCCCGAATTTCTTCGGAAATGTTGTCTTCCAAAGCTGGAATAGTTGCTGGCTTATTTCTGTAGACTTTAGACTTGACGTAGCCCCACAAAAAATAGTCTAAAGGCGTCAAATCGCATGATCTTGGTGGCCAACTTACCGGTCCATTTCTTGAGATGAATTGTTCTCCGAAGTTTTCCCTCAAAATGGCCATAGAATCGCGAGCTGTGTGGCATGTAGCGCCATCTTGTTGAAACCACATGTCAACCAAGTTCAGTTCTTCCATTTTGGGCAAAAAAAAGTTGGATATCATCTCACGGTAGCGCTCACCATTCACAGTTACGTTACGATTCGCATCATCTTTGAAGAAGTACGGTCCAATGATGCCACCAGCCCATAAACCGCACCAAACTGTGACTTTTTCTGGATGCATTGGTAGCTCTTGCAATGCTTCTGGCTGATATTCACTCCAAAATCGACAATTCTGCCTATTTACGTACCCATTGAGCCAAAAATGAGCTTCGTCGCTGAACACAATTTCTTTCTTTCTGAACTTTCTTAACAGAGCACGCATTTTGATAATAAAATTCAATGATTTGCAAGCGTTGCTCGTTAGTAAGTCTATTCATGATGAAATGTCAAAGCATACTGAGCATCTTTCTCTTTGACACCATGTCTGAAATCCCACGTGATCTGTCAAATACTAATGCATGAAAATCCTAACCTCAAAAAAATCACTCTTTATAATAAAAACTAATTGAAAATAAATTTCGGATATGTGTTTATTAGTTAAAAAGGGGTTAGGCTGCGTAATTCACTAAAAATGTTTGCTGTAACAATGGATTTGCTGTTTTGGCAAATAATATGGTTCTATGAAACAAGCTGCTGAAACAGCTACAATTGTCTGCTGTAACTGCAGGAAAAAAGGTCTGCTAAAACAGCAAAAATCCTCCTGCTATTAGAGCAGAAAGTCTTTCTTTTTTTAGCTGAAAAAGTCTGATGTTACAGCAGTCTTTTCTGCAGTTTTTACTGTCAAATAAATAAATCTATCTATTCTCTTTTGAAGGACTTGCATCTGTAACAAAATTAAGTCTTGTTGAGCCGAAACAGGACAAAAAATGTGTACGCAGCATTGTTATTATTTTATATTATTTGTCAAATTGCCTAGTCCTTTTAACAGTTTGCTTTGAGCAGTTTTGCTATGTAGGGTGCTTTCAGAATTTTATATCCATTTTCATGACCCATTTTACACATACGTTCGGCAGAAATCTCAAACTCTCAAATACCAACACTGGTACAGTTTTCATATAGTGCATGATTCTCACAAACGAACGAGAAGCACAACCCAACTGCCGAATATCCGTTTTTAAAAATCGCACCAAGTAATGGTGCTTCTCGTTCGTTTATGAGAATTATTTACTTAAAGAGGCCGGGTTTGCTGATGAAAAGACGCTGCGAAATCACCTGAGGAAACCTTTGACAGGGTGTAAATCATGATAGTGGTAGTCTGCAGCCAAGTAATAAATGTCACCATGCGATTTGTAAATAAATATGCATTCTATTAAATACAGATGCAAAATGGTCTTGAGCCAGGACAATATCCCAGTTCAAATCAAACAAACGGAAAAAATCTAATACTGTGAAAATTTCAAGAAGATCGGTGCAGTAGTTTAGGCTGCTATAAAGAACAAACAACAAACTTACAAACACATTAATATATATAGATTTAATTTTTTTTTCACTTATTTCGTTAAAATTTTATTTATTTAAGAAATATAAATTGTATATAATTTTTTTCATATCTTGAATGTTTAATCCATCTTCTTATTTGTATGGCATTCACGTGGAATGATAGAATATTGTTTTTTTGTCAATATAATTGTTGCAGATGGCTTCAAAAACAGCTAAAATAGAAAGCAAAAATAAATTAGGCTGCACCATAATATCTCGGAATGGGCAAAATAAAGTCCGGTAACACTGATAACTACTCGCAGCCAGAATAGATTTTATTGTATTTTCATTTCTCTCACAATTCTGAAAATGTAGTTGCCACATATTACTGAAAAATGCACGAATGCCAGCCAGAATAACACCAAAATATGAAATACTTCAACATAAATGATTAATTTAAGGCCTTTGGTATTTTTCTGATATTAAATTATGATGTAGGACAAATTTATTGAAAACTATGTTATATTTTGTATAAATTGTCATTACTCAAATAGTATGTACAACACGCTATAGTTAACTATAATTTCTCTATTATGTTATTGTTCCTGCGCACATTCAAATGATTAAATTTTTAAATGAAAATAGAAACTGTGTCAATTCTAGCAGATAGCCGCTCTCACTCTAGTTTGGTTTCGCCGTTAGCGATTTTTTGTTTCGCCTCCGCTAGCGCGAACGACACAACTCTACAGGGGTACAGCCTTCATATAGTGCATGCGAGAGCTACGATACGATTTTACGTAGTGACTAATTCAGCTATTTTAAACATATTGTTTGTTTTGACGCCGTCAATCCAGCAAAATAAACGTCGTTGAAGATTTAGGTTTGGCTTCGTTCTGTGATCTTCATTTCGATGTAAACAGAAACAAGAAACAGGACGGCGACAAGCAACAATTTCCAAGAATTTTGAAAATTTTAGTGTTTTATAAAGTCTAGAGAATTGTGAAAACTTCAGTAAATTTTTAGCAAAACGTGTACATTTTTGTAATAACAATCAAATTCTATCATAAAAATGAGAAATCCGTGAGGAATTTGCGTGAAATTTGTAAAATATAAAATGATGAAATTTCAAATTCCAAGAAAAACAACACACCAAAATTAAACGTTTCCAAGAACGAAGAATTTCAAATTACACTCATTGACAAAACATATAGAGAAGAAAAACTGAAACTCAGTGTATTGAGTCAAGGACTTCAATGGGCCAAAAGGCTTTAGAATCTTTTGATTAGATAAATCTTTTAAAAATTTGATAAACAACGAAACAACAACATCAAAATGACTAATATATATGAAAAAAATATTGAGATAATTGCCCTACTCGTGCTAGCGACTGCTGCCATTGTAAATGGAAATAGAATGTATTATCATCCTGGTGAAACCCAACCAGTGACGGTTGAAGCGGCCATAGGAACTGATTTCAATATCACCTGTTACATGAATCCCAAAGCATTTCCAAGAAAAACTTCGAACAGCTTGTATTTCGTAAATGGCCGAACAAACGATGTGCTGCCGCGCGATAATATTGTCATAACGAATAGTTCGACTATTGTGTACATGGTACGTAATGCCAGCGAACAACAGACGGAATATCGCTGCAAGTGCGGTACGGATGCCATAATGGAAACGAAAGTTTTTGTGGGCACTCCGCCGAGACCTGGCGAGAACTTCACTTGTCGCAGCTACGATTTCAATCATATGATCTGCAACTTTACCAAACCACCAAATCCCATACTGACAACTTACAACGTATCCTACTACAATGACATACCCAACTATATCTTTCAGCCGCATTGCAATTATGAAGATCGCAGTTTGGTTGTCTGCAATACATCGCTCAAAGATCGCTACCAGGAATTTTATCATTTCATAATTGAGTCAAGTAATGCACTGGTGAAGACAAATGAACCGCCACTAACACAGTATTTCCTCATTAACAATTTTGAGGTGATGATACCATCGAAACCAGGCGAAAATATGCGAGTTGATAGTTTGACGGTTGATAGTATTAGGATGGCGTGGCTAATGCCCAACTGGGAAAAGTATAGAGCTAAAGGTTTACAATGGGAGGTATTGGTACAACCGGAAAATGGCACAGTGATAGTCGGCGATGCTCCAGTGAAAGATCACAACGAACTACGTTTACGCATTAGCAATCTGCCCTACGCATACTGGCGGTATGAACTGAAGTTGCGCGTTCGTGTTAAACATCCGAACGCTATTTGGAGTGATCAACTCGTGTATCCATTTCGTACAGCAGCCCGCCGACCACAACGACCACCGCGCATTCATCCCGGCAGCTTTTACATAGACTCCACGGAAGCTTTTGTCACTTTATTTTGGGAAGAGCTGCAGCCATTCGAGAATAATGGAAATAATTTTACATATGTGATTAGATCAGTGCGTCGTGATGGTGCCCTAACGTGAGTATATGCGAAATAACATAATATTATAAATTCGTTCACAACTAAAAAATTGTGATTTTTGCATTGAGTTCTGCAAATACACCCAAAGTCTTAGGGGGAAAGTCAAAAACAAACAAAAAAAAACTTAAAATATCAAAATGTATTCTCCTGCTTTGAATGATGTAATCTCCTACTTATAATGAATTGTTGGCAATGGGGGAACAGGAATTGCCCTCACGATTTCACCTTGTTTTAATATTGGCTTGGCCCATCCTATGCATATTTTATGTGACACTGGGGAAGATTGGGTGAATTAGGCACGAAAATAAAGATGAATATGGGAACTGTGTTCAATGATGGCCTAAAAACACCTATTGAGAACAAAGTGTGTGTATTCAAATTAAAGGAAATTACCTCAGGACTTGAAAATGATGCCATGCACACTTGTGGCACTTTATAACAAATAAGTTTAAAGTGGGCAGCAAGTACGATGACTTAAGTATTTTTAAATTTGTACATTGCAAAAGCTGTTGTAGATAAAAATTTTATTTTTAAATTTGCGTATTGCAAAAAATGTTGCAGATTAAATTTTTATTATGTAAAGCAAGGCGATTTTTTGAGTTATTACAATCTAGAAATAAGTGAGCTATATGTTAATTATTTATGTTTCTAATTTTATTACGTTTTCAAGTTAGACAAATCGTTCGCCTCCAGACGCACTGTACTCTCATCTCGAAAATATAAGTCCGATCACGTCCAGTTAGTTATATGTTCTACAAAAGGTCATTATGGTGGCTACAAATTATGCTAATTTCACTTGAACATAGTATAATGGAGTAGCTAGAATTGAGATTTTTTCGAAAGAAATTCTTTTTTTGCAGAAAAAAATCACCCATAAAAATTACAAATTCGTAAAACATTATTAAAAATCGTAAAGCATTATTATTCATGTTTGTAGCGATATTGCATCCAAATAATTATAAACATGCAAATCGTCGGGATTAAAAAGAATAAACATTATTCCAAAGATAAAAGTATCACTGGCAGCGTAACCTATTATGATAACAACATCTTCTAGACTCTCTACAGAGACAAACATAAACTTTGATATGCAGACAAAAAGTTGATAAAAAAATATCTAACCAAATATTAATGATAAAAGACATATCTGTCTGTGTAAGGTGTTAGCAGCAAAACAATAACAAATTCAGCAGCTTTACTAAAATACAAAATAATAAAATAAGCAAAATTTATGAGATTTTGTTTCGATTATAATCCCATTTGAAGTTAAACCCATTAGTTGACATCTAGATGCATCTTGGTTCATAGATATACAGCTTACAATAAGGCTAGTACTGTAATGAAACGGAAATTTTGAAATTTCGTTTCGGATATCCTTTCCTAATGCAGTAGCGAAATTCCGTTTCAATACAATACTGGCATTTAGAAGTGATAATATTCTTATCTTTCCATTCTAAGCATGATCCTTCAATATACATACAGATATATGGGAAAATCTACAAAATAGTCCGATTTCAATTTTGAAAAATTAAAAATTTCAAATTAGAGGCACACGTTTTATTTTAGCGTCAACTTGTTAAAAATACATTAAATATAAATAATGTGCTCGCGTGCGTCATTTTTTTCAAGTGCTGAAGAAGTTATAATCGGATTGTCCCTTTTGGTTCTATTGCAAGTTTAGCGTCACGTTTTATTTTAGCGTCAACTTGTTAAAAATACATTAAATATAAATAATGTGCTCGCGTGCATCATTTTTTTCAAGTGCTGAAGAAATTATAATCGGATTGTCCCTTTTGGTTCTATTGCAAGTTAAGCCTGAAAACCCAATGAAAATCAACAAAATTTAACCTAAAATGGCTCTCGGTACCAAAATAATAATTCGATCTATTTAGCACTTACACACATTATTAGTAGTACCCATATTCACCGATCACACAGGGTTGCCACCAGTTATTTTTCAAACTGCGGATGTGCTCTTCAAAAAATATGAAATTTCATGATCTGCACGCATCGACCTGATGATGTTCGTACTGTCATAATCTCCTTGTCGCTGAAGGCACACCAAATCGTCCGGTCGCCTTTTGTTAGTATCTTTGTCGTTTATAATCCAATATTAAAAAATTTGCAATTACGTTCACGCTGAAAGCGCAAAAAAGAAAATTGTATCAATTTTCGTTTTATGCAAAAACAGAGTGACAGATTTTGAAGAGCTACCATTTATTCCTCAGTGATGGCACACGCCCTTTTCAACATATAGAAGATTCCGCAACATCATTACTATCATCCACAAAAAGATCAGAATGATTATCTCTTATGCTGAAAAAGTTATAGCCAAAAGAGTTGAACAACTCCCGAAAGTTACAAGCAAAAATAGGGTAAATTAGGGTAGACCTTAGCTCAGTAGACTACATTAACAGCATAATTTTAAAACTTTAGGATGTTGGCGAGGTTAAACTCGTCGTTTTGAAAATTATGACACTCTCAGAAATATTATATATTGCTCTTAAAGCGGTTAGAAGCCTGAGTGACATGGAATCGTACTATACTGTAGATTTGCCCATATAATGTTTTGCAATTTTTGCACATGTTAATTTGAATTTATATTTATTTTTCAGCGATTTGAAGCCATCACGTTTGGAAATCAATTTTGCCGTATTTCCCTGGAAAAAAGACTCAAAGTATGAATTTGAAATAGCTAGCCGCAACCACATAAACGATTCCTTGGACGCTAGTCGCTTAATAATCTATCCATTCAATGAACTCGACTCAAAACTCTATTCACCAAAAGACATCAACAATGTCTATCATGCCAACAATCGTACGTATACTCTAACGTGGTCTGAACCGCTAAATGTTGAGGGTTTGATGAACTATACAGTTTATTGGTGTTACCCCAGACGAGCCTTACCCAATGAATGCAAAGTAAGTTTGTTGTAATGTTTGTGAGACGAAATTTATGTCTATTTTATATTGCGTCCTGTCTGTCTGTCCCATAGGAATCGATGCATTTCCAACAGGTACCCGCCAATCAATTGAATTTCACAACAGAAAAACAGGTGGCTTCCGAAGAACGCACTCTCAATTTAGCTGTATCCGCCAATTATGAAACCTTTAACACGGGCCTGCATTGGACCGCTTGCACCAATGATGTAAATGTCGATTTGATTAAGATTGGTCCGGACTTGACGCCTTCAGCCACCGCAATTAAAGTTCAGTGGCGTGTAGAAAGTGTCTGCACGGCGATATTGCTTGGTTTCAATTTGACGTATTGCGAAGTGGCCGATGATGTGCCTGCTGACAATGCTACATGCCTTCAGCCGCCCATTACAATTACTTTGCAAAAACTGGATAAAAACTACACTATACCCGATTTGAAGCCATTCACCATGTACAAAGTATCCATGTACATGTTCTCGCATAACAAAAATGGCAAATCAAGTGATCCGCTTTTGATGCGGACACTCGAAGGTGCACCCTCACCGCCACGCCAACTAAAGGTTTTCAATATAACTGACACCAGTGCCAGTATAAAGTGGATGGAGCCGAGTCAACGAAATGGCAAAATACGAAAGTACATAATTATGCTTAACAATGATAAATTCGAAGTGAATGCAACGACATTGGAATATCCCCTGGTTAAATTGGAGAGTTTTACGTCGTACAAAGTCTATGTATTGGCACAGACAGTGGAAATTTCTGACACAAGTAACGATGTACACTTTACAACAGCTATTGGATGTGAGTATACCGACTAGTATATCGACACTTTCTTTTTTTATAATGCTAATGATAAAATCTTTATTTTTTTCTACTTTTAGATCCGTCGCCGCCTGGTCATTCGTCGAGTTCCAACAATGCCAGCATTATACAATGGAGTAAGCCAACTAAACCGAATGGTCGTCTTGAATTTTACGAGGTGTCCGTAACACAAATGCGCAACGAGGAAGTGACGAGGCGCAGGGAAAGCATAATTATGGGTGGTGATACAGCCTGCGCCTTCCAGGTGCCCGTATGCATTGGAGCCGAGTATCAAACAATAGTCGAGGTCAGGGCAGTAAATGCAGCATTATTGACCCACGAGGTACCACAGGACGTGTTACATCGTTATACGGAAGACTACAACGGTCATTACTACTACAATCATAATGATGATGATAACAACGATCTAATATGTGAAGGCGGTAGGCAGACAAAGGCGAACATCGATGAAATCAAACGCTATTTTAATAGTAGCCAGTATCGTTTGTATAAATCGCCATGGCAAACGTCTGCCATTTATTCGTGTTCAACGAGTCGCCTGAGCAAGATTACCACCATAGCTTTGGTGGTAGTTGCCATGTCTTTGGGTGTTATGGCCGCTCTGTACATGGCTCGCAAGAAGTACAACAAAATGGCAAATATAAATTGTACTTTACCAGCTGGTCTGGAAACATATTTTACAAAAGATAGCAATGGCTTGCCGGGAGACTTTGGCGGCAGCGGCGGCGGTGCACATCCGAAATCATTTGATACTAGAGCGGCCGAAGACCAATGGATAAGTGCCGCACGTATGCATGAATTTAATTTTCGCAACGAGCATCACCATTTGTTGGCCTCATTGGGCAATGATTCTGGTTATTTGGGTGGCGGTGGTGTTGCGGACGCGCTCAATGGCCATATTTTGAGCAGCAGCTTAGAGACGGCCAATGTCAGAGATGACTGTGGCGAAGAGAGGGACGAAACTGGGGAGGAGGAGGAAGACTACGAGAAGGAAACTTTTAAAAGCTCAAATGTTTCCTCATCGGCTGATTCCTTGGTGGAAAGTACAGACGAATCAGAGGAGTCCGCCGCCACTCATTCTGATGTTGAGCAAAAGCCATTGTCCATATTTCCCAATGATAATGGCTATATCAAACAGTCCATGATACCAGCATGGCAAAATTTCCAGGACCGAAATGAAATGGAAAATAAGCCGCCAACTGCCAATACCAATGGCTACATTTCGGTACAAAGTCTGGCTTCAAATGCAGCTCAGCAGGCGGCAGTGCTACCAATCCAGACATCAGGCTATGTATTGCAGCAAGATTTACAGAATTTTTTCGCTAATGCTGTAGCTCAACAACCACCGACACCAGTAACTGCCAACGCCCCTGCCAATGAAAATATAACACAACAATTCAACAGTGGCTATACGACCTTGGACGATTTATCTAAATTAAACCTGAACTCTGTGGTAGCGCCGTCTCATACACCGCAAGATGAACATAATCAGCCACAAGATATTACAAACAATGTAGCCGAAGTGTCCACATTATCTAATGATGGGGGTGGTGGTGGAGGCGGCGGCAGCAGCAGTATTAGTAAGACACAAAATGCTGGCGGGCTAATTTCCGGATATGTTACACAACATGACTTGAATCTTTTTGCTCAACACCAGCAGCACCAATAGACCTTTAACCGAGAACTGAATTTTTGATATGTCTAAATTTAAGAAGAAAAGAAAAGAAAACAAAAAAGAAGGAACTATTTGAAAAGAGAGCTGGCTTCCTACGAATATATTTTTCCTACAAAAATACCGCATAATCTCCTATATAAAAGATAAACCAACCTAAACATACGTCCATAATTGTAACAATGCGAAATGTGTTAAAATGACCGAAATCATTTTTCAAAATAACGTGACACAATTAAAAAAAGAAAACAACAACAGTAACAGCAACAAGTATTCTAATGTTAGTTTCACTATTACTATTATTGAAAGATCAAAATTATTATTAATAATAAGTGTAGTTTTAAGCAAGAATTCCCCACGAAAATCTCATCTCTTTACTAAACTGAACTGAACAGAACAGATGTGGTCGAAGACGAACGTATGTATGTTCTTTCCTACCACTCACCCACCCTATTGTGATTTTATTTTCTTAAACGTTTTTATGTACCACCGTTTTTTATTTTGTTTATTATTTTTACATCGTTGTAATTATGATTATTATTATCGTTAGTTTAATACTCATTATTCGGCAGCCTTTTTTAATTTTAGTCTATTCATTCATCATGATGTTCATGCTAATTTCTATAGTTGCGCATCTTGCAAATTAAGCGCATTATGAAATTAATTTGTATTGTTTCACATCTTTAACAAAATAGTACTTAAAGTTTTTAAGCTAAATAATTTACATTTTTTAAGTACGCGGCCTTACATTTTTTGTAAAACAAAACAAATCCTACATTGCTTTATTATTTTTGAAATAAAAGATATTGTGTATTTGTAAAGAAGACATTTGAGCATTTGAGTTTTAATTAAGAATAAGATGTGCCAAATGTCCACTGTGTTACATTTGAGACATAGCCTGAACATCGGTAAGTAATTTATGGTTGAGGAAAACGCAATAGCTATGATATAGATAGTGGGCTGTATCTTGAAACACCTAATATTGTTCTTTTAATAGCATTTCATATCGTCGTCGAAAAACAAAACAATGAAAATTTTGAATTTACTTGATTTTTTAAACCATCGCTCGAAGAAGACAAACATGCATTTGGCAAGAGATGCAATTTTTTGCTATTTGTTCGAATAATACAAGATGGAACAAAAGTAATCAAATTTCACAAGAAGAACCAAAGTTTTTCATTTAAAAAATAAAAAATTCGTCAATACCATTGAACAGGTAGCTATTATTAACTTTTATGATGCGTACAGTTGACCAAGGTCGCAAATAAATGAAAACAAATTGTTGTTTGTTTATTATCGATAAAATCAAAAATTAAATAATAAACAAACAACATTTTGTTTTCATTTACATATTTGCGACCTTGAGCCGGAAAATATTATAGAACATTATTTGATGTGTCGAAAGAGGCATTCAAGTGTTTAGGCTTTTTAAAGCGATGTAAGAAGACCCTCTGGTCTTCTCAATATCTACACTACCTACATCAGACCAAAGATGGTCAGATGCTCCAGGATCTCCCCTGGAGGGCGATGATGTTGATAGGTGACAGTAGGATATCCAATTCTATTGTCTCCCTTGAACACCGTCGTAATGTTGGTTGTGTGTCATTGTTCTATCGATACTTTCATGGTGTTTGTTCTTCCAAAATTCGTGATCTTATACCGCCCGTGAGAACTTTCGGTAGAGATACGCATTACCGAATAAATTCGTTCTTCGCCTGTATGTGGAATCGACTTCCAGCAACATGTCAACAGACACTACTACTTAAAGAAAACAGCCTACTATGATAATTATGCAACTTGATGATTATTGCCCATAATTGAAACACTATGAGATAATTATCATATTTTACAAATCTACGATCAAACGTTATCCTCCTTTGACCTTCATTTACATGTATATATAGAAAAACAATGTTCTCAAAAATCGCTGAACATTATATATTTCTATAACAGCGTCAAAAGAACTTATATTTTTGTCTCGTCCGTTTCATCGTTTAATTTTGTATTAATTTGTAATAATTTCTGCAAGTATATTTTTAAAATGGAGTAGTATTTCAGCGCTTTAGAAGCGTGCTGATGTCGCGTCCGGGCCACTGGAAAATGATCATATGGGCATCTCCCAAAAAATGAAATCAGACAAAACTAATAGCGTTTAACTTTATTTTTTCCTTATTTTGACAACTTTTTTATTATGAAACTTGAAGTTAACTTGTTCTCTTTTATTTTTATTAAAAGTTGAAATGTTACAACGAAAATTACTACGCGTGGAAATATTTGTAGCGTTCGTTTTGTCGCGTACGTATTTCTGCTATACCTAATTAAAAAATCTAATAAATATTTCTCATATTTCATAAAACTACGAACAAAATATATCCTCTGACCTTCATTTATAAGTTTCAAAAGTACTTCTGTTTTTTATAGCGTCCGTTTCAATGTAAAATTGTACTAATTTGTACAAAATTATAAAAGGCTGATCGAATTTTTCAGCTTCTTTCTTGTTTTTGGCGAATTTCGCACGACTTAAACTACGAAATGGCACAATGAAGAACATAATTTTTTAGATCTATGGGAGAAAACTTGTACACAGAAAAATCGACTTTGTGTAGGACGCCAGCCAGTCTTTGGACATATCACAGAAAAGAAAATCTTTAAGCCCGTTTTTAGAAAAGGGCAAAACTCGACAGCACATTTTTGCGGAAAATACAATTTTAAAATTTCGTTTTCGAAAACTGAGCGTCGATCGGATATTTAATCAGACTACTTTTCGCTCTTTTAACGTATAATTCCTTTTGAATTTTATTTTTAAAAATATCCCACTTCGACGCAATCTATTCTCCGACGATAAAATCACATTTGCAAAAATAACACAAATAAATTCGTTTGTTTTAAGATGTATTCATAATAAGTTTTTTTGTTTATTTTCTTTTATATTTAATTTCTTATTTCATAAATAATAAAAAATCCTTAATACATATACATAATTTAAATATTCAATTTATTTATTATTTTTTAAATAATTCTACTCATAATTTTTCCTTTTGTTTATTTATTTGTAGATAAAAAAATATTTCTTTTCCACGGAAATTCTTCATCATAAATATAAAATAAAAACTTCAAGCAAGCAAAAATGTAATAGTCAAACAAGATGTTGTAAAAAAACATTCATAAAAAACACCCAAAATGCGTCGAGTGTTCAAAAATAATATAACAATTTAAATTTGTATGGTTTGGAAAAATAGCAATAATAAAAGTAGTGAAAAAATTATTTGAATCGGGAAATTTAGGTGAAATAACGAGATGATGACAGGTAGGTAATAAATAAGTGGTAGATAGATAGATTTAGGTTAGTTGGCTGCATCATACATAGTACAACATACAAGTACAAAGAAATGTGTGTATGATTACACACACTTTTTAACATATTTGTTTTTTTAGCACGAGTTTTACTCAGGAATATAAATTTTGTTGGTTATTGGATTTTAGTGGGTCTACTATCATTTCCAAATAATAGACAGACAATTCGAATTGAATGTTTGTTTGTTGTTGTAGTTGTTGTTATCAATAATCCGATTATAATTACGGGCAATATATTCAGTACAATATACATACATATATTTAAGGTTATTGGATCTGAAAAAGAATAAAGAGAATATGTTAAATATATACTCGCATATGTATGTATATCTATCAATAATGTATAATTCCAAAATAGCTTGGTTTGTTTAGCCCCAATTGTGTGATCAAATTAAATATATATATATATATATATATATATATATATATATATATATATATATATTTAAACACTGGTTAAAATGAAGATGACTATATGAAAATTCAAAAATGAATTGAAGTTACGACCAAAGCAGGTTGTAATATGTGTCTCTCAGATCAAATCGGGTGGGGTGGGTTGGTTCAAACATTGGGTTGCGCTATATCAAAACATGGTCCGATGTGACCCACCTTCTGTTTATGTGTTTCTAGGCAAAATACAACGTGTGAAATTTGAAGAAAATCGGTTAAAATGTGTAGTTTCTAGAGCAAAAATCGGGATCGGACAATAATGGCGACCTGTATTTTGATTACAAGAATATATGGGCAGACGGAAATGGGCAAATACATTGTGGGCATTTTTGATATAATGCAAAGGTAGTTTTAAAAGGATTTTAATTTTCAGAAAATTAATCAACCAGAAATTAAGCGTTTTGAGGTGGTTCTAAGAAAGTTTAACTCGGCAATGGTTTATGAAACGGCAAATTAATCGTAAATAAAAGGGGAATTTATTCAAGTCGATTTTTTTATTCCCATGGAAGCATAAAATGGTAATATGAATATAATTATTTACATTGGGGAACAAAGTTATTTATATATTTCTGAAAAAAAAAAACGGAAAATAGCAATTGTAATTTAAAGGGAATAATGTATTTCCAGTGAATTTCTATTCACGATAGGAAAAGAATAAATTGTATTTAACTTCAAACTAAAACTATTCCAGGGACACGGAAGTAATGTTGCCTGTTTTTTTTTCGAAAAATGACGTACTGAAACGTAGAAAATTCTATATATTAAACACTTCTCAGATCTTTTGCCCAAGTCTGATAACATTAATTAATTTAACATTAGAGAAGGCAAAGCATTTTAAATCAAGATAATTTCGCATAATTCTGCAAACTACAAAATTACAAAAAAACTCTTTTTACCAAACAAATTAAAAGCGTACATATCGACACTTGAAATCCAAAAAGACGTTAGAACAAAATAAAATTTATGGATTGCGTTACATTTGAATGAAATGTACAATATGACTTCTTTATCTAAAAATAAAGATTTTAAGCTACAAATTTTCTTTCATAAAGTAGGGATATTTTGACTCCTACAATTACATATGACTGAACTGCATAATTTAATTAATTTGTACAAGAATTCTTTTTTCGCTCATTGCGTAGGGGAATTTTGTCAACTTTTTTTAAAAAATGTCAAAAAAGAAATATCCATTGGCCAAAAACCGATTTAAATCAAGAAAACGGCAATTATATTCAATTAAATTCTGAAGTTCTGTTCTTCAATTTTCGCCATGGAATTTAGTCTCTGATGAAAACAAAGCTTTTACTATTCCAGATAAAGATAATGTGGGTTTCGACATTTTGGATTTCAGGTGATGATATTCACATTTTAAAATCTATGTTTACGTCTGCACTACTTACATATAATAGTTTTATGCTACTATCTATAGCTGTCACTTGTTGGCTGCTGCCTGGAACAGACTCGTTAGTCCTGCATTTTGATTGGCATCAATTATATCTGAAGCGGGATTCTTCAATTTATGCGATGGCATTGGAGGCAAATTGGCAATTTTGATTTCATGTCGGAACAATTGATTAACGCTACGTCCCACCAAAGGAGCCGTTAACTTTTTAAACATGTCCTTTTTTGCTTTGTCCACTTTATTGCCTTTAACGGGCGCCACAGCTATTTTCTCGTCGAATTTTTGTATATCGGCCGATGATACGTTTGGTACACTCTGCAGTACTTCTGTTAATGTGGGGAATTTGGGACGCAACAATTCATAAAATTGCACACCGAGCGTAATGAGGCCAGCTTGATTGGCTTCATGTTGGCCATGGACTTGAAGACCCCGCAAAACAGCTGTGAATGCAGTAACAGCTTTACTAGCATCCATTAGTTGCTCGGCCGCTAAGAAACGCATAACCGGTGCTGCTATATTGACAGCTTTCAAATTGCATGTTCCATCGTTCCAAGAGAGAGCACTGAGTAAGGTCATTAATATGTAATTCGTGGTTGAGGGGTTGCGTAAAAGTTTTGCACCTAAATCGCTAATAATGTCGGAGAGCAGTGCAGCCTGGGCGGCTCGGGTGTGCGCCACACCATCCATGGAATGTTCTTCAGCGTCCATCGTAACATCGGAGGTTAGATTGGAGGCAGCTGAGGCGTTATTGGCACTATTTTCTGGCCCAAGTTGTCCACCCACTAGAGCCACTTTTAAAACATCTAAATATTCTCGGGTCAATGTACGATTAAGCATATCCTCCAGCACTTCCTGGGTGTCATTGGACTGCTCTTCTTCATTAAGTTGACCCGATTCGTACAGAGACGTTATGTACGCCCAGCGTGATGTCAAACGGTTGCACATAATGGGTGATATGTGAGCAAAAATGGGCAGTAAAACAGCATCGTAAAATGCAGGTGGGCAGGAATAAACAAAGGGTTTGAAAAATACTCGTACAATTGGCCGCAGTCTATAATCAGGTAGATCGTCCAAGCAGGCGAAAGCACTATTTATCAAAGCATCCGATACCCCCTGTAACTGGTATAAATCTCTACCCAGAGAGGGGCCGGCGGAGCCCATCATGTGATAGCAGCCTTCATATAGCAATGTCATAAATTGTTGCATTTTATCGAATGGCGATGGCGGTTTCTTAACTGAAGGATCCAGAGGATCTGCAGGCACTGCACACACACCCATAAGCACCTTCTTCTCATGCTCCAACATTGTATGTATTTTGCGATAGCCTTCTGATAGTCCGCCCACTGCCTCTGCCTTAAAAAGCTCATTCAAAACGCGCAACAGTGACAAAATGTGGGGTAATAAGGGTATAACATGTGGCGAAGCTGGATTGCGGCATATGGGATTACCCAATTCGGTGAAACCCACAACGAAGCCACCACGTGAAGCACGATCTGGATCATCGGGCCAAGTGCAGCGCTTAATAACCCCCAATACAATGTACAAGGCATCGATTAAGGAACTGCGATGAGGGCCGCAGTGATCATTCTCTATGGGATACACCGGCTGCTGGTCCAATCCAACAAAATGCATAAAGTCCAAAGCCGATTTGAAAGCATGCGAAAATGCCGACCAATGTGGCAAACTGTCACGCATCACCTCGCCAATGAAGGCAAACTGGCGTTCGTAGTCGCAAAAGTGATTGGATATGAGCAGTAAAGCCTCTTGTAAAGTTACTCTGTCCATTTTGCTAATGGGATGGTGGGGTTGTTGGAATAACGTCTTAATGTGTGTATTGATCTGCTCAAACACCGGCAGCAACAGCAGAGGATACTTGTGTCCTAATTTTACAATAAGCGATGCTGCATGTCGTCGCAGATTTTTGCAGGCCTGTACGCGTGGAGTCAGAGTTTGTTGTGGTGATGGGTTGGGGTCGCTGGGATCGCGGAACACCAGTGCATTGAATATTTTCTCCAAAACGCGGGGCAAAAGCGAAACTCCTGTCATGGCAACACAATTATTTGGTGTGATTTGGCATGATGACATACTGAGGAACACAAACAGCGTTGAAATGCACGACAGCACTATAGAAAGTGTCAGTGGATTGTCGGTTTCCAGTTTGAGGCAGTCTTCTAATAATCGCAATCCAGCTTGTACAGATGGCCTTTCTGCCACCATCAAAATACGACTTAGTACACCATCCAAAACCGACACTAACGCCTCCCATTCCAGATAGTTCGGATCTAGTACACTACACTGTGTATTCCCTCTTTCGTTGTGGGCCTTAGCTAGTCGCATGTTTAACCATTGTTCGCAGTATGCAAATGTCACCAGAGGCTGTACCAATGTCGCTTGACGAAATATCTCCAAGAAGTCTGTACGACATCTATAGAAGAAAACGGCAAACTCTTCCTCTGAGTCATACTCCACACATATGTATGAACCTGTCGCAGCGTTAGCACCGCCTGATAGACTCCTAGCTGTAGGATAGGTAGTTTTTATGATACGTGGTGCCACGACTTCAATTATTTTTGGAATGTAACCAACGACACTGGGGTCCTTGGATATAGCGTCGTGCTTCAACAGAACATTCCATATTAGCGCCGCACCATGAGCCACATTCAACGAAGCATGGCGCGTTAGACAGAGCAAACACTCCAAAAATATTTCCAGGTGTGGTGGTCGTGGTATAGCACCATCCTCTTTGCCCCATAGCAAAACCAGTTGCTGAGCCATGCCACTAAGCACCTGAACCAGCTTCTTCAGGAAAGTATGATTTTGTTCCAAGCTTGTTACGCTCTCATCTGTGGGTACCATTTGCGAGGCCGAGTAAATGTAACGCATGGGCTCTTCACCGTATAAAAGCAATAACGGCTTGCGTTCCTTAACTTGACCCTTGCGATTTGTTATTTGCGATAGGCATTCGGCTGCATTGCACTGGAAAGCCTTGTCATTTAGCAGTATACACAGGATTTGCAATAACTTGCCATTGTTGCAGGTGATGTGATTGATGGAAACCCATTCTACGAAGCCAGTTAATGTCAGCAATACCATTTCCACCACTCGACTATGAGCATTCGCCTTTTGGTAGCGTCCCTGACCAGTAGCCTCGCGAAACGATGTGACATGAAGCTCAACCAGGCGCAGGAAAAATTCAAATATGTCATTCATATTATTAGTCAATGCCTGGTACATATCCTTACGCCTTTGATTGGATTCAATAGTCTGAAGGAGCGCAACGTCTTCCACCAATCGCAAAAATACCAATAGCACCAACTCGGTTTGGGCTTCGCCCTTTGTACATGCATCAGACAGTTCGGCCAACAGTGTAGTCCATTGCTGGGGCCACTCTCTCTTAATCATCTCCACTATTATACGTGATAGAGCATCTTTTAGGTGGGACAATGAACGATCCTCGGCTGGACCCACGCCCAGCAGCAACAGTTTCATAGCATGTTCTTTGATAAAGATCTTCTCCTCTTGTGAGATGCAATTCCATTTGAATTTGATTGTGTATTCCATTAGCTGCAGGCCGAAGTGTTTGACATTCTGTGTATATTGACCACTAGCTAAAAATAGACCCACTTGAGCACATAAGGGGCTCTCTTCCTTGAATCTTTCACAGGCCATGTAAGCTTCCATGCGTGCCTGTTGAGCAGTATGAGGGTGCATAATTAATTCAACAGCTTTGGCCAGTTCATCGGCCAAAGCTGCGACGGTCGCATGTTGTGCCATATTAGTCTATTCCAACTATACAGTTTTTCGTTAATTAATATAAACGGAATTTAAGGTTTCTGTATTGCAAAAAAAATACGCGTGCTGTCGTATTGTGTTGTGCTTGTTCTTCTTACTTTTTCAAAACGTTTTTCTCCTTTTACTGTTGTTTACAGATCTCTTTGTCGCGAATCGATTTTGTTGATTTTTTAACATTTACATTTGTTTGTTTAAAAATAATTTATTTGATTTGTTTATGCAAAAATTTTCTTGTGTAAATTTTTTCATAAACTACTCCATGCAGCAAATGCAAGCAAATTGTCTTCGTAGAAAAGTGAAGTTTACCGTGCAAGGGTTGCCAGGTTTCAACAACATCACTGTTGTAATATTTGTTTTTGTGATGAAATAATACAACTATTATGTTTAATGAATATGTTAGATGTAAACAGCTTCTCCTTCCCTTTTTATTTAAGACAATTTTTTATATGAGATTTATAAATTTATAAAAATAATAAATATAAACTCGGCATACCGGCAAAAATCATTTTACAACTACCATGGTTGCCATGTATCTGTGCTTGGGTATGTTCAGTGTGGATTATTTTAAAAAATCTTCCGCGTTGTATCCTTAAAAATAAGAAGACATAACATGGCCTCTCTGCATATAATGTTATGAATACACGATACAAATATCGTTTAAATTTTTTGATAAATAGAGTTGCACAATAAACCATCATGTGTAAACAGTTCTATTGATGGGGCGGTATATTTGGCTCTCTGGACGGATGCGTTCTTTATTTTTTTATTTTATGGTCCGCCGTACAAGTCATGTTTTGAACGCTGAAATCATTTTATTGGTCGAAACATTGGTTGAAAATGTTTAACAACTTTTGATTTACTCTTATATGAAGAGGAACCCTTTATTACGTCATTCACATGTACTATCGTGGTAATCACAATACGACAAAAATGATTCTCGGGACTTCTGATTCGTTTTCTTCGCATGTGGCTGTGTACACATGAAGATTTATTGTAAAACTATGAATCCAATTCTACTTCAGTGAAGACTTTCAGATAAAAATATTACATAAATTTGTTAAATTTCCGTTATATAGCCTTTACAGACTGCTTGCGAAATCAAGCTGAAATGAAATAAGTTCAATTTACAAATATAATACAATTTTGATTTTGAAAATCGACCCAATGCTATTTCAAGCTAAAATCAAATAATTTAGAATGCAGTCTGAAAAGGCTATTAATCTATTTTCAAGTAGTACAATAAAACTTTAAACATGAGGCCTGTTTTATTGGGCTTACTAGCTTACGATTAAGAGGCTTGATAATAGCCTTGCCACACTGCATGCGAAATCTAGTTTAAATAACATAAGGTCGATTTACAAATATAATATAAATATTTGTAACAAAACAAATTTTCAAAACAATTGTTTTGTGTTGACTTTTTTGGTCTTAACCTCGATAACCATAAATTTGACTTACCTTGAATAATTATCCAGGCTAAGTCCAAAATAAAAAAAAAATGTTTTTCAAAATTTGCTTTCACATACACATTAGGCCTGTTCTATTGGACTTACTAGCTTACAATTAAGAGACTTGATCAGGTGGCAACGTTGCAACCAATTGGTTTTTCTTAAATGGGTTAACAAGAAAGTAAGGAAGCGAGTAAATTCCATACACAAATTAAGCCCAATCGAACAGACCTATTGATATCGCTGTTGGCGACAATTATAAAAAATATTGTTAAAAATAAAACAGACCAGAGCCTCTGCAATAACTGGCTACAATGCTCTTCGTCACCCTGGCTCAATCCCTTTACCCAAAATTAGAATATAAATTTACTTTGTATTGTAATTCATAATAAGTAAATAAATAAAATAAAACCAATTAAGCTTGGGCACACCAAGGCGTCTTTACGCTTGAGATCAACGAATTTCTTTTCTGGCACCAGCAGGGTTACCGTTGTAAGACTAAAGTCGCAATTTGCAACCTTTTTGGCGGCCTGCGACTTTATGTGAGACTTTTTCAAACAGTCAACAGTTTTTAAGTCAACAATGCAAATTTTCTGTTTTATAAACATTAAAATATATTAGCAAAACATTAGTCAATAGGGCTATTTTTCTTTTAGCAGCTATAGAAATTTGTATGGAGAATTTTAGCCACCGCGGCTAAGTTAAGATTTCCCAGCTAAGTCGTGTCAGCATTACCGGACTTTATTTTGCCTAATCCGAGATATTATGGCGCAGCCAAATTTATTTTTGCTTTCTATTATAGCTGTTTTTGATGCCCCCTGTAACAATTATAGTGAAAAAAAAAACAATATTCTATCATTTCACGTGAATTCCATACAAATAAGAAGATAGAGTAAACATTGAAAATATGAAAAAAATAATTTAAATTATGTACAATTTATATTTCTTGAATAAATAAAATTTTAATGAAATAAATAGAAATAAATAAATTATAAATAGATCTGTGTTTATTTAACTAATTTCATTTGTAGATTCTTCAATTTTGCGGAAACGTGACACCTGTGGAATCCACAGGTGGATATGAAATGACTCCAGTGCGTCAGTCGGCCTGGCCGGACTCCAATTCATCACGAAAACCACTTGTTTGTTAAAAACAGTCGACATTTACTTCCCATCTTTTTGCCTTAGGTGTTGGTGTTGTACGACGTTTTATTCTTTTGCATTTGTGTAGCTTTTACATGACATCCGCCTTGAGTAGAAAAAATAGATTTTAATCAAAATGGAGTTTCACTCAACCTTACAATTATGTGGATTTTCTCCTTTGCCTCATCCCCTTGTCTTTTAAAGCCAATAGTTCACGTACTTAGGGAATTTCATTTTATTTAATAAAAACTTTATTTTCCGGAAACAATTCCCAAATCATCATCAAGGATCACGAATACGCAATTGCGAAATGCAAAAAAAAAAAACATTTTTGGTTGTTTCCAAATATTCTATTAATAAAATATGATGGAAATAAATAAATTATTTTCCAAATATTAAGTTTCTGTTTGTTTTGATATTTCAGAACAGCTGACTGCAATTCAATACTGCCAAGTTTTAGTCTGCTAACACTCGATGGGAGATTTGCGTTTTTCTTTAAGCCCTGATGGCTTGCGTATGGCGGCTAAAAGAAAAGCACACTTAATATTTACTTGATTTTTTTTGAGTGTACACAAAGATGAGCAATTTCATAACATAGATATTTTTTATTCTGAGCATAGTTTCAGTGATATATTCTAGGAATTCCTCCGGAATCGGATTGCAATGCTTAGCACGATAAAAATTAAAGTTTTATTTTAAACTCCATTGTGAGTCAAATGGGTATATTTCATTTTTATACACATACTTTTAGAAAATTGTTTATTAACATTTTAAATACCTGTAGCGCTGTTCACACATAAGTGCCACATTTTTTAAAGAACTGACTTTTTTGTGCGACTTTTTTAGGAAAAACGACTTTTTGTGCTACCTTTTCAAATTTCTCGGCGGTAACACTGGGCACCAGTTGCGCAGTAGCTGTAGTTTTTAATATGGTAGGCCTGTTCGATTGGGCTTACTAGCTTAATATTTGTATGAAATTTACTCGTTAAATGAGAACGTAGCTTGGTACTCTCTTACGCCCGTTTTCATGTAGCTCCACGAGTTATAGATGTCAAAAAAATGTTCACACAAACTGGCATATATAACTCTCGGTTAACCCTAGCTTTAGCTTAACGGAGCTACATGAAACGGGGGTGAGTGATGCTGTCAAATTTGTCTTCCTGATCCATTAAAGATAAACCAATGGATAACAATGCTGTCACTTTACTAAGTCTCTTAATGGTAAGCTAGTAAGTCCAATTGTCCTATTAAGCAATAATGGATTTCCGGTTTCAAAAAAAATATTCTAAATTTTTCTCGGTATACTGTAAACATGAAAAATATCAGACACATTTGACATTTATTCTACAACATTAAATAACTTCAAAAATTTTAAATTTTCCAATAATTTTTATAATACTTCGTTATTCTTTGTAATAAATTTATATTTCTATTTTACTTGTAATTAAGAATATTAATAAGAAGAAGCAGTTGAAAATGTTGCTTGCACTGAACATACTCCTTCAGAAATAAAGAGGAAAAAAGAAAACAGAAAGAGGCACCGCGAAGCGAAACGTGAAATCGAAGTCAACAAATATTTTAAAAGTTTAAGTAAAGAGATAAAATCCATGATTATTTGATCGAGGGAACGTTGTGACTTAAACTCTTACTAGCATTTTTAAAATTATCGCCATGGAATGGTATGAAATTGAAGTTGACGGCCGGTCAGCCGTCAAGTTTGCGGACTTGCCGTACTTGCCGTTATTAAGTCCAACAACACTGTCGCCAAGAGAAGAGGAAAATGCTATTGGTACGTATGGAATGGCTAGTGGTAACGTTTCTCCGTGAACATTTAGAACTGACCTATTTGTTGTTACAGGTAAAAAACTAGGCGGCATTATACGCCATGGCGAATGGGCTTGGTTGGCTAGGGATTCCATGTTGCAGATTGTGTCTTTGCGTAATGGTCAGACAATATGCACATACGAGTTTTGTGAATCGCGTGGCTACGACAGTTGTTGCATCAAATGTGTCGAGGAGATATTTCCAAATAATCATGAAATCATGGTAGTTGCAGTGATTTTGGAGAGTTTTCGTGGTCCAGGAGGTGGCTGTAGCTACATTGCCTTGTATTCAATTGAGCTAAGCAATGTAGTGACCACCATTGAATTAAGTTTACATATAACTTGTGCTCGTTTCATGGATGCCACAACGTGTAATCGTACTCTGTTGCAAAACTTTGATGGTTGCTTGGCGGTTGGCAGTGAGGAAGGCGTCATTGCATTGCTAGATTTGAATATACGAAAAGTCCATCAACTTCAGCCGGAATGTCAGGATGCTGCTTTTATTCCATGCCACATTGTGGACTACAGCATACCTTTGACAGATATACATCGCAACTTTCGTCAGTGTCGACAGGATGGAATACATTTTGGTTTACAAATGGAGGGTAAGTGAAAAAATTATATGAATGATATAAAAATTACAGGTCAATGTTTGTTTAATGCAAATAATTTGACTTTGGAGAGTAGAAGTCAGTAACTGACGCATCACATTCTTATATGACGAAATGAAAGTACGTAATGCAACTTTTACTTTCCAACCATATAAACCAATTAGAACCAATTAGAATACTAGAGGGATATTGCACCATTCATGCCGTAATTCTGTGCATTAAGATTGTTAAATGTGTCAAATTATGCGACGTGTTCTTTTACCGGTTTCCTCCAAAAATCCGAATTCTCAGACTTTAGAGCAGATGGTAGATATTTATTTATTTACTACAATTAAAATTATAATAAACTTATACAATAAGGGCACTAGCAACTAAGACTATCGGCCCGAGGAAGATATTAATTTAGACAGTTTGAATAACTATGCTACAAAATTGCTTTGCAAGTGCAACAATCGACAATGGCATTGCATTATTAAGGACGTATCCTTTAGATATATGTTTTATAAATTTTGGTTGCAGTAATGCTTGTAGTTAAAATTTATATCTAAAAAGTCTTTATAAAAATGGTTGTTCCTCCACGCTGAGACCCTTTACAACCATTATGATTTTCCACGAGCTTTGTTATTTCTAAAGCAAACATAGGAAGTGAAGAAAACATAGAATTATAATAGAAAGAGAGAGAGAGTGGTTGTTGGTTGGTTAAGTTAATTTTTGGTTAAGAATTGGGGCTGTGTAATGTCCGCAGCCAACTCCAAGTTTCTTAACATCAAATGAGTTCCTTCATATACATTATTAAAAATTATTATTTATTATAAATCCATAAAGCAATTTGAATTCAAAAACTATAAGATATCGTATTCTGTAAGAAACCAATTATCCAAAAACTTTCAATTTAGCCAGATAACACTTGCCCGGTCATAGTACTAAATTCACAAATATGGGAGGAAAATCCAACGAGGTAAAAAATAAGTTATGAATCAAATAATTCATATTTTGTTATTTCTAAAGCGAGCTTTGTTATTTCTAAAGCAAACATAGGAAGTGAAGAAAACATAGAATTATAATAGAAATAGAGAGAGTGGTTGTTGGTTGGTTAAGTTAATTTTTGGTTAAGAATTGCGGCTGTGTAATGTCCGCAGCCAACTCCAAGTTTCTTAACATCAAACATTATAAAAAATTATTATTTATTATAAATAGAAAAGGAATTGTTAAAACCCATAAAGCAATTTGAATTCAAAAACTATAAGATATCGTATTCTGTAAGAACCAATTATCCTAAAACTTTCAATTTAGCCAGATAACACTTGTCCCGTCATAGTACTAAATTCAAAAATATGGAAGGCAAATCCAACGAGGTAAAAAATAAGTTATGAGTCAAATCATTCATAGTTTAACTTGCGGAGTAGTTTTTTCTACTTTTATTGGATGGAACAGATAATGGAAGTACGCAGTGTGTTCTGTATTATTGTTCGTTGGCGGGATAGGTTCTTGTCGCCATAAAGCTTAAAGTCGTTACTTTAAAATGTAGTTAATATTTGCGTGCTTCGATATATATTGATAATACTTGCTTATATCCGAAGCAATCTTTCATTTACAATTAATGGATTGTATATATATATATTAGGCGGGGTCCATACAAATGGAAAAATTAAAAAAAGTTTGGATTGTTTAATGATGACACGTAGTCTGAATCTGTGTCCTTGTTGAAATCAAAACAGCATTTTTTCTTAGGTTATATATCGTAAATTGACTTAAGAAGGCAACCATAATTTTATGTACGCTAAAAAATTCTGATATACACGGGATGATTAACCTTCACCGCCTTCCCATGATATTAGCGTGCAGAAATTCCGCTTTGATAATTCGATGAGTTTTTTGTATTTTTAAAACACTATTATTAATTATGCTCTTTTCCTTGTCTGTCATTTTCGGAGATCTACTCAACTTTTTTATTTTTGTAGTTACTGTTTGACAAATGCTGGTCAACCGTTCTTTTAATGGTACAAAAAGGCCTATTCACACTCTCCTATTTTACGCAGCGATTTCCCTCATTCGCGGATTTATAATTTTGTCTGTGCTTTTATTAGAGTTTCGTTTCGAAATGTGTCTGTGAGCCACTGTATGTATCAAAATGTTTGCAAGATTTTAATCAAATAGAAAATATATTTAGTTTCAAGTGTAAAATCGGTTTTATTTGGATTTTTTGAAATTGTGTACGACCATTTTGTATAAATGTGTGGGTTTAGTTGATATTGCATCGATTTTCCTCCTTTAATGCAAGGTTGGATGTGGGCTTGTTGATATAGACCTTTCATTATATAGAAAGAAAAAAATACGTGAGTAGAAGCCCACGTAAATATAATTTTCAATTTATAATCGTATATCATCATTTATTCAAAAAAAAAAATAGATTATCATTCCTCGATTTCGTGCACTAGTATCAGACACACCAAAGCTGCACACAGTGACAAAGTGTTGGATGCATTTGTTTTTCACCAATCACATGTGAGTTCTCTAAACCCCAAATGCGGCATTGTTGTCATTAACGAAGCCATCAAGATGAAAATGAGCATCATCGCTGAAGATGAATTTGTTCGAAACCCATTCATCATTTTTTCCACAAAAAAAGTTATCCTATATTGTCAAGATTGACACCCAAAAACGCGAATCTGAATTTATCCTTTGTGGCAAGAGTCCGCTGCCCCACAGAGCCCCAAAAATAGGACTTTGTGCCTACATTTAAGTGTGCGTAATGAAACGAATGCCTACGCATAGTAAAGGTTTCCTGAGATAGCGGCCTTTTTTTTCTAAACATAATTTATTATTAATGCAATGAACAATCATTAGAAGAAACATATATAATTTGGGTACTTAAATGAATTGTGAGATTATTTTCGTGTTTTCTTCGTTTGTTTGTTTGATATGTCTAAGTTAATATTTTACAAATATGTATGAATATGACTATTCTACATAAAACAAACCAAGAGGGCGAAACATTCTTGAGTCTTGAGAGTATGTCACGATTGCGGGATTTAGGCATGTGGAAGCCAGCCCTTTATTGCAATGTCTCCTATTTATAAGACCTGCGAAAGGCATGATTCTACTTGTCAGCAGCTCGTTGTTTTAAAAGGCCTTATAGGTGCTTCTTTCCGACGCACAGTGGCTCAGAATCAAAATCCATCGGCCAAAATTCAATAACTTTTGTTCTAGTAGACATTTTTGAGTTTTGTAAAAAACAAAAATTTAAAAAGAACCCACGGATTATTTTGAGATATTAAAATTAAAAATCGGGAAATCGGAAATATTTTAGAAATCGGCCCAAAGTTGAATACTTTTCGTATTTTTCGATTTTAAAGAAAAATAAAATTTTTATTTTTTTTGTTTATGTTTTTTTAATATATTTTTACGTATTTGTTCATAATGCGAAGAATTTTTTTTAGATTTTCACATTTTTCAGATCTTGAAAATTGAAAAAAACGTAATTTCTTTTTTTGACTTTGTCGAAATTATGGTTTCTTAGCTTTATTATGACGCTAAAACTATGTTTGTGTCAAATATAGTTTGGTTGTAATGAATATAGTAAAAATATCCTTTTTGAACAAATGTCTGACTTTGGACCACCAAAACTTTTTTCCTTCAAAAGCCTTTAATGATATATCTGTGGTCACAACCCATAACAGCCTAAGTCTGTTTTTCAATATTTTCAGTACAGGAGTTTAAAGTTTTGAATCTTCGCTGAAAATCAGGAGAAGGTGTTTTTTGGAAAACTTTGCTACAGATTCCAAGGAAACGAATTTCTTTACTTAGTTGTTAACAAAAAATAGTTGTTTATTCTCGCAGTCAAAAGATATTATCGAAAAAGACACTTAGGCTCTTATGAATTGTTGAACGAAAGAAAGTCAAAAAGTTCAAGTTGAGTTAGGCTATTATTTTGTTTGGAGAAAGACCTTAACTCAATTTATGTTTATCAAAAAACGAAATTGTAATTCGGAATAAGAGCTTAACTCAAGTTAGGAAAATAAAATTGTTTCTTTGTTTTTTTTTTGGATTAACGACTTAAGTTGATTTAGGCAATGATGAAAAAACAATGTTTATATTTGTTGTAATCCTAAATTGACTTAGGCAGTTATGCCAAAACAGTAATTTAGAAAAATAACTTAAGCTATTAGGTTTTTTAGGATTAATTGCCTTCCTAGAAGAGATACAAACATGAAAAATTTAGAGCAAATAAATTTAGAAACGCTGAATACGATGGTGCTAATAACTCAATTGTGTCCTAACTCGAGTTAGGCTGTTAAGGGTTGTGACCACAGATATATACGTATTTGGAAAGGTTGAAGGAAATTCCACCCTTGGAAGATAGGATACATTTAGTGCAAAAAGTCAGATTTTTTAGTTCCAAAACGCAATTTCCAAACTATGTTCAATATATGTTCAAACTATATTTGGCACAAACATAGTTTTGACGTCATAGTAAAGTTAAGAAACAACAATTTCTAATAAAAAAAATTAATAATACTACATTATACAAGTACATCCATCTTCTTCGCTGAAGAATATTTCCACGTTAGTAAATTTCATCTTGATAACCTGGGGCAAATTGGTCCTATTAGGATAATTATGTAGTCTCCTACAGAAAGCCTTCTCGCCTTCACTTGCGATGCCGTCTCTGAGGTTGATAGTATAAATAATTTCTGCAGCAATACTTGTTGTATTTGGTATGTTTTTAAAATTATCTTCAACTTTTTTTATTTAATTCTGATCACAGCAACTGATAACACGAATCCACTTGATCTACCATCGCCATTCGTGAGATATTTCGTAGCCTTATATCCTTGATTCTTAGCCGATCTACCAATACCGTCTCTTGAAAGTAAGCTAGTACCTAAATGGAAGGTGTTAGGAGGTCTAAATTTTCAAATATTCGTCTAATTGTCGTAGATATCAGGGCTGAACCATGCACTGTTACACTGGCTTAAGACTTTTTCCTTTGAATTGGAATGTTAGTACGGTTAGCCCTATTATCACTATAGAATTATTCATATTACATATATGACAGATCACATTATATTTCAGCATGTAACAGTTACACATTCCAATAGCTTTTCATAAAATTAGCCTTATTGCAGTTATTTGACAATGATATGGGCTGCCTAAATTAAATTATGCTATATGAACACTTTGTACATATACCTCCCCATTCAATGCTGGAGGGCATACAAATAATTAAATTTTCCAATATTTGACCAGCTATAAACATTTAATTGTTAATTTCGCTTTTTTATTAATCATTAAATAAAACGAAACTTGATTTCTGTAATTTTAACAGTACGTTAAAGTTAAGCTATAGTTTATTTTTTAGGTTAAACTTAAAAAATTAAAACAAAAATTCTTTCATATACTCCACAACAATAACAACAATATGCGTATTAAGTTATTCGTTCATTTCGTCCGTCTGTCTGACTGTATGTATGTGTGTAATAGTTGTGATGGTGTTTCCATACAATAGAATTTTTGTTTTGCTCCTATCACTAGAGTAATATATTTAGAATAAAAATTACAATTAGGAAGGGGGGTCATCATATAAAACTATGTGGTTTTTCGTTTTCGTTAGGAATTCATCTTGCGAAGTTTGATGATTGTTTTTGTGTGTGGATGGTTGATAGTAGAAAAGGTTTCTGATTCTGAATAGCAGCTAATATTCCACAAATCAACGTATCTTGTGTATACTTTAAATACACTGTTGTTGTGTGTCAGTCAGTCTACTCTGTGTTCATTTCTACATCCAACATGCCACAGATCATAAATGACAGGTCATCGGAAGGATCGTTGTCTTCCCATGTGAAATTGTGGTTGGAGTTCATCATGTAGGGCGGCATGTAATTGTAATATTGATTTTGCGCATTTGCTGGTGTTTGCAGCTGCTGCTGTTGTTGTTGTTGTTGGTATTGCATTGGCGGCAATGCATCCTCGGCGAAGAGCAAAGTATCATCGTCATCGTCATCTACGACATACGACGCATTACTGGAAGAAGAAGACGCTTGTGCAGACTGTTTTCGGCGAGTGGTGATTGTAACTTCCGGTGTCGGCATTGACGGTCCAGGTGCGGACTGGTCCTTTAGCAGCACGATTGTCTGTATGTGCTTGGGTAGAATTTGTTTGATGTTGTGCTGTTGATGTAAATGCTTGACGATGTTGTTGCGATGCAGCTGCACATAATTACACAAGGTACAAATTCTCGCCTCCACGCGTATCTTTTTGACGTCGTGCGAATAGTCCTGCAAAACGCTGCCCCCATGTGGACAACCTTGTGACTGATGCTGTGTGAGCAGAGATCGTGTTGGCTTGCGAACTCCGCAGCCAGAACAGCGGTACGCATACTCGCCAGTGTGCATGGTAAAGTGTTGGAACCAATAGGGCAACATAAAGCGCGACTGTTTTTGGCAGAATATGCAATGGGCTTCGTACTGGGGCTGGCCGTTTTTATAGATGTTAATGTTGATTATATTACAGGCGCCGCGCTTCAATTGCTCCAACTGGAAGGACGTCAGTCGTGAATTGTACACTTCGCAGCCACGATGTTCGTTGACATAGTGATGGACTATGCGTTGGACGCTTAACTTGCAAATGACACAAATGTCCTTGTTTTTGGAATTAACAAACAAGTGTGTGTCCGTATTCTTCGGCCAATGGCGTGATTCCACACCCTGATGTTGCTGATGATGATGACGATGATATTTTTCATTTGAGAGGTTCGGCGAAGATCGTTGCAATTGCTGCTGGTGTTGGCGTTGAAATTGCTGTTGTTGTTGCTTATAAATGCGGTGCTCCCTAGGTTCATCATCATCGGAAATGACTTGAGTATCTTCATTTTCCACATTCTCAATCCAAGTGGCTGTCAGTAGATCTTCGGCGTCATTGTGTATCGCGTGTTGTGCTACGCTAGTTGCCGTTGAAGAATTACTCAGACGTGCTCGCTGACTTGCAGCTAAATTGAAAATAGAATAGAATTAATGCAAATGGTATCGAATGTAATGGAATTTGGTGGTTGTCAGACTTACTTGATCTATTATTTTTTGGAGGGGGTAAATTTTGAAGTGTGCCACCATCCAGGCTTTTGGCAAATGCCTGTAGAAATGCACTTTCAAAGGATTCGGCCTGCTGCTGTCGTTGTCTTTGGGCCTCCATACGTTTCTGTTCTATTTTGCGCTGAATTTCTGCCTGGGCCAACCTTTCCGCTTCCTCTTCGTCGTCCTCTATGTCGTATTCAGCCAAATCGTCTTCATTGTAACTGAAACTGTTGTCCAAACGTTTGGCGCGCTTTGACCGCAGCGAACGCTTAGGACCGTCATGATCTCTACTATCTTCAAGTTTTTCTACAGCAGCCGGCGCCGCCGCTGATGGCGGTGGCTTAATTTTCATTTTATTTTTACCAGGTACGTATTCATCTTCGTCTTCTTCGAGTTGACGCTTGCGACTGGAGGTGGAAGAGTTTGTGTTATTGGAAGTGGATGGGGACGAGGAAGAGGACGAATTTGTCGCACTGGTTGATGTCGACTTTGGAATTTCCATATTACATGTCTTCATTATAACTCGACTAGTGATGCCGTGCACCAGCAGAGTGACCGATTTATTTTGCATCATGGAGCACGTCAACTCGCAAAAACGACGGCCATGTGGTGTTATCTCTTTGGAGTTCTTCAAGAATATCGTTCGAAGATCTAACATCAACTGATGATTCAGTTGGTCGGTGGCAGTCTGTGCATTCATGTTTAGACTGGTGCGTATATTTTTGATCCGTACAAAGTCTTTGTATTTTAGGGCACGTTGAAGAAACACGAAACAGGAGTGTGATGCTACTAGTTGCGGATTGCAGAATTGCGTTATGAAATTGTCCAGCCATCGCGCATAACGACGTTCCGCTTCGGCGTCTGACGAATTCCCTCGTAAGCCAGGGGGATTTCCATAAAAGGCATTTGGTATGATGACACTTTTGTTGGAGAGTAAAGCTGAAAATGCCGGTGGATTAACACCAGATGCGGCGGGTTGCAATTGAACAGCATTCAAGAACTTGGATTGGGGAGTAGGTGGTGGTAGCGGTGGCGGTGCTGGTTTCTTAGGTTGCCTTCTTATTTGAGGGGCGAAATTGTTGGGCAGGCCGCCACCGCTGACATTCGGCGCTTTGATCGGACATTTCTTATTTACACTTTTAGCTGCCAGTAATGTTCGTTTCGGAGGCGTCTTAAATTTTTGCGGCAATGATTTGTTATGGACCGGGATGCTTCTTTCGTCATCCGAACTATCTAGCAACTCAATAGTATCAACAACTAGTCTTGGACCGTTAGCTAATGATGCAGGCATGGAGCGTCTGTAATTAGTAGCTTTGTTCAAGTATTGAAAGTTTTTAGGTTTGTTTTGTGGTGGTTGAGGCACTGTTGTTGGAGGCGATGCAGCTACGGATTGAGATCGAGCAGTTGACTTTCTCGCACTTGTTCTCGTGACTGTTAGATTTTTCGGAACAATTATTGTGGCCGATGGTAAGGTAATTGTTTGTTTATCATTTTCATTGTTAGCTTTAGCTGAAGCACTACTTCGAGTCTCTCTCCTGTTGCCGTCGACGACGGCATGGCCGGAAGAGTCATCTTCGTCTGATTCTATGCAAATCGGTGAGTTGCGAGTCTCGACAAACTGGACATCGTCATCGTCGTCATCTCTGTTAGTTTCGCCATGACTGTCGCCGCCATTGCTATCGCCGCTTTTTTCCTGGGTTTCTAAACAATTCAAGGGATCATTGGCAGCAGTATTGCTAGCTTCATCGTCATTAGTTGATTGATCGCCTTCCAGCGAATGCCTGTCTTTAGTGGTTTCCTCCAAGGCTACTAGTTCTGGTTCTATGGCGGAATAACTTGACTCCTCCCCCTCTGAGCTCTTGGGAAGTTTCATTTCGTCTTCGTCCGAGTCTTTTGTGATTTCCTCATCATTTGAAGCTTTATCGTGCTCGTCGTCTTCTCCATCTTCCTCGTCTTCGACATTGGTTAACTCGTCGTCTCCAGCGGCATCGGGTACAATTAATTCATCAATTTCGTCGGGTATTTCAACATCTTCGAATTCCACATCATCGATTTCTTCATTTACCTCAGAGGTAGTATCATTAGGTATTTCCTTTTCCTTACTTTCAATTTTATCCTCTTTGTGTTCTTCTTTCGTTAATGAGGTTTTTCTTTTTGTATCATCTTTGTTCCTAATGGAGTCCTCGGTGCTCTTGGTTTCTTCCGAGCCTGTTGTTGTTGTGTTGGTAGTGTCTTCTACATCTTTATGCTCTTCAATGTCTTTACTTGTAATATTCTCCTTGATGACATCTTGATGTCCTTTGTCATCATGTTTATCCTTACTCTCTATATTCTCTTTGTCATTATCATTATCATCATTATCCTTACTTTCTATATTTTCTTTGTCGTCGCTATCGCTCCCTTCTGTTTGTTTCTTTTTGTTGTTTAGCTCATTTTTATCATTTTCTTTTTTATCCACCACATCTCCTCCGCTGGAATGCTGATGTACCTTAGCATCTGTTTTCAGATTTGTTTCAGATTCCTCCTTTGTTTTTGCGATTTCTTTTGTATCTTCGTCGCCATTTAATTCCGCTGGTTTTTCTTTAATATCCTCATCGGATATCGGTGCCGCCTCCGATATTGTACTTTCATGTGTCTCGATTTTTGTTTCCTCGGATGTATTTTTATCTCCGCTTTCACAGTTTGTTACTGCTTTTTCTGATACATTAGTTTTTTCATCGTTGTTCATTTTGAAATTAGATTCCTGAAAAAGAAGGGCAAGAAGAGAAGGGAGTTTAACATTTTTGAATTAAGGTTTGCAAAAGAAACTTAGTTTCATAACAAAGGTCGTCATTAGACGAAAATTGCAATAGGTGACCAGATGTTACATTTTTCCTAGTAATATAGTTTTCTGTATGTATATCCTTCACACGCAATTGAAAATAAAAGTTATATTATAAAAGATTAGATTACACACACTTTAATCACCATCATTTCATAATGAATTATCTCAACGCTAAATAAATGCTCTAATAACTTAAGTCAACGACAGTGGTGGTCGCTTGAATCAACTTTTCAAATATTTCATCAATGGATTTTCGATGAGAAAAGAATATTTTTGGTGCTTATGGAGACTTTTTTATTTTTTTGCCAGTATTTTAATAACATAGTTTTGTAAATAAAATGCTAATTTTTCACGCAATTGAAAAAAATAATTGAGCACATTGACACCAACGACGACGGAAAGGTTTGTGCATAATTTTTTTTTTTTTGAAAAAAAGTTTATAGTAAAATTTTCGGCCTAGCCTGAATAACTATCCAGTACACGTATAAGCATCTATATTGTAGTTGCCGACAATGTGAAAAACGATTTTTTTAAATTTGATTAACAAAATAACTCTTTTTTAAGGTTTTTGTTATCGCAGCTTCTTCTTATGCTAAAAGAAAAACAGCCCTAATATGTACATAACAATTTTCACAAAAAGTTATTTATGCCAGTTTGTGTGGAGCTTGACTTGATTGTTGGCTCTCAATTTGTTTCACTTGGATCCACAACCTTTATTATAGAATGTGATGTAGTGAACAAAATATAAAATATTACATCTCGCTTAGGTTTCGAGATGGTTGCATGCATTATTTGCAATATTTTTCAAAATTATACAAAAGTTATCATATTAATTAGGTATAATATCCATTCATATTCATTAATGTTAAATTGTACGTCATGGGTAATATTACTTACTCCTTATATTACTTTGGAAGAAGAACTTTGGAATAATTTGCTATTACGAAATTATGGGAACATTGGGAACCAGCTGATATTAGCTAATATTGAACAATTTGAAAAAATAAAAGAAGTATATAATGAAAAGAAATATTTGCAAATTTTGCGATTTTTTAAACACAAAATTTTATTTTCATAAAAAAGTACTGTTTCAAATAGTTTTATGATTTCATTTTAAATCCACTCACAGAAAATGTTAGTTAAAAAAACTAGACTTTACGAACTGCGGACCTGTTAATTATATAATGTACTACATGTGCCAAGGTGTCCTAGGAACATGTTATACCTTTTCAATATACACTACTAAACTATGGCATACTACGTGTAAACAATAACTTCCTTTACAATTGTTTTTGTAATTCACACGACTTCCAATGTTCGAGAGTTGAGTGAATTACAAAACAACAACAGTTCAAAACATAACTTGGTCGAAAAATTTAGCACAACTGAAGGTTCAACAAACGTTGACTTACTTTACTTATAAAATTTTTGCTTTTCACTGTACAGTTGGTCACCTTATTTCCGGGGAGTTTCTATAAATAAATACAAAGGGGAACCTATTCTACATTCGAAAGGAGAAAAAGTTAACACTTTTCTTGGGCGTATTTCCGAAGCATTCGCCTCCGCACCATTATCTACCATGAGCCAATAGCGCGACACTGTACCTTATTACACGAGTAGATAGATGTGTGGAGTAGCATGAATTGCAGGCGGATTAAAATTGATGCTGCTGCCAAGTGACGTCACACCTTTTTGAGGCATATTCTGATGGCTTGTTGTTATTGGCTATTTCTAAGAATCCGTTGCCTGCCACAATTCCTCTTAAAGAAATTAAGCCTTTTTAATTAAGCACAAAGGAAAGGAAGGGATGAAATTTCGAGTTCCAACAAGAGAAAAAGTTTTTGCTGAAATTTTGTACATTCACATTTTCACATACTACTTGTGCGGACCATAGACAAAGTGCTAAGCACATTAATTTTGGTAGCTCGGGACAGTGGGTTTGCAGCAAAGAAGTGAAGAGCAGAAATGCAAAGATACAAGTTTGGACATACTGTTGGTATACTTATGTTATTGACAATAACATCACTATAATGCACTACTGTTGACACGGTACAGCTGCAGTGATCACCACCCCCTAAAAGAACAACACTATCATTATCATGTCATGCAGTTCAGTTTTTGGCGGTTTTTTTGTTACAACACTCTCGTAAGTGGCTGAAATATGCACAACATGGCTCATACTGGTATTTCCTTTCATTTCACTAACACACACTCAATTCAGGAATTTGTCAATTTTTGCAAGTTCTCCAAAAAAGAATCGCTCTCGCCAAAGAGCTCTTAATTTTCTCTACTTCGACCCACTGTTAATTTGAACCCAGCAAATTGCCTTTCTGACATAAATTTTAAGTTTTAAATACACTAACACAGCTAAACGAAAAAATACACACAATTACAAAGGTAAAGCAGCCAGCAGCAACAACAAGAAAAAACCAAAGAAAGAATTACCAATGGAAAACTGTGATGTGAGAAATTAAATGTTCAAATCTTGCATACAACACTTGTATTATTTACACATTTCGCCAAATTATTTTCATTCAAACAATGGAAAAACTGTCACAATGACAATCGGCGAACGCTGTTTGACTTTTGTACAAAAAAACTGCAAAACAAAAACAATTTTCCGCTGTTGGGGAGAAAGAAAAAAAATAGACACACTGCTACACTGCTTGGCACAAACACACTACTTTTTCATATTTTATTCATTTTTGTCAAACGAGTAGCAGGGTTGCACAAGAAAGTAGCAACAAAAGTTTTTAGTACTCCACTCACACACCATGTAATGTCGAAATTTTTTGTTATGTGTATATAGTAATTGTCAAAATTTACTAAGCGACAATTTTATCTGTCGCTTCAAATTAGATTATTTAGCACAAGTAGCAGACTATGTTTCCCTCTGTAATTGACACACATATTTCTCTAGGTGTTTGATTTGGTTTTGCTGGCACAGCAACCCTTTGATAAATTGTATTCTGCTGTGTTGTATACGCTGCTGCTTTTTACGGGAGTACTAAAAACTTGAAATGCAGAATGGCAGGGTCACCACCACCTTCATGTGTTTATATTTGTACTTATCACTTGCTGGGAATTTATTCCACATTGTATGTTGTGTATTGATCACAACATTCGATAGTTTCGTTATCGAATAGTTATGGAAAACCATATTCCAGCAACCAACCTCCCACCTGGTAGTTGGTTTAAAGTGAGAATAGGGAAAATCTTGGAAGAAAGTATATTAGTAGTTTTTGTGTTGTTGATTAGTGATCGATTGATTGATTTTTCTATGAGTTTTTGACTGTAATACATAATGTTCAAGGTCAAGTCAATTATTAGGGGAAAATAAGGTTGTTTTCTTTAAGCTGAAATACGGTCATACTCATAATCATTTACCATATGTATATTAGGATAGGCCACGAAATTAAATTGCTGCGGTCACCCCCAGAAATGAAGATTGGATTGTCTAATGATGATTTGCAAAATATTTCACCGCTTGGTCAAGCCGTCTGTCAGCTAAACACTCCTGAAAACACCTCTAAAAATCACCTGTAATTTTTTTGTGTTGCATTTTTGTCCAAATTTTTGTTCTGAATTTATAAGCACTTAGAAGCGCTTTAAATATAAATTTTTATTCTTGTCCTAGAATAACTCATTGGTGAAATTCTTAGACGTTTGATTTTTTGTGTGTGACAGCTAAAAACTCTTGGGAACATTTTCTAAAAGATGTTATGAAAAATAAAATATAATACCTTTCAAATGATGCTTAAATTATGAATATCGGATGAAAATGACGTCACTGACTCCATTTTTGAAAACAAACTCTTTTTACAAAACTGAGTACTGCGGCATCAATTTCCATTAAATTTTTATCATTTTGGCATCATTTGAAAGGTATTGACTGTTTATTTATTTTTTATAAAATACAATCAAGAAATACGGAGTAATTTTAAGTTGTTAATATGAAAAGACACAAAAGATATAAGGACTGTTCGATTGGGCTTACTAGCTTAATTTTTGTATGGAATTTACTCGCTTAACAAGAAAGTAGCTTACTACTCTCTTAGTTACCGAGTAAGGTGGTGCCAGATTTTTATCTTTGTTTTTTTAAATAGAACCAATGGATAAAAATGTTGCCACCTCATCAAGTCTTTTAATTCTATGCTAGTAAGCCTAATCGAACAAGCCTACAATAATCTTCCAATATTTCGACCAATAAATTACTATAAAATAAGAATCAAAATTTATATTTAAAGTGACAAAAAATTACACATGAAAAACATGATTTTTAGGGATGTTTTCAGGAGCCCTTAGCTCACAGGCGGCTTGATCTAGGAACGGCTTTTTTTGCAAATCATCGTTAAACAATCAAAACTTTGTTTTCGTGGGGTGACTGGAAATTTGTTTTCCATTTGTATGGAGCGCGACCCTGCCTGCCCTGGAAAATCATACTTAGAATATAAGAGTTTTTTTATGAATATATTTTTTATGAATATAAGAGTTAATGCCCAATGTCAGTCAATTAGTCTACCATAATACATAATGGTTATATGTATTACAAAATGCATGCAGAGTTAAAACAAAATTTGCAAAAATCTTATTTTGTGTTAACAGTTTTGAACTTAGCCACTATGGTCATAAAATCAACTGAATTAATTAAATTTCTAATTATGTTTTATTGTTGACGACAATGTGATTAATTATTTTCCTTCAATGTGTAAAAAATTAACATTTAAATAAGTATACAAATTTCAAATGCAAATCGCAGTTGTATACTCTTCACATCTACAACGCCCTGTAATCGTGGCGTGATAATTATTTCACGTCCCTTTAAAATTCCTAAACCAGTTTGATTACAAATGACCTATGGATGGCCTTATATATTTGTGAATAGAGGTTAATAGTAACTCCATTTTCAGTATTTTAAATAAACCACGGCAATTGTAAATAGTATACAAATATCACTATGAATAAATATGTTTTTAATAGTATCTGACCCGTCCGAACTTAGCGTTCCGTTTTTTCTCGTTTTCTATAAAATAGTGATAATTACTGTCTTTGCATTTCCTTTTTCAGTTATCGAAAGTCCATGTTCCATACAATGCCTACAGCCTATCGAGTTAATAAAGGGTCTTGCAATTGGTTTAGAAGATGGTCGTTTGGCTTTGTATGATTTAGCCGAATTGCAAATATTCTACATTGCCAGGCCGAAGCCGGAAATAGCTATGTCTTCTTTGGTGAAAATAGATTTTCTGGAACCGCCAGATGATCCGCGACCTTGCCTCTACATATGGACACTACATGAGAATGGTGAAAATCTACATGCCGTCATGCATAATTTAATGTATGAGAAACGTGTATTGGATGAACACAACGAGGAGGAGGATGGAAGATATTGTTTTGAAGTAAGTCAAAGAATGTTTATTAAGAAAAGCGCGCATACTTTAACGTTGGAGTTTTCTTTTATTCTATAGTCATTTCTAACAAGTGCCGTACGGCTACAATTGCCTCTGGAGGCAACAAAGAGCGAAGCCTTAGCATGTCAAGCTATTTCTACGCTCTCCAGTCATGGTGAAGACGATTCAAATTGTTTGTGTGCCATATCATGGTATTCCGTTTTGGAAGAGAAGAACAAACTCTTAATATTTGATTTGAATCAATGGTACAAGGAGGAAATGCCTTCTACATTGGAATATGGTAAGCAACCGAGTTATCTAGCTGGTTATATACTCAATGGAGAATGCAATGGTCTGCATACTCAACTCCAGCCAAATACTATAACACATTTCAATTCGATGCAAAGATTTGAAGAACATTTCTATCCGAATTCCTTGAGTTTTGGTAAGTATTGAAACTAGTGTTCAATCAAGATAGTCGACGAAACTAAAGTAATTGGTTTCTAGACTGTTCATTACTTCATACCGACGGCTGTAGACGTTACAATTGGGAGGGCGCTCAAAACAGATTAATCAATCTGTTGAGAGTGAGTAATGCATCCGTTTTTTTGGAACCAAACAACTGCTTCAATGAAATTTTACGTACTCGTCTAATGCCACAATTCAATGAGTTGAATATGAATTCCACATTCTCAAAGGTAAGTTTGTTTTTGCTTTAAGAATGTACACGTATAAATCTTTCATTCTTCTCTTGTTAGAATGCTAAATATGAAATAATGCTTTCCACAGCTTTGGAAAATAATTGTGTTAGCTTACTACGTGACTGCGCCAAGTCTTGGATTGATGGCAGTTTTATGGGAGATTTTGCTGTATCTACTGGATTATCGCTTTCCACCATTACCGACTGGATATGGAAGAGGGCAACTGATATTAAAACAAGGTGCAATGATTTATGCAAAGGTCTATTTGAATTTGGTGGTTATCCGCTCGATCACAGGGAGCAAAAAGAATTGTGTTTCATAACACGCCAGCTAAAATTACTTTATGATCTTTTAGGAGAGATTTTAGGACATGCCAAAAAACAAATTCCCGAAAGAGGTTCGTGCAAATTTACTTTGTATACGATTTTCGAAATTTTCAAAAGTTTTCTTCCCTTTTGTAGTTTATTCTAGTTTAGAGAGTAATTACAATTCACTACGCATGGCTTCCAACTATCAGGACATACTCTTGTGGTTATTGAATATTGGTCTGTTACCGGAAGCTTCTCCATACAATGGCCAAGTAAATGCCCATCATGACTTGGTACCCTATCCCTACAGAGAACTCAAGGAGATGTATAAGAAGAAGCGTTTGTTTTTTAACAAGATTAGTGACAATTTCATCTCGAAAAAAACCGGCAGCTGTCGTTTGCTATACATTGATGCCTTCATCGATCATACGTGCAAGGGAAGCATTTTGCATGAATATTGGTCAGAAAATGATGGTGACGGCCTATATCCACCAAACTCGATTGAGGCAATGCTACGTGTTATGTTGGTTCCTGAGCTTGACTATGATCATAAATATGCCATACTCTTGTACTTCTTTTTGGACTTGAACATGGCCATTGATGAGGATGCATACAAGGGTGTTGTGGCGAATTTCATAAAATTTCCCAGTGTATTTAAACTTTCAGCGGCATTGATAAAAACAGTGCAATCCTTTTGGAATCTAGATCATGATCAATTTTTGGTAAGTTTCAAATTCAAGGTAGTTTATATGACATATTTGTATTTGGATCATTCCATATCAAACTGAACAAACTTTTTTGCACACCATTTCCGATTTCTTTGAAACTTCGTGGCAAAACTCATTATTTAAAGGAAGTTATGGTCAGTTGACAATTTTTTAAATTGCGAAAAAGCGAGGTGGGAACATTGAAAGGGATGTAGTGTGAAAACGAGCATGCAGAATTCAAAAAATCTAAGCCTTATTTTAGGGATTAAGTATTTACCGATTAAGCATTTACCGAGTTTCCAAAAGTAAGAAATTGTAGACAATAGAAAATAATGTATTCATTCTTAAGGAAATTTTAAACAATTTGTAACTTTTTTTGTAGTGAAATACAAATATGTATATTATTTCTAATTTCAAGAAAATTTCTTTTAGTTTCACAGAAAATTGTCAAATCTTAAAAAAACATTTTTTATTTTTTTCGATCCAACCTAATGTCTATATTTTTTTTGAAAACTGGGAAATATAGCTCTATTTGTCACATAGAAAAGTTTATATGGGAATCCCTCAAAAAAAGGTCTACCAAAAAATGAAAACATACCACACTAATAGCTTATTTTTTATTTTTTCCTTATTTCAACAACTTTTTTATTATGAAACTTGTTCTCTTTTATTTTTATTAAAAGTTGAAGTGTTATAAAGAAAATTACTAATTTTTTACTACGAGTGGAAATATTTGTCCCGTCCGTATTTCTGCTGTACTTGATTAAAAAATCTAAGAAATAATTCTCATATTTCATAAATCTACGAACAAAATATATTCTCTGAAAAAATAAATTCTCAAAAAATCGCTGAATTATGTATATTTGTATAATTATGTATAAGTAGTTCTGTTTTTGGTCGCTTCCGTGTCAAATTCTTTATAATTTTATACTAATTTGTACTAAATCGTGACTATATATTTTTAAAATGTAGCACTCTTTAAGCGCTTTAGAACACTAAAAAGGCCGATCGGCTTTTTCAGTTTCTTTCTTGTTTTTGGCGTAGTTTAAGACGTGCGAATGTCGCGTCCGGGCAACTGGGAGATGCCCATATGTATTTGGAAAATTTCATCAAAATCAGAGAGAATAGACAAAATTCGTGTGATCTCTTCACATGAAATTACTCTATACCCTTTTTACAACAAACAAAGACACGCTTCGATCTTTCGGTTACTACATATGCCACAGTTATCTGCGGTAAAATAGGAAGTAGAAAATATTCCAGACTTGTCAAAGCGCCGCCTGAGAAGAGCATGTCACCAGTATGTTTACCATGTTCCTAGAGACGCACCCGATAGAGGTGACCAACCTGAACTGAACTTTGGGACAAGCGAAGAGAATCCCTTGGAAAAAGAAAATGAAATGGACAAAACAAACACGAACACTATACATAGCTGCTGTAAGAACAACAACAGCCTGTATTCTTTAATATTACCTATGAGTTTTAACACTACACCATTTACAATGTTGCCGCCTCGACAGTTTATTGAGATTTCAACAATTTTCAATTGCTCATTATTTAAAAAAAATACTGCCTTTTCAGAATCTAATGAATTTTAAAATTGCTACACGAAACGCTTTTTTCGATAAAGTAATTTTTTCCCATTACATACATAATAATAGTTTGTAATAGTAATAGTTTGTGTTATTAAAATACAATGTAACACAAGGAATTGCGTATAATGAAGACATGTTTAAAATTCAATCTCAAAAAAGTATTTTTCTTTCTATTTTTAATATTTGCTTTAATATTACTATCACAGCCTGCAGTCGATGAATTCATTTCGCCCTTCAACAAAAATCAGTGTTATCCACAATGGCTAGTCGAATTGCTTATAGAAGCATTGCTAACTCAGAAGGCAGCCAATTTGGCATTGCGTATATTGGAATCGCAACCCTCTTTAATATCTCCTATGCTCAAGCTAAAAACTCTTTTGGCCAATGAACTCATATCGGAAGCATTCCATTTTGTGCGCTCGAAACACGACGATACACTTCTGGAAATATTCTTCACCTGCTGTCTGAGCAATGGCCAATTTGGTATCATCAGAGATTTGGCTTTGAGCGAAAGCGAAGGTATGGTATTGCAGAACATTCTGAAAGGCAGCAAAGCCCCAGGTGCGGAGAGTTTACATTTTGTGTATTTATTGCAAAAATCGAAATATATTGAGGCTGTTTCCTATATGGACGAACTATCATCCAAACCCAAAACTCTGAGAAATTCGCTACATCACCACAATCCAGCACACATGGAAACGCCCAACATGGTATTGTCTGCGTTCAATACCACCATGACGCCAGTTACACAAGGCCTGACCGATGTTTATTTTCGCATTAAGAATAAAATTAAGAAAAAGGACGTGGACAACAAGTCGCCGGTGCCACTCAGCTGTCAGCTGATCAAGCAAAACGCCAATAGCTTATTGGGCGGTATTTATCACAGCTCGGCATTGAGTGCGCATTTTGCCACTTACTATTGGGGAGAGATGGAAGAGGAACAAAGACATAATGGCGCCAAACATTTGTTAAGTTCCAATAATGCCCCCTTTTTAAGAAGGCCACAGAACGAAACAAACTACGTTGATTTCATAGGCAAGAACAATCTGTCCTATCCACAAGCTTATAGGGTAACCGAAAAACGGAACCTGGTCGAAAGTGAATTGCTAGATACGGCCGATGAACAGTTGGAAAAACAAAAACTAGAAAACCAACTAAATCCCAAGAAGAAACGACGCCTAATTGGACAGGAAATCGTAGACGATCTAACACAATTCATGAAATTGAACAAACAAAAGTCAATAACTTTAAATGCTAACGATTTTAAGTTTATGGAAAAATCTCCAGCCCCCGTCGAAGAGCAAACAGTAACATCTATGGAGATATTAACCAGGCCTTTAGTAACAAAACCGCCGTCACGTAGAAGCCAGGAAGAATCGTATGGTGTACATACGGAAATACAAGGCATTTTGAAGACGAATATTGCCGAACAAGCACTTGTATCACAGGATGAAAAGAATTTGCGTTTCCGGTTACCTTCAACCGATCTAAATAATTCACAAATTCAAAGTCGATTAGAGGAAATCGAAGATATGGATGTTGCGGAGCAAAGCAAGGAAGAGGAACCGGAACCTCAGCCTAAAAAACTGGAGTATTCAATCAGAACTAAGCACATCACCCGATCAGTGTCGGAGGAATCAAATAAAAGTACAGTTAGTTCCAGTAACACCTCCGAAGAGAATTTTTACTCACCCTTGTCATCGCAAAACAATTCGAAGTTGGATTGTTCGAATTTAAGTAGAAGTAGTTTCATAAGTGGCCCCAAACCCCGAAAGCCAATATCATCAAGGCTGTCAGGGGAACTAGAAACACAAGTAGATACAAGACCAACATCCAGAATGTCGAACGAAAGGGAAACTGACGAAAGGGCAAGCAGATTATCAGCAGAACCACAGCAAGTGGACGTAAAGCCCAAAGGAAGGCTGTCAGCGGAACCTTCAACAGCACTGAATGTATCACAAGAAAAAGCGAGGTTATCAGCAGAACGGGAACAACAAGTAGACGTCAAACCCAAGGACAGATTGTCAGCGGAACCTATCGAAAGTGGCATTAATACAAGTACTGCGGCTTATGTCACAGCAATAGGTGGTGCTACTGGCCTAAGTGTCTCTGGTCGGAAATCTCTGAAAAGTGTTTCTATAGAAATAGAAGAGTCCGAAAGTGCTACAAACAAAGAGTCAACCAGTTTGGCTTACGTTACCGCTTTCGATAAATTAACTAATGCAACATCGTCGTATAAGAATACCATTGAAATGTCGCAAACTTCCAGCGGCTTTGGAAGTATATCTGCACGTAGCACTTTTACCAGCAGTAAAATTATCGATTTCATACCAAAAGTGTCATCATCCAAAGTCGGTTCTACTCCGTTTAAATCGGAAACTAAGATCGAGGCGAAACCATCCTCTCCCGCAAAACTGTCTGAGTGCACCACAGTTTTGGGTTCATTCGACTATACAAGCACCGGTTCTAATAATGTTTTTGCCATGCCTAGTGTACCTTTAGAAAGACAAAAGCCGGAGGTTGTCGAAAAACCCCCCACTGAAGAACAGAAGCAGCAAATGTTAGACACCACACTGGGAATGAGTACTTATGATTTCTCTGTACTGGATTCAACATCATTGCAGCAAACAAAATCTTGTCTGATGGTAACAGCGAAGGAGGATGTGGAGGTTTCCCAAAAAGAAGATGTTTCAACGGATGGGGAAAAAGGAAACGTGGACGCAAGTAATAAAGAAGTCTCAAACAAGGACGAGAAAAATGATGAAGAACAAATGGAAGGAGTTGAGGAGGAGTGTGAAGAAATAGAGCCGCAAAGCAAGGAAGAAGTAGAAACGGAAGCCGAATCCGAACCCAAGAAAGTATGGGCAGATCTGCTATACAGTTCTGATGACGATGATTGTATTGTTCTATCATCATCCTCTTCGTACATAGATGATAATGATTATGGGCGTGCCTTCGATTTTCGCGATAGTGACGGCGAAGAATCTCCCCGTAAAGTTGACCGCGCGAATGTTGAGAGTGAGAAAAGTTTTGATACGGGAGAATATGATGACTATGAAGAAGACATGGACGGTGAAGATGACCTGAATTCAATGGATCCGTCAGACAATTGTGGTGATACAGAGAGTGGTGATGTCGTAGAAGTTACTGACGATTCATCAGCGGACATGCGAAAAAATCCAGTCCACCAGGAGGAAAGTAATAGTGAAGATGTAAAACTGGTTGAAGACAACGACTCGTCATCTTCTTTGGGCAGTAAAACCGAAGAGAGAGGTGATCGTGTAGCTTCCGCCACCACAAACACTAGTGAAACTGTCTCCTCAAGTGCAGAAAAGTCAATAGAAGTAGTGGGAGCATCATCAAATGTTGAAATACAAATTAATGAGACTGTTACCACGTCTACCACTGTCATTTCCGAAGCACAAAGGCAACATTCACCTACACAAAGAGGCGAAAGTAACGATGTGGCCTTGTCCGAAAATGTTGTTTCACAGGCTAAGGAGGACAAGGACAACAATGTAGATTCTCCGAATGAAAACCCCCAAACAGAACTATCTTTGGAATTAAAAGATTCCTCTAAAACAACGACAACAGAAGAAAATATCAATGAGAAGCATCCACCAGAAGCTGCTAAAGAAGACAAACTGATTGTAAAAGAAGATGAATTAAGTAAAGAAACAGCGGAATCAATAGAAGAAGAACAAATTACTCTAAGAATGGAAGAGGGCGATTCCATTGATGCAATAGATACAGAAAAACTTAACACTAAGAAAACGGTGGTTAAAGAAAATGCCGACGATAGTGATGCGGGTAAGAGCCAAGATGTCAAAACCGAAGAAGCATTAAAATCGGTGAATAAATCGGACTCTGAAGCTTCTGCACTCACATCGACGGGAAGGCAGAATCGCTTGCGGAAGACCTCAATCTCCGTGGATTTGGAACCTAAAAACAGTCCATTGTCCTCCACTCGCCGAAATACAAGGGGGACTTCAGTACCTCCTTTAGATCTGCAGCCCGAAGCTGTTTCTTCTCCACGCAGATCTACAAGGGGCATATCAATGCCACCTGCAGATGTAGAACCGAAATCTGTTGCCGTTTCATCTTCGCGCCGAAGTATAAGAGGTACTTCAGTCACACCTGTAGATGTTGAGTCCAAATCAGTTGCAGAACCTAAATCTGCCGTCGCTTCTTCCTCGCGCAGAAGTATAAGAGGTACTTCAGTGCCACCTCTAGATGTTGAGTCCGTATCATCTCCACGTATTAGAAGTACCAGAGGTATTTCAGTACCCCCACAAAGTGTCAATGAACAGGAGTCTGAGCAAGTCTCCAATACCCCTTCGAGGAGGCGTAGCTTAAGAGCCAGCTCTTTACAGCCTAGATATAAACTAGATGATGAGTCTGCTGGCGATATGGAAGATACACCCACAAAACGGGAGAAAGTGGAAGATTCCGAAAATACTGAAACGAACTCGCGTTCCGCAAGAGGATCTTCCGTACCGCCGGGCGGGTTAGGGGGAAAAATATCTACACGCAGGCGCTCAATAATGTTAGATGCCATTAATGAAGACTCTAGTACAATTGACTCTCCATCATCTCGTACACGTTTTAGATCCCGTCTAAACTCTAATGAAAGCGAGCTAGATTCATCGGTTATTAGCGCAGAGCAAACAACACAACCTAAACGATCCCGTAGAGTTTCTGTATCAGGCAACGCTGGCGAATTGCCCATGACACCGAAAGCAATACGGCGCAATAGCATAAGTTCGCAACCGGAAACAACTGCGCTAACTCCACGTACACTCCGAGGGCGCAGCATATTGTCAGTTCCAGAAGTTGAAGGCGAAAATATTTCACCCTCACCAAAACCATCGGATAGTAGAAAAGTAGCTGTCAAACGTAAAGTCAGCACGGATGAACAGCGAAGAGAAAGTACGGACAAAATTGAAGATAACGATGATGAAGATTCCTTGTCTAGCAAGAAACGCCATTCTCCAAAAATTGAGGCTTCGGATTCATCATCCGCTTTGTACTCTTCCTCACGTCGTCTAACGCGTACGCAATTGGCCATGATGGAGAAATCCACAGCCTTAAAGCAATCGACAAATATGGATTCGCTTTCAAAGGAGTCAAACGTATCACCGCCTAATAACAAACGTTCGACAAAAGCCCGTCCAACTCGTTCCACCACAAATGTATCCCATGATAGCGACGATGCTGAATCAGTTTCCTCAAAGCGTAGCACCGCATCCAGCGCTACTGCAATGAAACGTCGTAGCACCCGGAAATCTATTAAAGATAAGGTAAATATTATTCCGAGTCGTCTAAAATTTCAAACATAAACACAATCATTTCTTTTGCAGGAGGATAATGAAGACGACGGCGCCAGTGTAGCGAGTTCTTTAGGCAGCGAGAAGAACCCAAAGCCACGTCGTTCGAAGGATAAAGGTTCCCCCAGTTCGGTCTTGTCTGCTATACCAGAGGATGGTAAGGCATTGTCTTAATGAGTACTTTTTAAATCTTTACATACTTATTTGTAATATTTGAATCTCTTACAGCTCCGGTTGAAACTAAGAAACGCAGTCGTAACTCAACGAAACATTAAAATGCTGTTTCGAATTTTTCTTTTCTTTTTTTGTTTGCATGAATTTTTATATATTTCAAATTTGTTTTTACTGTTTATGAGATTATTATCAGAAATCTGGTCAATTGGAAGATTTATCAATAAATAAGAGAAGAATTGAAATTACATGTGTTCATTTTTTTTAATTTAGTTCAGTAATACATTAATCGATTACAAGGGGTGATATATTTAATTTTTTTTTTTAATTCAAAATAAAACTTTCAAAATAGAATTGAATGTTGGTCGGAATCTTTATTGTGATCCGAAAGAACAATCTCTTGGCATTTAATTTTTATTGCTAGGTTAGCTATTCGATATCGAGAAATCGATTTTTATTTATTGTAGAAGAATTATAAACTTCCAACGAAAACAGAATGAATATTGAGAAAAGGTACATTGGAACTTATCTCGATAATTTTTTGAATAATTTCGGTCGACATTTATTTATACCCTTTATACAATAAATAAAAACTCATTTTTATCGTAACTTTCTCGATTTCGAGTTTCATTATTAATAATCCTACAGTACGTACAGTGAGTCTCATTAATATTCGACATTCGCATTGGTGAAAGATCAAACGTCCATTAATCCATGACGTTATCTAAACATATATCTTTATTTTATAATCTTAATTCACCATTCACCAGATGAGCATCAAAGTCAGCGAAAAAAATAATCATTAACTGATTACAAATAATAAAAAACCACTAAATAATAATATTAAATATTCGTTTTTTTTTTCTTAAAAAAGGATATTTAATAAGACGAAAACGCGTTTTTGTGAACATATAGTATTTATTAGGCTATGGAAACGTCTTTTTCGCGTTTTGGCATAATTTGCACGGTTTTTCTGGTACACAAATTTCGTAATTTATCCCATTCTTCATGTAATCGTTTTTCAGTTCGGATGTTGAGCTAATTGAGTGGCGGCGAATACGGTGGTCCAATTCATTCCACTTTTTCTCATAATATCCTCTGATAACCTTCTTCATTTATACTACCGTCAACACGAATTTCGTCCAAGACGTGGCCATCAAACTTAATGTTCGGTTTCAGATTTTGTAGTCCCAATTCTTTGTTTGATTTTCTCCATACCATTGGGACTACTCTTTCACCAATGCGCATGTAAGTAGACTCACTGTAAGCTCTTTCAGCCGCTTTAGTATGACGAACGGTGGAGTTGACATTGTCATGATCCAGGAAAGGAGAGTTTGTCAAATACATTAAAAGAGGACCAGACTGATATTATTAACATTAACATTACTGGTAGAAAAAAATAGAGCTTTACTTTTAGAGGCATTTATACTTAGTTTGTTTTGCAACATCCAAGCACGTAACGCATCTAACACAAAATCGATCTTTGATTGAGTAACGTCCACAAATTGACTATCACCTTTGAAAAGCAGCTGAATATCATCAGCAAATGCGTGTGGGACACACCATCCATCCAAATAAGGAAAAAGGTCATTAAGAAACAGTATAAAAAGAAATGGCCCCATCACTGAGCCTTGTGGAAACCCACTCTTAACAGACAGAACCCTACTAGATCTTCCTCTAACACAAGTTTACTCCGCCTTAAAATATACGAACTCAACAGTGTACATGAGCTACTAGAAAAGTTGTACAAGTGGTACAACTTATTTAACAAAGTGGAATATTCTACCCTATCGAAAGCCTTTTCAAGGTCTAATGACTCCAAAATACAAAACTTACTATTACCAAAATTAGCACAAATAGTGTCCGTTAAACCCAATAAAAGCGAGGTTGTACTTCTATTACATCTAAAACTACATTGAGCATATTATTAATCTCCATTTGCATTTCCACAATGTGTTCCACAACCTTGGAAAAAATTGGCAATATGGAAATTGGGCGAAACTCATTGCTTGCATGTCTACCATTTTTCTTTCCAACTGGATCTATTTTTGAAAACAATCGTAAAAACAAGATCAAATATCAAGTCATAGTGGATTCCATGCACCAGTATACATGTTATGAAGGATTTAATATTACCTAGAATGTAGACAATTGTGTGGGAGGTACAAGAAGGGGCGTGGCTAAAGCATACATTTGTTTAGGTTTAAAGTGATTATAAAAACAATTTCAAATATCAAATTGCAAATGATTTTGACAACCGGTTTTATTGTAACCAAAGTTTATGCCACTTTGTGTGGGAGGTACCAGAAGCGGCGTGGCGATATCACCCATATTCCATTCGATTCTAACTTCTGTAAAAGCATAGTCAGATACCTAATTTCACAGTATTCCGATCATCTGTATAGAAGTTTTAGAACAGCTTTAATTTTTAGTTTTGGGTGATTTGTGTGGGAGGAAGGGGCGTGGCAAAACCCACCTTATTTAGTACACTTAAAGTGATTATAAAAACATTATCAAATACTAAAATATAGCAGACTCCGAATATCCGTGTGGCCGTTACAGTGGTTTCAATTTAACATTGGAATATGGGCTATTTGTGTGGGAGGTACCAGACAATTACAATTTCGCCCATCTTCGAACTTAAACTAAGTTTGGGAAAAATATTACCATGTGCAAAGTTTGAATCGATTCCATAACTCCTTTCGAGAGTTATCGTGTACATCAGCCAGACGGACGGCTCAAATACCTTAAAAAGTTTTGAAACGGATTTGGTCCAAACATACTTAGGGTCTTAAGTCACTCCTTTAATGCGTTACATTTTTTTCTGTCTCAATTGATATATACCCTTCAACTTCTGGCCACCTAGGGCATTTGTTAAGGAATTTGTGGATAGGGTGGACAATTTGGCTCGTCTGCCTTTGAGGTCAGCTACTGTCCCAAAAAACTAATTGATTCTTTTTATATCGGGTATCAGAATTTAAGGGGTTTAAGGGAACGTATTATCCTCCACGTGCTTGATGACATTGAATTTATTGCAGTTCTTATTAATTTAGGGCGCAATGAATTGTTCATTACTTGCTCTTATATTCCTCCATCGTCTGAATTATGTGTCTACGAAAGTCACTTGGCCGCGATTGGTAGGATTGTTTCAATGTCAGGTGACTTAGACCGTACATTAATCTTAGGGGATTTTAATTTACCTTCCGTATCTTGGCTTGCCCTGCCGGACACGGAGGCTTTAACCGCACTTCCTTCATCGTTTGATACGGATGATTCTGCCTCGAATATAGTCAGGCTTTTTGCTGACCTTAATTTATTCCAGATTAATTACGTGAAGAATACAGGTGAAAGACAACTTGACCTAGTATTGGTTAATGATCCTCATTACTTTGAGATCAATAGGGTATGGGGAGATCTCTCCCAGAGGACAATTATCATCCTACCTTAGGTTTATCGATGTTGTACTCCAATGAATCTAATTCTTCTACCTCTCATGATGATCTCACCGTTTTCTGTTACAGAAGGACAAATTTTATACTGCTTAATTCTCTTCTCCGTGAAGTTGATTGGAATTCCGTCTGTTGTTGTAGCCACTATGCAGATATTGACGCTGTTGTGGATAAATTTTATCAAATTCTTAGGGACTTCCTGTCACAATCTGTACCGAAAATTCGAGTTGGGCATTCTGAAAGACTTCCTTAGTCTTCTCATAAATTGTCCAGAATGAAAAATTCCGAGAAGTAGGCTTTTTAAGAAGTTTAAGAAATCTGGATTGAATTCTGATTATGTAAGATACTAAGATGTTATAGACTATACTTGGAAAAGGTGAAGAATGATTTTCGAAATAACCCTAGACCATTTTACGATTTTGTTCATTTGAAACGTAAATCCACATCTAAACCAACTAGGATTAGAATGGATGGCTTGGAATATTGTGGGGACCAGGATATTGCTGATTGTTTTGCGGATTTTTTTGCGACCACATATTCAAATAGATCTTATCGATCCGACAGCACTTATCCCGATGATATTCCTGCTTTGAATCAATTAGAAATACCAATTATTGACTTGCCCTTGGTCTTGTCAAGTTTGAATGATCTAGAATCAACAAATAGTGTTGGTCCCGATGGGGTGCCAAATATAAGTTTAAAATTCTGTGCTAGTGGTTTGGCTATTCCTCTGACGTTATTGTTTAATACTTCGTTGATATTTGGATATTTCCCTTCGGCTTGGAGGCAGTCGTTCATTGATCCCCTACATAAATCTGGCAGTCTAATTGACGTTTCGAATTATAGAGGGATAGCTAAATTAAGTGCTATCGCTAAGCTTTTTGAGAAACTGGTGACTAATGTTGTTTCTCACAGCGTTTCTTCTATTTTGAGTCCCAGCCAACATGGGTTTCGTAAAGGCTTATCGACCACGACGAATTTGACTCAGTTTACCTCACACGTTATTGATGGGTTTGTTCTGGGCAATCAGACTGAAGTCATTTACACGGATTTTAGCAAGGCGTTTGATAAAGTCAATCACGAGCTTTTGTTATATAAATTAGATAGAATTGGTAATTTTTTGAAATGGATATCTTCTTATCTGAATAATCGTTTGCAGATTGTCAAATTCGGAACTTCTTCTTCTTCTTGGGCCTATACTATTTTTATTATTCATATTATAAACTCTAGGATTTTGATGTATGCGGATGATGTGAAAATATTTTTGTCTTATAAACAGCTAGAATATTCTCATTATTTGCAGGACGACTTGGATAATTTTGGATGTTGGTGTGACATAAACTGCATGGAACTTAATTTACGGAAATGCAAGCATATGCGTTTCTTTAGATCGAATCCGAAATTTGTCAGATATGATCTTATTGGAGCTGAGTTAGAGACAGTTGATTCTTTTGTAGATCTTGGTATTCTGATGGATTCGAAACTTGATTTCAATAATCATATTATGACCATGGTTAACAGGGCGTATGGTGTTCTTGACTTTATTAAACGTTGGGCCAAAGAATTCTCTGATCCCTATGTGACGAAACAGTTATTTACTTCGCTCGTTAGGCCTATTTTGGAATATGGTTCTGTAGTATGGGACCCTCAGTATGTCATCTATATTGACAGAATTGAGTCAGTTCAGAAGCAATTTTTATTGTTTTCATTGAGACACTTACATTGGAATAGTGATTTTGTTCTTCCCCCCTATACTAGTAGATTGAAGTTGATTGACTTGCCCTCCTTAAAAAGTAGACGAATTATGCTGAACACCGTGATGGTATTTAAGGTTATGAATGGTGATGTCTCATCTGAATATCTTATTTCTAGGATTAAGTTTAACGTGCCATTTAGATCAACTAAATCAGTTTCTTCATATTGATTTTCAGCGTACGAATTATGCTTCGTAGAATGTGTATTGATTTTAATTCATTGTACCACATCATAGATTTTGGTGTCGGAATCGATACAATAAAGTCAAGGATTCTCTCGTACTTGAATGTTTAGTGTTCTGTTTTACTATTATTAAATGTAATGTATTGCTTCTGTCAAATGTTAGCATTAACCTTTAGTGTAGTTTGTTTTTGTTTTGTTTTTGCCGGCTGAAGATATTTAATCTGTAGCCGGTATTCCACCCTCTACTGCTTGTCTGCCCCAGTTCGGACTGTTGTGTGTACGTTGTCCCTACGTTATCGGGACGAGGCCCTCTCGGTCGGAAGGGGCGGGAGTGAGAGGCGTTGGGACCGTTCGATAAAAAAAATGTAGAGTGAGGGTATAAAAAGAAATTATGAACTAAACATAAAATAGACAAAGAATTACGGGGGTATCTGGATGACGAATCAATCATTGTATTTGTCAAAACGACGAGCCAAAATAGATTTGTGTTTCTGTATAATGAATGCCATGTTTGTACATGTTTTTGGGTTTCCACAACACGAAACGAACGAAAATGAATGTCAAATATGGACGATCAGAAAAACCCATTCGTGTATGAAATAAATGGCCTAAATTCGTAGTTTTTAAAATGTAAAATTTATTTCTTTTTATAAATAATCTGTAAATATGTAGATGTTAGCGTGTTTATTCCAACGAATATAACAAAAATAAAACATTCACACGTTTGTTTCGACATCACAAAATATGAAACACCACTCTTTATCCTGTCTATAGCATAACCGTAAAAACGGGTAACTGTAACAAACATCGTGTTATAGTACAGATATGGTAACAGAAGACTTACAATTACCCTGTAACTAACGGGGGGTTTCCGATAGACGATTGAAATTCTACACGTACGAATGATACCTTGACGAACGACAGAAAAATTGGGTTTTTATAATCCTAAGATTTTTCGTGATTTTTCTTGAGTACTTCCCAATAATCCATGCATGTTCCAGCATCATTATTCCGATTTTATTCTAGTAATAAGCTGGTACCGTCTCAATTCACGTTCCAAAAAGAATAGTTCCACAGTTTTTTCGTTATTTTTATTCTACATAAAAGACGTAACTGCAAATTTATCGAAATATATAAAAAACGCAAATATTAGAATTAAGGTTGACAATGTAAGAAGTAACAGTTTAGAATATTGGAACATGTAATAAACGGAAAGGCACAAAAAAACGAAATCAAAAAGAAGCTTTTTAAAATGGAAAAATATATACAAATGGGAAAGGTGATAAAGAGGACACGAGGGAACATGGAATTAAAAAAACCTTAAAGCTGATTAAGTGATATTTAGGAAAACCAACCGGATAGTTTTCGGTTTTACATCCCTCTTGTTGTTGTCCACAACAAAATAGCTTCGCCTCCCTCCAACGTAAGAAGAAATAACGTTTTTTCTTCAAATTATTTGCAAGTATTTTTTATTCTCACATTAATTAAATAAAAATTACATATATTTTAAGTCTAAAAAATAATATTTACACATTTATTTTGTATAACTAAATAAGTAAAATCTCACTGGATCAGGCAAGAGAAGTAATACATTCATACATATAGGACAATATATATTCTAAAAATAAACAGACAATTTATCTCAGATACATACATAGAATATAGAAGATACTTCTAAAATTACAGATAACAAGTACGGATAACAAATTACTGATAAATACATAGTATACACGTACGAACTATTTAATTTTATCCTAGACTAAAGTGGACAACTCGTGCAACGAAATGCTTGTAACATTACTCATATCCAAGGTGGCCGGTATGCCAGGACTTACGGAACCACTGGCCTCACGCGCCGCACCCCCCAATGGCGACAAACAGCCCCCGTTTGCCATGGGCTTGGGTGTGGGCGGTGTAGCCGTCGAGGGACGCATCATAAAGGAGGAACTCAACGCCGTTAGGGGATTGAAACTGCCATGCGAATGATTGGGCGACACGGGCGTTATGGAGGTCGGATGCAATAGAGTCGAAATATTCGATTGATTGAAATTCAAATGATTCGGATGATTAAGGAATTGAACCGGTGGAGTGATGGGACCAATCTGCGAGACCAACGACATGTGGTGTACAGCAGGACTGCGATAGCTAATCGTTTTCTCCTTTTGCCACACGAATACATTGTGGACCATGGCCGCACCACAGAAGATGATGCCAATGCCAATTAAGACACTGGTAATTATGGCAGGTGTTGAATGGAAGTGATTAAATGTGTACAAGATGATGCCTGCAAGAAGTCGAAATACATAAATTATGAACGGGATTTTAATTTTTTTTCCAGAACAACCTAACTTACCGGTCAGAAAGATGGGTATCGATATAAAGAAACCGCCAACTGCACAGGTACGACTTGTACTAGATTTTTCCAAATAACGATTATCGCTGTAAAGAGACAAAGAGAGAGAGAGCGAGAGGGATAACATTAAATTGAGCTATAAATATGCGAGGATAGGTTAATTCTATTTACTTCTATTCACAATATTTGGGACTTGGGACTTAAAAAAACCGAAAGAAAATGTGAACTTTAAGGTTACTCATTAGAGTACAGGCTAAATCAATTCACACCGGATAAAATATTCCTCATCGATCAATGTGTAAACAAGGAGGTACATTTGTATGGAAGACGAATTAACATAAAGACAACTTGATATCAATTGGACTTCTGATGTCGAAATAAATTCGACATTTCATGTACGCGCCCATTCTCATGCGAATATCTTCACTGCTGCAGAAGAGACGATCGAACTCTTCATCGGTGAAAATGAGAACTTTGAGGATTCTCATTAGATCACGAGCTAATTTACTTCGCACCGGATAAAATAACCGATCATTGTGTAAACATGGAGGTACATTTGTATGGAGGACGAATTAACATAAAGACAACTTGATATCAATAGGATTTCGACATTTCATGTACGCGCCCATTCTCATGCGAATATATTCACTGCTGCAGTTGCGACAACAAAGAAGAGACGATCGACGATCACTTCCCCGAAAAACATTTACTTTCAGACAATACTGAGATATCTGAAACTAATGTGATAATCTAATGTGATATCTCTATAAAACAGACAGAGTGTTGTCACTACTTGACGTTCATAAGATTTTAAAATGACATCCAAACTACCAAACAACCAAATTAAAAAATATTTAATATACAACTGGGACTGAGGAATTATCGGAAAATTAAGTCCCTTAAGAAATAGTTACGGTCCGGAAATTATAATAATCCAAAAACACAGGGATTCATGGGCAACATCTTCATATCTTTTACATAAACCAACCTGTGTAGCTGTGTTTTTTCGTAACTTACATACGTCAACTCATACAAATGCTTACTTATCTCCGTTAAAATTACCAGGGAACGAAAGCGAATGTATAAGTGTTGCCAACATGTACTATTAATTAATTCGACTTACCGTCCATCGAACATGGGCGATCTCACCAGCTTGACCGCGAATAGGAATTGAATCGCACACACCAATAAACAGCACAAATTAAGCGATAGCGACAGAGCACACAGCGCCAGTGTCACATCGTACACTATTATGAAATCCTCGGGTGAACTTCGTGTCAGGGCATCCTCTCGGGCATTCGGAGAAATTTTAAGCAGGAAAATTAAGGACAACAATGCCAAGAGGAGAGAAACTGAAAGGAAACCCAATATGTAGGAGATATTATCAATGTTCTGCATTTCTCGGCGAGTTGCGTTCCAAAACTTACCCAAACATAAAAGTCCCAAACTGGTTAGAGCTTCTCTAGGGCCAGGACCATGTTTCGACTGATTGATGATGGCACCAGCAGGATTTGTGTAGTTTGTGTAATTTGTGTGATTGGTGACATTCCCGTGATTGTTGACAGCAGTGCTATTGGCAACATTGGCCGCCGTCGCATGGGCCAACGCTATATGCTGATTTGTATAGGTGTGCAAATTGTTACCAATACCGTTGAGGCCGTTCGGCGTCATATGGTTGATAATAGGGGTCACTGGTGTGGTTGTTGTTGTTGTCGTATTACCATTTCCGGCTGGCGGCAGTAACGGTGGTGGTGGTTGAATGGTAGTGGCCGTTGTGGTGGTTGTCGAGGGTGGTGGCGGCAATGATGCAATATTGAGTAATGTGGGCAATCGTGGTCCCCCATTGATGGTGGTGGTATTTGTTGGCGGAGCTGTTGTTGCAGCCGATGTTTGAAGGCTCGAAGCGCTAAGGGTGGATATATTTAATGGCTGTTGCGGTCTTAGATGAATATTGCGTGCAGGACCCGTTGAGGTGTTATTACGCACTTGACCATTAGCTGGTCCGCCAGCATTAGACGTATGTTTCAGCATTTAGAAGATAAGATAACCAAGTCATGCAGAATGGACTTTGTTACATCGTGGCACACCAATGAAACTGAAATTATAGAAACAAAAAAAAACTTAATGTTGCGTGATAATGAAGTATGGGAAATTCTTAAATATAATAGAGTTATTGTCATTCTAGTCGACATAAAATTAAAATTCAAATTCTGGTTTTATTGGAAAGGTTGCACTTTGTCGTTTAATAATGGAACACAATGGATCATTCATTTGACTACCACGGCTGGCTCGGCAGTACCTCGTCCGATCAACCCAATTCTTCAGTACATGGCACAATGATGCCGCCAGCTCAAAATCCACACCAAACAGTGACTCGTTGTTGATGCATTGGCTTCTCAATAGTCACGAGTGGGTTCTCTGAACCCCATATGCGGCAAACTTGATTATTGACATAGCTACAGAGATGAAAATGAGCCTCATCTGAAAACACGAAAATATTCCACGTAAATTTCTTTCAGATTGTGTTAAAGACCCACTACTTTGGAAGTAAGTTTTTATTTATTTTTTCCCAATTTTGTTCGAGTGTATGGCGTCCCATTTTGCAAATGTCAAACATAAGCCTGACAATAAAAATTAATGTTATTCTACACTAAGAAAAAATGTCTGTTATTAACAGCAGAGATTGTTTGCTACCTATCAGCAGGCACTTTTTCTGCTATTAAAGCAGGTCTTCTGTCATAACAGCAGTTTTGCATCAGCATTCAAACTGCTGAAGAGTTTGCAGTCTGCTAAAAATTACTGCTGGTCATTAAAATATAAAAATAAGATACAGAATGAGCGTTATGCAGTTATAAGCCGTACAGACTGACAGAACTTCAATTTCTATTAGCTCATGACAGTATGACTAAATTTAAATATATCTTTCAAGTAATAATAAGTTACATGTAATAACTTTATTTCTAAAGGTATTGTTAATATATTCAATTATTTCAATTGGCTTGCAGTGGGTTAATGTGTGCAGAATAGCCCCATTTAATATTTTATATATAGAGAATCTTTTCGATTGGTTAGAAAACATACGAAATATCATAATATTGTATACAACTTATATTTTGTAAAAAAAATTGTAGAATTTTTTAGTTTTCGAGATTATTTGTATTATATACAATAAATCTTAAAATGTTATCTATTTTAAGAGTTATTTGAATGCGTATTTTTGTTAAATACTGCTATGACAATGATGTTTAAGGGGATGAATAGGATTTTTAATTAAAAAAATAAACATAACAATTTTAAAAATAAGATTTGTTCTTCGGTTCTTTATACTTATATGTCATACTGTTCTATACATATGGGAAAATCTACAAAATAGTCCGATTTCAATTTTGAAAAATTAAAAATTTCAAATTAGAGGCACACGTTTCATTTTAGCGTAACTTGTTAAAAATACATTAAATATAAATAATGTGCTCGCGTGCATCATTTTTTTCAAGTGCTGAAGAAGTTATAATCGGATTGTCCCTTTTGGTTCTATTGCAAGTTAAGCCTGAAAACCCTATGAAAATCAACAAAATTTAACCTAAAATGGCTCTCGGTACCAAAATAATAATTCGATCTATTTAGCACTTACACACATTATTAGTAGTACCCATATTCACCGATCACACAGGGTTGCCACCAGTTATTTTTCAAACTGCGGATGTGCTCCTCAAAAAATATGAAATTTCATGATCTGCACGCATCGACCTGATGATGTTCGTACTGTCATAATCTCCTTGTCGCTGAAGGCACACCAAATCGTCCGGTCGCCTTTTGTTAGTATCTCTGTCGTTTATAATCCAATATTAAAAAATTTGCAATTACGTTCACGCTGAAAGCGCAAAAAAGAAAATTGTATCAATTTTCGTTTTATGCAAAAACAGAGTGACAGATTTTGAAGAGCTACCATTTATTCCTCAGTGATGGCACACGCCCTTTTCAACATATAGAAGATTCCGCAACATCATTACTATCATCCACAAAAAGATCAGAATGATTTTCTCTTATGCTGAAAAAGTTATAGCCAAAAGAGTTGAACAACTCCCAAAAGTTACAAGCAAAAATAGGGTAAATTAGGGTAGACCTAAGCTCAGTAGACTACATTAACAGCGTAATTTTAAAACTTTAGGATGTTGGCGAGGTTAAACTCGTCGTTTTGAAAATTATGACACTCTCAGAAATATTATATATTGCTCTTAAAGCGGTTAGAAGCCTGAGTGACATGGAATCGTGCTATACCGTAGATTTGCCCATATGCTTAAAGTTTCAAGATGATGTTTTTTTCTTTCATGATATAAATTTCATTTCAAGATATGAGTATAATTTTGTTCCAAAAAACAGCAAACAACTGTTTGCTATTTTAGCAAGGGCAATCTGCTCTTACTTTTTTAGCAGAAAATCTGTTTTTTCAGCAGTCTTTTTGCTTTCTTTTACTAACAAATTCTTTTGAGTGCACCTTTCAAAGTCGGAGTAATCGGTAATTAAAATTTAAAATTTTGTATGGCCCTCCCTATATTAATTACACTCTGGCGTTCTCTTCTTTAGCTCAAATTTATGAGCATTTAAATTCGTATACAAGTTAGAGTTCCACGTATTCTAATAAGCACAGCCAATGCATTAAAAGGGGGTGTACAAAAGTGCAATCTAGATCAGTTTCGCTGGACTTACAATAAAGACTAGCGCACATCAAATCTTAATCTTTACGCTGCGTTTTTCACGAATAGTTGATTCGGCAACCCGAAATTATATCTGTTTTCTACGTGAATTTTCGGATCTCTATCAAAAACAGATTCGCTATCGGATGACGAAGATTTGAAAAAAAAAAAGATTTTGCTCAACGCTCAGTTCAAATGAAAGTTCCGCATAAGATAACCCTGATAACTCGGAACTTTTAAACACCCGCGTAGATAAGTCGAAAACCAAATTTCAATGATGATCCTCCGGTGAGGATGAGGACCAATTTTAAAACCCTAAAATAAAGATGTAATGCATAGAATCGACATTACAGAAATCCTTCAGGTTATCCATAGCAAGAAGACTCTCCTGATTATTTCCAACATCTTCGAAGTTCGCTCATGGTGGTGCTCCAACGTAGATAACCCTAATGATCGACATCAGTGGGCATAAGGCTCCAAAAAGTATTTTTCTATAAGAACAATCTGTGTCTAACTCTTTCTTCTGCATACTTCGCCGCATGTGAAAGTTAGATTTTTTTAACTTTTGATATTTACCATAAGAATACATGAGTTCAAAATTGACCCTAATTAACAACTCTCTAGTAAGCCTGTACCTATTGTTTCCGTTTAGGTTACACGGGTAGCATCATTGGGTTCCTCGATATGTATCCGCATAAACCACTGTGCCCTGTCGTGCAGTTGAATAAATGTTCACTTTTATTTTATTAAAGTTTCGTAAAGTATGATTGTGCATTTCTTTCTACATTCTTTTGATGTCTAAGGTAGCAATTTCCGTTATTTCAACTTGTTCGAGAGTAAATGTGTGTACGTTGGGCTGGAGCAACAAAAGTAGTATGCTCGAAGTTGGGAAAGTAATATTTTAATAGGAGGACACCTGTTTAATGCCAAGCAAATGAACAACAGTTTTCTTTGGGTGTTGAGGAATTTTTCCGTATTTATCTGTATTTAAATAATAAAAATATAATATTTATTTATTTTTATTCAAATAAATAAAAAAATTAGATTTCTGATTCCGTAGATATCGTAAAATTTATTGAATACTATAAAGGAAATAAATTATAGTTGAAAATTAGTGCATCAGAGGTTTCGTCAGAAAGTCAAGACGGTTTCTCACTCTCTGCTGCTGTGGAACTTTGTTGTTACCATCTACAGGGCATGGTTTTCCATAAACATTGTTTTCGAGTTTTATAATTTCATTTATACCGAATATTTCGACCAAGTTTACTTGGAATGATGGACCCATTGTCACTAAACATCTTGTAAATATAGCCGGACAGAGACAGATAAAATGTTTGACACTATCATTCTCTTCCTCGTCCTTACAAGTCCTACAAAAGTCGTTTGAATCGATATCTAGCATCTGGGCGTGTGTGCCTATTACGCAGTGTCTTCTCCATACTGAAATCAACGTAGATAATTGAAATATTTGAAGTAAAAGAATGTAGATTGGAGACTCTTGTATGTCGCCGCATAATTACCACCAAAATGACAAGGTGTAACTATAAACAGAAGTTCCAGAAGAACATGCAGGGTCGTTCATAATCTGATAAGCTAGTCCACTTTACAGTGGAATGTCCCAAATAATAATAATGCGATCTTAGACTGTTCTTAAATTTAATATCATCAAATCTATATATATCACCAAGTCTATGACAGCCTTACTATCCATTTAGCCTACGAGCCAAGTTATCTTCCAGATCCTTGCAGTTTAGTCCATAAATAAAAACGACTTCAACCAGTAGATCCACCCACCCAGTCTTCTCTAGATGGGACGTTCTTGTCAAACAGAGCCACCGACATGGTGTAGTCCACCCTACGCGGTAGAGATGACAATTGACGAGACATCCTCATGTCCTATGTCCCTGTAGGTTCAACGGGAAAGACAATAAATTCTAATTGTCTCTCCAGGCCCCGTATGCTTATCCTCTATATCGATAGGCATAACATGAAACAGTTGTCCTTATTGCTCCGAGGCCATATCTAAAATATATAGATGGGGTGTTCTGTGTTTCACTTTAGGAGTAAGTGAAGTGAGTTCTCAGTCACAGAATCGGGAATATAACAGAAAACGGACTATGTTATCTGGCGGCTGTTCGTATCAGTAAATCAAACTGTTTTCCGAAACCCTTCCAAACAATCGAATAAAATTGAAGCTTCTAAAAGTAATAATTCAGATCTGGTTTCACCAAAAATCAAGTGAATTGAGAATCAGAACTGTCCCGATAATGTGATATAGTGAATAATTAATATAATTTTCTTTAAGGAATTATTTGATTTTACTCAGGCTCTCCTATCAAGTCTTTTTGCTCCGGCCTAATACATATGAGTGTAAATATTCAACGAGTGAACGTTAAGGTCAGTTTACATTATCCTATACACCTTCGTACAACGGAAAATACGAATCCATAGTTGTTTACACGTTGTTACATGATAAAAGCTAAAAGATTTTGAATGAATCAGAAAAATATAAATAATATTATTGCATGTATTGAAAGAAATAAAATTTACAACTGACTTACAAGGCGAACCGCGGAATGGAGTCATAAAGGTTATAACACGTCAAAATATCCCACGGAATATTTGTAATAGCCTTGTCACACTGCATGCGAAATCTAGCTGAAATGACATAAGGTCAATTTACAACTGTCAGATACCATAGAAATTCGACATTTGAAAATCGACCTTATGTCATTTAAACTAGATTTCGCATGCAGTGTGTCAAGGCTATAAGTAATCAGACTCGTATTGATGGGCAAAATCTAATACCCAGTGTTGCCACAAAGAAAATAAAAAATTAAACAGCTGTCTCTAAAAGATTATCCAAAATCACTTGAAATTATCAAATCAAAAAACCGATTGATAAATATTGTTTATGGGTTTGTTTTTGGGAGGCATTCGAAAAAGACCTTAAAACTCTCATTCGTCCTATTGTATGTATTTCTATTCCAATGACTCGAACTCATTGAGTAGACAATCAGTAGGAAATCTGGAAAGAATACTGAGAGATGCAACTGGAAACTTGACAAGAAAGTGGTATTGATAAACGTACCAACGAGCAACCATGAATGAGTAAATAAAAATATTCATTATAATTTTTGGTTAATTAAAAATTAATTTAATTTAAATTTCATTAATCAATATTTCGTCTTTCGACGAAAGACATCTTCAGGATTCGAGAAATACAAATAAAACATAGAAAAACCGAGTACAGATGTGACAAAAGACGAAGAATTGATTAATAAAATTTAAAATTACCAAAAACTCAAACCTAGAGCTCGTTTTTAATTTAACAAAAATTATAATAGTTTCAATAAAGTTCGAATAAGTAAACAAAAATCTACTGATATAAAAATATTTTAAAATATTCGCCAAAATACAATGAATGTGTTGGAGAGAGAGGCATTCGATAATTAATAGACTATTCACATGCACTATATTATCATGATAATATAGTGATAATTACAATACGACAAAAGGGTGTTCACGTGTTAATTTACCATTATAAATTATATCGATATTTGGTGCAAAAAAATTATGGGAAATAACGCGAGGTTTGTCAATTATCATGTTAATTTTTCAAATCACGTTCATGTCAATGGCCTATGAAGATCAAATAGTGAAACATTCAATGGGCAAATCGGTATGCGAGAGGCAAAAACCTAAAATAGAGAACGAAATTTAATGTGTATTAGTGTGAGTTTAGATCTGGTAAATATAATATCAACCAGATTCTGTACGCCAAGCTATGGTGAAGATTCAGAAAAAAACAAATTGAAACCTACGTCCTTACCTAAATGATCATTCGGGTAAGTTCTACGCCTACGAACAGTATGCTAAGTCTGAAAAGGAGTTTTGCAGGAGAGACGTATAACGCTGCATGTTTTAAATTTGAACTACCGATTACTTTTGAAAGGTAGAATAATATTCATTTTTATTTTGAAATTTATGTTTGACATTTACAAAATGGGACGCTATACGCTCGAACAGTAGTGAGCCTTTAACGCAAACTGTAAGAAATTTACGTGGAGAAGATTTTTCGAGAAGAGATCGGCCATAAGCAAAATTACCGCATATGGGGTTCAGAGACTATGGAGATGCCAACGCATCCACAACGAGTCCGTGTTTTGTGTGGATTTTGGGCTGTCTGAAAAATTGGGTTGATCGGATGAGTCATGGTACTCATACGAATGATCCAGTGTGTTCCATTATTAAATGACAAAGTTCAACCTTTCCAATAAAACCAGAAATTTGAAAAAATAATCAATACTTTTTTATAGCCGATTCTTTTTTAAAGTTTTAAATGGCCCACCCTATAAACCATTATGTATTATGGTAGTCGAAATGACTTACATTGAGCATACAGGGCTAAAGTTTATTTTATATAACTAAATTAGTTTTAAAAGGTAGAAAATTTTCGTTATTACCCAAATTGGAGAGGATTGAAGTTAAAAACCGTAAATCTAGAAACCCAAAGAACTTGAAAGCATGGTAAGCCGACATGAGGCGTCGATATATACCTGTCTGGATGTAAACCGATTTCTATTAAATATTTCAGAACTTTTCTAGTTTACATATTTACACTGTGCAAACACTCACTAAAGAACGGATAGGATAGTGTAAAAGGGCCTTTAGCGACGTAGCAAACTTTCAATCTATGCCCATTTGAACTTGGATTCCCTTCAGTATTTCATTCACACTCGACAATGCAGACGCACACATGCACATGCAAACACACTGGTTTGGGAAATTTGTGCACGACGACGGATAATGGATAATGGCAACAATTAGTGGCTTTTGCCTTTTCTATGCGCTGTATGCTACCGTTTTGTTGCCGTTGTTGTCTAGCCTTTTTTGTTGTATGCCAGTCTGTCTGCGCCCGTCCATATACAACCTGTGGGTAAATACATGTGCATGTGTCTGTTATACTTTGATTTAATGGTTTTAATTAACTGTTTACGAGACCGCCGTTTCTTCCGCTTCTCCAAAGCGCTGATCTATGCATCCACCATCTCGCATCTTGTGTCTGTCCCGCTGATCTCATGTTGTCTGTGTGCGTTTACTTTGATTTGATTTTCCCTGCGATCTCAGCTTTCCAGTTAAATTGCAATCTGTTGCTGTTGATTGCAGTTTTCTTTTCTATTTCCCTTCTTGGCATCTTTATACTATTTTGTATTTTCCTGTTGCTGCTGAAGATACATAATAAGACGTTACGAAATAAACAACGCAGACACGGTACAGTGGTTCGCTCTAATCTACCCATGGCACAGGGCCATCGGAAAAAAATTTCACGTCATGGACGAGATATCGGAAATTGTTACTAGAGATCTAATCGAAAATTTCAATCTTTTATATAGAGCAGAACTTTCCGAGTAGTGTGGTCCATCCGAGAAAGGTGCCTTATGACACTTGATGCCTTATGACACTTGATGCCCCCGAGAAAGTGAGCGGTCATGTAAACCAACCAACCAGGATATTTCAACACCGCAACAAGGCAGTTTGCAATATTCAGTATTATCATATATTTTCTGTTGTTCATCTAAATAAAATTGTACTTGAATCACCCTGTATCAGTAAAATCATATAAAAAATATAGATGGATGTAGAATGATGATATGCCGACAGGTAGGGAGATTGAAAATTGACATATGTTGGAAATTGTAACGTCCTGTTTCACGATGTCGAACGAAAACCTCTCACTCTCTTTCGACAGGAATTCGCTGTCTCTAAGGTTCGTTCGCCTGGCTTCGTGCCAGCGAAGAGATAGAAAGAAACCAACATTTGCACTAAATTATGATTACGTTTTCCTGCGACTTGTCGTTCTGAAACCAAAATCAACTGCTTGTCACGTAGCTGGCGAAACTAAGCAAACGTTCGACATCGTTAAATGCTTTATGTCATATAAAATAGCGAAAAAAATCTTTTTTCCATGATATTACAAACATTTGGTACACTGAAAGAAATTTCCTTCATAATATTTATGAAGCGATTTCATAAACCGTTTTTCATAAATTTAGTGCATTTTTTCTCAATATGTATGAAAAATTCATAAATAAAATGAAGTCTTTCTTACAATTGTTAAATTAGTGAAACTTAGTTTCATAAATTCCAAAAAAGATTTCATAGTATTAAAGAAATAATTCTTAAATATTATGAAATATTTCTCATTTGTCATGTGTTAACTCTGACTCTGATTTTGGTCAAAGACATATTCATTGCAAAGACTTGCAATAATGGTGTGTGTTGATTGTGTGTGTTGTGGTTAGTCAACCAGTCAGACCTTTTTTGCTTTTTTGTTTATTTTGGAAACTTCAGTATAAATTATTAATATTTATAAAACTTTTTCATAAAATTAATGAAGTTTCTTCATAAAATCTATGAACATTTTCATAAATCATATTATGAAAAATAACTAACTTTTTTGAAAAAAAGTCCATCAAATGAAGAACTGCATTTCATAGTTTTTAAGATATGTTTCATAAATTCTATGACACTTTTCATTGATTTGTGCTTTATGAAACATGTTTCATACATTCTATGAAGTGTTTCTTTGGCGACTTTTTAATGAACATTTTCACTGAGGTTAAGACAAAATCATAAATAGTATGAAGATAATTCTTTCAGTGTACCACCTACAGAGAGCGGAAAAGGGATAAAAAATGATTTTACAGAAGCTTAAGAATATGTTTAATGTTTTGTCTGGCCCGGCATTGACTTTATTAGGAACTATGCTCAGAACTTTCACCTTCTTCCGACTTTCTCTATTTGATGTTAGTTCTGAATTTCAAAAATATTCACTTGTTTCCGCCTTAGTGTGTACATCATTTATCACTAATCATTACTTTGAGTTGTGGGAACAGGAAATAATCAGATGGTGCCAGATTACTGTTCAATCATCCATTGGATGCTGCAACATCTCCCAATGCAACCTGGTGTTGCCACAAATGATGAATGAACCCGCTGTACAAATGCATACGATGATAATGCACTTTTTGTTGCTGTTTTTTAATGTTTGTAAAAGTGCTGTATAATACGTTTATAAGCCCATGATTAATGTTGGCTTTTACAGGTAGCCAAAGAGGAATATGTATTTCATCAGGAATGAACCTGGAACATGATCCTGTGACTTGTGACTTGTTAGTGGTCGTACTTGCCATCAAGTAAATAATTCTGGCCATTAATTGGCACATATGCACGTATTTCAATGCCCTGTATGTATGTGTTCAAAGGACATTTGGTTACTCGGCATTTCATTGCACCAAACACAAACAAGAAATTTTGCACGCATGACAGCATTAAAATACGTGATTCTTGCGACAAATTCCGTTGGATTTTATGTTTTATTTTCGCTAAACCGGCCAGCTGAAAACCGGTGCAATAAAAATATTTGTATCTTAAAATTTTCTTTGCAGAGTTGTATGAATTTCCACAAAATTTTAAAATTCTTCTGACAAGTTCCTTCTAAAACTTAACTCCAATGACTGATGCATTTTCGTAGACTGTGATCTCTCTTTACCACAAAGGCCGAGAAACAACCCTTCAATAAACTTTCCTCTTAGGCACAACCGGGCGCAAATGAAATTTCGCGACAAAGCTGGCATTAGCGAGTAATGAACGTATAATTCAACGATCACTGCCTTAGTTACGACAATGAATGATCCATGCAAATTTTGACAGCGGACGAGGACACGGGGCCAGGTCTATATTGTATATCTATATCTATGAATCTCCACTAGACTCCTGGATCAATACACGGTCCTCAGGCAGAGAGATTTTGAAACAGGATAAAATTCACAATCTATATAAATTTGAACTACCAATTATTTTGACTTTGAAAGGTAGAATAACATTAATTTTTATTTTCAGGTTTATCTTTGACATTTGCAAAATGGAACACTATACGCACGAACAAAATTGGGAAATATTAAAAACTTACTTCGAAAGTTGTGAGTCTTTAACGCAAACTGTAAGAAATTTAAGTGGAAATTTTTCTGGAAGAGATGACCCTTCAGTTTAGCTTTCGTGAAGCTCATTTTCATCTCGGTGGTTACGTCAACGAACTGGCAGCGGCACAGAGGTGGGAATCAGAAAGGAATTGCAGGATTTCTTTGACCAGTCAATGATGTGACACACACCAAAGAGTTTCCCTCGACGAAAGTACTCTCATTGTTCATCAATGGACATACGCATCATTGCACACAACAACTTCCATTCGAAAATTATTATTTAGATGGAGAAGATGAGAAATCGGTATGTTCTTACATAGGACTGCAAGAGTAATGATTCGAGTATTTATGGTGCAGGCTCTTGGATGATCTTAGCGATTTAGCAGATGTTCCTATTAAACACCTCTTCCGATTTAAAGGGACATCCTCCTGGTTCACGAGAGCCAAGGGAATTGACGGTTTTCAATATATCATAGACCATATCACCTTACCGCCTCTATTCTGTCTGTCGCCTTAACCCCTCTTACATTCCTTCTACTTATGGGAAACGCAATGAACTGACGTGCATCCCCACAACCTAACCTTGAAAGTGACAACTATTTCCGGCTCGAAATCTTGACTCAAAAATCAATATCATATCTCCGTGGAACGAAATAAAGTAGTGGGTTTTTTTGAAAAGAAAGCCGAAATGAGGGACCGAACCAGTGGCGTAGGAGGGATATTCTTTTGGGGGGCTATAGGCCCCCAATTTCTTATTTGTTAATAAACCAAAGAAATGGTTATAGCCGCACGAATAATTGGGCTGTTTTTCTTTGTAAGTGTAAGTCAAATTTATGGTTATCAAGGCTAAGTCCAAAAAAGTCAACACAAAATTTTTTTTTAATTTGTTTTGATACAAATACTTGCATATATTGTAGTTGGCGATAATGTGAAAAAATAATTTTTTATTTTGAGAAAAAAAAATAATTTTTTATTTTGAGCAAAAAATTAAATTTTTATTAACGTTCGTGGTTCACTTTATCAAATGCCTTACTAAAATCTGTATAGATGACATCAGTCTGATTACCCTGAACAAATTCATCAATAACGTGAGAAGTACACTGAATTAAATTTGTCACAGTAGAAAAGCCCTTACGAAATCCATGTTGATATGGACTCAATATAGAAGAAACTCTATGAGATACAACCTCAGTAACCAATTTCTCAAATAGCTTCGGAATAGCGCTCAACTTAGCGATCCCTCTATAGTTTGAAACATCAATTAGACTGTCAGACTTATGGAGGGGATCAATTAATGAACTCCTCCAAGCCAAAGGGAAATATTCAAAACTCAATGAAGAAAATGCTGGACAACTCACGTGAAAGCCAAGGTAGCCTTCTAGAGTGCCCAATTCGAGTTTTCGGTACTGATTGTGATAAAAAGTCATTCAAAATGCGATAAAATCTATCTACGACAACAATGATTTGAAACATTAGGGGTGAATATGTGTTATTTATTTATGCATTCATATACTTTTTTCACGTTCGATTTGAAAACTCATATTTTTTCTTTTTGTATTGACGAGAGTGCGGAACATCGATTCGATCTCAATATCTCTCATTATTTTTCTTATAAGGTCAAATTGACTCAGCAATTGAGGGCACACTAACATTCACTTCGTTATCTGTTCTCAGTTTGGGACTTAGACCGAAACGAAATGGACAACGATTTCGTTCCATGTTTTCTGACGCATCTGAGGAAAGGGTGATTGTTATGCCAACAATCTATTAATGATTAAGACCCTTAAGGTAAATATCGATTGAGCCATTCGAAAGCTAGAATCTGTTACCAAGGTCTTGGAAAATGGGTTGACGGGATGCGCTACCAGTAACCAGACGAATGAGATCGTATTCCGTAAATAATGTGAATAGTTGCTCTTTCAAATAAACCAATAATATGCCGAAAATAATGAATTTTTGTTATTATACCCTTCACAAATGCACAAAAGCATAATAATTTTGCTTCCGATTTGACGTTCTGCGCTCTCGAAACCATATGGGTGATTCCATGTAAAGTGACCCTTTTTTCGACAAAATCAATTTATAATTTAAGAAAATACCGATAAACATTCGTAATGTTTATACTTCTCATAATACATATTTATGATTATATTTCAAAAAACTTGTGACAACAATAGGTCTGATCATTTCCTTTTCCAGATATAGACTGGTGTGGTAACAGGATTTCCGTCAAAATGTCACGCCCGTTACAATATAAGTTTCCTATATTTCTAACATTCATAAAGAGATGTCGGTAATGTATACTTTAGAAGAAGGTGTATGAACTACTCTTTTGATTAGCAAAAATGACTAGAGTCATGTAATGGAAGAATTTTACAGAATTCAAGAAAATGAGTAAAACCTTAAGATTTTCTTCAAAGCTAAGGTCATACCCGTGACGCTCTAGATTGTAGTATATCTCTTATATTTAAAAAGCCAAAACGTATTTGAAATTGCAATAATATTCAGTTTTCAATTGGCAATATAACTTAAATCTCAGTCAATGAATATGGGAGATATTTAAACATATTTAAGGAAAAGTGTCACACCCGTTCCAATGGAATCACCCATATGTTTTGACAGATTTTTCTTCAAATTTGGCAAAACATCTTATATTTGAAATAGAAACATCTCTGGTGAAAATGAGTCATATCGATTCAGATATATAGCTCCCATACAAATGTCTCTCCCGATTTTTCTTTTTCCGCTCTATAAGCCACATTTTTTAACCGTTTTTTTTTTCAAATTTAGCACAACAACTCATATTTCAACTAGAAACATGTGTGTTGAAAGTGAACCAGATAGTTTGAGATTTATATATAGCTACTATACAAATATCGCTCTTAATTTGACTGTTTCTGCTCTAGAAACCACACATTTTAACCGATTTTGTTCAAATGTGGCACAGCACCTTACCACTAAAATCATCTGTGGTGAATGTGAGTTAGATCGGTTCAGATTTATATAGGGTCCGCCATCTAACGTTTTTTTTTTTTTTCAACTATTCAACCGTTGGACTAGTATTTGTGGGGTGCCCTCAGCAGCCATTTGAATGAAATTATTTTCCATTATTAACCGGAAGGATTGTACTTTCAAATAAAAAAAGAAATTTTGAGTTGGCGCGGCAGAAGTATTGCTGGGTAACTATACCTGCATATACACATACTTACATATGTAACTCAATGAGATGCTTGTAAGATGGCATGTGTGCTTTATTACTTGGTGCGATTTTTTAAACGCAAATTCGGCAAGGGCAAGTTGTGCTTCTCGTTCGTTTGTGAGAATCATCTCCTTATAGAGGCCGGGTTTGATGTTGAAAAGTCGCTGCGAAGCCACTTGAAAAGACTTTTGACATGGTCGAAATCATGATCGTGGTAGTCTGCAGCCAAGTAATAAATGTCACCATGCCATTTGTAAATAAATTTGCATTCTATTAAATAAAGAAGCAAAATGGTCTTGAGCCAGGGCAATATCCCAGTTCAAATCAAAAATTTGAGAAAATATTCAGTAGTTTGTTTTTTATAGCATTTTCAAAAAAAAAGTTATTTGGCGGACCCTATATATAGCTCCCATACAAAATTCGCTACCAATTTGACATTTTCTGCTCTAGGAACCACACAATTCAACTGATTTTAATCATATTTGGCACAACACCTTATATTTGAACCAGAAACATCTCTAGTAAAAATTAGTCAAATCGGTTCAGATTTATATATAGCAATCACTACAAATATCACTATCCATTTGATTTTTCTGCACTAAAAACTACATAAATTAGCCGATTCAGATCAAATTTGTCACAACACCTTATATTTTAACTGGAAACATCTATAGTTAAAATGGGTCCAATCGGTTCAGATTTATATATAGCTATCACTACAAATATCACTCTCCGTTTGACTTTTTCTGCTCTAAAAACTACATAAATTAGGCGATTTTGATCAAATTTGTCACAACACCTTATATTTTAACTGGAAACATCTATAGTTAAAATGGGTCCAATCGGTTCAGATTTATATATAGGTTTCATACAAATGTCGCCGATTTTACTTTTCTGCTCTAGAAAACACACATTTTAGAAGATTTTGATCAGAACAAGTTATATTTCAGCTGGAAACATACATTGTGAAAGAGGGTATTGTCGGTCCATGATATAGGACACTTTCCAAAATCCTCAGCTAATTGAATTGCAATGGCGTAGAAAGTGAAGGGTATCATATAGTCGGCCCCGCCCGACTTTAGCCTTTCCTTACTTGTTTTTTAGAAATTTTGTTATAAAGAGACTTGGATTTGGACCGATGTTTAAAGGAATGATTAATTTAGATAAAACAACATCTGACCAATATTGACATTTTGCTGCTATTCGGACATGGATTTTTATTTCTTTATCCGAGTTTTTCCCAATGCTCCTTTATTTATATATGTAGATATGACAAGCAAGCTCCTTCAGATGGCCAAAGACACCCTGCCGCATCATACAAAATAGGGCTGTTTACAAAAACGCTCCGAAGATTGAGTGAAGACACAAACCACCACTTGCAAAAGAATGTCATTATTATATTTTACATGAAATGCCAAAAGTCAAATCGTTACAACCGCTGCCAACCAAAACAGGTACTAATTTTACAAAAAAAATACCAATAAGAGAGAGAGAGACTCCAAGAATGTATAAAGAGACACAAGGAGAGCCCTGTGATGAGAACACAAGATGTAGTTATGTGCACAAAGTGCAAGGTGATTTTATTTCCCACCCGCTGTAAAATGATACAGAAAGGAAGGAAGAACCCGACCAGCGATAATGGCACAGTGGAAACCTCTCAAACAAAACACATGCCACTCGATAAGAAATGAAGACAACAGACAAAGCAACAACAACAACAACAGTAACAATAGGAATACCGCAGGCGTACACCACCGTGGGGTTGATACAGATGTTATTCAAAATAACGAAATAAAAAACGGTTGTTGTTTATCAGAGTGGCAGAGGGGGAATGACAGACGCGTTATGGCAGACGCTAAAAGACCGCGCAAACGTACATTCATTCAAATTTACGTTTTTTTCTTCTTCTACGCTTTGTTTCTTGTTTGTTGTTACCTTTTTGTATCGAAGTTTTTTTTAATGACGTTCACTTGCAGAAAGGAAAAAACAACAACTGAAATATTTGAATTGCAAGTTCTTGTTTTTGGCGTTGGCAAGCGGCGCGGCGCGGCGCGGCGTGGCGCGGCTATGTTCGAAAGAAAAGTTGGCAAATGTTGCACGAACTTCGAACAGAGCATACACAGCAAAACAAGCGCCCAATACAATCGAATCGAACCAATCGGGGAGAGGACCAGCACGAGAGCAAACAACCTGAAAAACCAGCAGTTTGGAATTTCAATTATATGGCCTGGCCTGGTCGTCTGTCTGTTGCCGCTTGCTTGTGTTATTATCCCCATCCGAAGATTGGGGCTGGGGGTATCTTGTCTTACCGTTGTTGTTACGAGTACGGCTGCGGTCAGTTGTGGTTCTGATTACCACTGCTGCTGCGCATGAAGATGATGATGATGATGATGATGATGTCGATGCTGAGGAGGTCGTTGTTGTCAGTGCCGGTACTTGGTGTTCATGACAGGGTTGGGAACTTAGACCTCCATTTGAGTAACATATAAGACTGAATGTCAGAATAAGATTTTTCGTGTGTTGCCGGAAATTGGTGGAACCACTTTTGGATAACTGAGGTCAGCAGATTTTTAATCTGGAGTCACTTCTAGTTTTCGATGTATTGCAGTAAGGCAGGTGCACTCAGAAAAATAGCATTCCTAAATCTGAGTAAAATCCATACTACAATTTAGTTCAACAATTTTACTCCAGTTCAGTAAAAATTTCCTAAAAGGTTGGAAAATAATTAACTAAATATGAGTAAAGTTTCCCTCTTTCAAAGCCATAGTAAATAGTTCATTTACTAGAAATAGGGTTGTACATTTACTTAAAAACATTTCATTTGATCTAATAAAAAATTCTTACAATTGAGTAAATTCAAACTTATGTGGAAGAATATTTCCAAGGTTTTAAGTAAGAAAAAAACTCAGAAATTGTTTGTATGGAAAAAATTCCATTTAGGAAATTTTAACTTAAAAATGAGTTTTATCCTAAAATTAAGTTAATATGTTTACTGAAATTTATGTCGAGTTCTTCATACATTTAAGTATTAATGAACTTATAAAAAAATCATCTGAAATTGTTTAAAAAAATCTTGAATATTAATCGTTCGTTTACTGAGAATTATTTCTTAAATACTTCCAGTATTATTCTAAAAAACCAATGTGAAGGCACCTGTTTTGCCTTCGCTGCAATCACGGAGTAATAGTTCGACTCTTTATGGCAGAGGTATCATAAAACTTTCGAGAAATATTTCATGTTGTCATTTTTTGTATCAGTTTTGCATACTCTGAAGCAAATCCATTTGTTTGATTTTTTAGTTAAATTGAACTTATTTTAAGTTCACTTTCATACTTGTTTTAAGGAAAAAAATCGGCAAAATTCTCCTCAGATTAAGTAAATATTTGCTCGATTTTAGTAAAAAAAATACTTACTTTTAGGAAAATGTTAGCATAGTTTTACTAAGATTTAGTAAAAACTTACTTGGTTTGAGTACAAATCTACTTAGTTTTAGGATAATTTTACTTAAATTTAGTAAAAATTTACTTGGTTTTAGGAAAAAAATTACTTAGGAAAAAATGTACTTTAAGAAATTTTCAGCAAAATTTTACTTAGATTTGTAAAAATGTACTTGGTTTAGGAGAAAATTTTCTTGGAATTTGGGACAGAAAAAAAGTGTAACACATTGTAGCAGTGACTTTAGACCCCATGTATGTTTGGACCAAATCCGTTTCACGACTTTTTACGCTGTTTGAGCCATGTCCGTCTGGCTGGTGTGCACGATAACTATCGAAAGGAGTAAAGGAATAAATTCAAACTTTGCACATAGTAATACTTTTCCAAAACTTAGTTTATGTTCGAAGTTGCCACGAGGTACCACAACCTCTCACACAAATGGTCCATATTCCTATGTTAAATTGAAATCAATGTAACTTCTACATGGATATTCTGAATCACCTATATTTAGGCATATGATAACGTTTTTTATAATCACTTTAAGCGTAAAAATATGGCGTCCTTTTAGTGCGTCCCACATCCCAAATCACTCTAAGCTACGTAAAATTAAAGCTGTTATAACTTATATACGGATGATCGGAATACTTCTATTCCATATTCGACAATGTTTTTATAATGCCCACATTGTATTCAACTGCAATATGGGCGATATCATACCCGTACAAAATTTCATAAACTTTGGTCAAAGAAAACTACTAAAACTACAATTCTAGATGTCTAAATCGGTTGCAATTTGATATTTGAAAATATTTTTATAATTACTTTAAACCTACGAACTATTTATGCTTTAGGCACGCCCCTTCTAGTAGCTCCACACAATTGTCCCTATCACAGGTAAACTTAAATCCTTTTTAATTTCTACAAGGTGGCGCAAAAGAAGTGTCATGTCATAATGTGAATTGCCTACCATTTTGTTAGAAATGAAAATGTATTAGGCACATTATATGGTGTCATATTATTCTTCAAAAAACTATTTCTGAAGACAGAACTCATTTTCATTTCTAACAAAACGGTAGGCAATTCACATTATGACATGACACTACTTTTGCGCCACCTTGTATAATGGTGCCTGGAATCCACTGATGATGCCTTTGCATTTGTTTTATAAATGTGGAAGCTGGAACCATGTGTCTCCATCCTTATAACTTCTATACATATGTATGTTCATTGACAGTGAGGGTATATATAAGTCGGTTTAGCCGACTGACGTTTATATCCTTTTCAGACTGCATGCGAAATCTAGCGGAAATGACATAAGGTCGATTTACAAATGTCCGATCCCATACAAATTTGACATTTGAAAATCGTCCTTATGTCATTTCAGGCTGAAATCGATTGCTTTCTAATAATTTGATTAAACTTTCATGTTATCAGTGGTCCAGGCGAGGAGATTTAGTGAACGTCTTATGTGTGACCATATGGTCAATCCGGGATAAAATTTTATTTTGTCATATCTTCCTGTTTTCATCTTGAAGAAATATTGGCGATATTGAAAAAATATATATTTTGTTGTGATTTTTCGTATGCATGTTAGAAGCTTTACCGCGAGAATAATGAAGTTATAATTGAATTCTATAGCAGGTTTTCAAGTGAGCTGATGGTTAAACCATTGGCAAGTTTATAATTATTACACATGTTTTGGGTATAACATTATAATTTTATCAGACATTTATATTTTTTACATTGAATTGGAATGATAACACTGCCGCTTTTATTGGACACACGCTCAAGAGGCTGTTAACTGAGAGCTTGCCCACAAAATGTACCTTCATGGGAATTACGAATTTCTGCAAATATTGGTATATGAGAGGAATGTTGAATAATATAGATGGTATTATATGGATTTCATTTGTTTAATTTTCCGTTTTTTTTTTCAAAAATGTCTATTTGATTATCCAAATAGATATGAAAAAAGCTAAGGTCCGAATTAACGATGGATTAAAGGCGAAATCAAAAATGTTCATCTATTTACATTGTAACTCTTAATTATTTTTATATTTTATTATCATTTTAGCTTCAATTCTTCATGTAATTATTAATTTCGATTGCATTAAAATATGAAAAATTGTATTTTTGTGTTTTATCTTCCAGCTGATACTTTTGCGATATCATCTACATTTCTTAATAAGCTGGCAATATCGCCGATTTGTTATTCAGAACTATTGGTTTTGGTTACTTCCGCAATACGAATATGATTGTTGTTGCAATCATTACTTTGCTTGTTGGGATGAGATTACATAATCCCATCCTTTATAAGAAAAATAATATTATTTCATTAGTGTTTGAATCCAAAGTTTTCGGTTTATTCGCCTAAACCAATGACTTCTCGTAACCCCTGAGAAAATCATCTAGAGGCGTTAAATCTTACGATCTTGTTGGCCAATTGACTGTCGCATTGGGAGAAATAATGTGTTCACAACAAAATGTTTCCTTCAATAAGACAATTGTTTGGAATGATGTATGACATGTAGCGCCATCCTGTTGGGAAAACATGTCTTCAGTCAACACAAAATAGTCAGCAATTATGCACTAAGACGTTGAAGTTTCATATTTAATGAAGTAACAGTCAAGTCGATTGTCCATAAACCACACCGAGGAGAGAGATTTTGTGGAATCCATCTCTTCATTCCAAATACGTCAATTTTGATGCCCATTGAGGCAGTACTACCTTTAAAGGTCAGTTGTTTAGTTTGTCAAGAGGAGGGGAAGTTTGGAATTTGATAAATCTGATTCATTTTTTACCATGGATCTCATTTTGACTATCAAAATCATTGTTTGTTCCATTTCTTTCCTTATTTGCCTCAAACTAAAGTTATGTTCTTCAATTTTCGCCATATATAATGTCAACATTCCCAACCCTGGTTCACAGTGCTTTTTCATGATGCTTTTCTGTGTATGATTCTTGTTCTGTGAGAATGTAAGAAAGAATCTCCCTGCGGCTGTTTCTGTTTTTTTTTTTTGTTTTCACGCTGACGATGATATTTATGAAAACGAAAACTTCGTAAGAAAAAATAATAATGAAAAAAATGATAATGAACATCGTTTACATATACATACATATAAGTACGATCGTACAGGCATGAATATTTAGCCAAGCCTCAAAGAACAACAACAACCACAACACACATCTAGCATCTCAAGTATTCCAACAGCTTTCAGATTGAGAATCATATTTGTACCAAACGATGATTTTTATATAATTAAAATTTTTTCTTCGTTCCTTTTTTACATACAGGCAAACAAACATACATATTTAGATGGATTCATTCAATCTTAAATGAGGCTTAACACAAACATTGTGTTTAATGTCATTTACAAGACAAGTTTTTATTGGTACACCCTATAACGATCGACAACAAATGGTGACATTACACAGCGCTAAGCTATGAACTTAAGAAAGATGAGTTAAAATGTTCATTTAAAGTGACGTTAAAGAAGTTTGCCATTAAAACCAGTTCATATTTTATTTTGGACTTGATTTTAGTTCGGTTTATAAATAAAAAACACTATGTGTTTATAATAGAAATATAAAATACATTTCATTTCCTTTTTGTTGCATCGCTTCCTTCAATCCGCGATTGGATGTGGTGATGTTGACATAGACCTTTGACTTCAAATAACCTCATAGTTAAAATTACATGATATAATCAACGAAACGAGAGACTAGATTTCAAGAGCTGGTCGACATGGCGTCTTATTCCACCCACATGTGGTTCACATAAACAATGTCCAATCTAGGTAGAAACTCCGTAATCTAGTCACAATATCAAGCAACTATCGAATTTGTCTGTGAAAATAATCTGTCAGTTATCAGCACTATCCGTAAAATCGTGGTGACATATTCTTTCACATGAAAAGTTTTTACAGAATCAGAATCGTCCCTCTCCTTTACCTCACTTATTTTCAGAGAAGTAAAATCCAATGAAAAGCGCAAAATTCACAGCACATAGAGACCCGTCAATAACATGTGGGTTCTCTGAATCGCAAGTGCGACAATTTGGCTATTAACAATGCTAGCAAGATGAAAATCATTATTTTAAAAATAGTGATCTACAATGGAAATGCGGGTTTCTTAAGCGTAGCACTAACTCAGCACTTTAGCACAGGGTGATTCCTCGTAAAGTGACCCCTTCACACATAAAATATCAAAGAAAACTGTTGGTCTGTTGTTTGACATTAAACAGGTGCTTATATGGGGACAGAAGGCGGCAATGGATTAAAACAGTACCGAAAGACATCTGTAATTTGTATACATCTCATAATATTCGTACATTTTGAGAAAAAAAAGTCATTTCTTAACACCAGCAATTGTCTGCTGCCTATCAGCAAGTACTTTTCTGCTATTACTGCAGTTTTTCTGTCATAACAGCAGTTTTTCTGCAATCTTGCATCATCATTCACACTGCTAACGAATTTATGGTCTGCTATAAATAGCTGCTGTTAATACACTCAGATAAAAGTATGCCACGGATTAAGTAAATATGTACTAAAACTAGGGTTCCCCGGACGTTTTTCCCGGGAAAACGTAAAATGAAAAGTTTCATTCCCGAGAAAAAATAACTTATTATAGGTATGTCAAATATATAAAATATCAACATTTAGTAACTGGTGTGCTTTTTTAATCCATTAACGCCCACTGTATGCGTCCGTGTACACTATTTCACGATTTTCGTACTTTTCAATATGAATGCAATTCTTGATTATTAAACTAAAGTAATTAAACTGGCACAAGTTATCGATAAAACAAAAAATAATAATATTAAACTAAAAAAACAATTTTAATTTTATCCCTATTTTTAGACCATTTCATACTGGTTTCTGTAAGAAGATTTTCACTTTTTATTTTATCGAATCTTCTGGAAAATAAATTTATAATAAATTTAAAGTTAAAGCAGATAGCACGAGTGGTTATTGTCAGTATAATATATTTGTTTGAAAATAAAGATCCTACAAATACCCTCACAAAAAGTTTGTATTCCCTAGCTGAAATGGTCAGTATTATTGTCAGCAATGTATTTACAATTTCCCATTTATAGAGTAAAACTAAATTAATGCTCAAAATTATCAATAAAATATTTTTTAATATTTCCCGTATTCCCGTTAAATTTAAAATCTTTTCCCGGGAATTCCCGTTCAATTTTTTTTCGGGAATTCGCGGGAAAAACGATTCGGGAATTCCCGGACCCCAAACCCTAACTAAAACTGATGAAAATTGAACTTCGTATAGCGCTAAGGCAAACATTTCTCACAACAAGTGCATACTTCTCCTTGAAAATAGGACATGCTTTGAACTTGATTCCAGTTCAACTTTTCCTCAAATCAAGTAAATTTTACTCAAACTGAGGAAAATTTTTATTCAAAACAAGTAAATTTTTACTTAATCTGAAGAAAACTTTTAAGAAATTTTACTCAAATCAAGTAAATTTAATTTAACTCAATCTGAGGTAAATTTTCCGATTTTTCCCCCAATTTAAGTAAATTGTTACTCAAACTAAGTAAATTTGTAGTCAAACTAAGTAAAATTATACTCAATCTGAGGAAAATTATCCTTAAATTTTCCAAGTAAATTTGTACTCAGCCTGAATAAAATGTTCCTTAAACCAAGTAAAGTTATATTCAGCCTGACTAAAACGTTACTTGATAATTGAAATAAATTATTTCGCTTCAAAGTGTGCAACACTCATATCAAAAATGACAACATGGAATAGTTCTCAAACGTTTCATGTTACTTCTACCATAAGGAGGATAGTTAGGCGCCTTCGCAGTGATTGTTTAGCATAATGTTTGAAGTACTTAAGAAGAAACTCTTGGCTAACGAACGAGAATTGTTTCTTAGACTACTATTTATGTATTTTTCTAAACACACTGAAGTATTTTTTATAAGTTCATTAATACTTGAATGTATGAAGAACTTGTCATAAATTTAAGTATACACATTAACTTTATTTCAAGGAATACACATTTTTACACTCAGAAAATATGAATATGAAAATAGATAAAAATAATCGTTCATAATTGAAAACCCGTTCAGATTGTCGGCTCGTATTTCCTTTTATATTAGCTTGAGACAATATGCGCACCATTAAAAAGATAATCACTATATCTTTCAGCCGTAATAAATTATAATAAACTTATAATATTCATTATTCTAGAAAACCTTGTTAATATGTATATTCACCTGGCCATACTGTTCTGTTTATTTGCATAAATTTTCAAGATAGCGTTTTTTCCTTATTGCTAAAAACAACAAACAGCTGTTTGCTATTTCAGCAGATACAAATCTTCTTTCTCTTTTTCAGCAGAAAATCTGCTCTTACAGCAGACTTTCTGCTTTCTTTTTCTGACAAATTTCTTTGAGTGTAATAACCTTTTCAGACTGCATGCGAAATTTCATCGATTTCAGCTTGAAATGACATAAAGAATGGGATCTGTCATTTTAGCTAGTCGCATGCATTGCCTATAATGTATACCATAGATGATTAGCAAAAATGGACTTCGATAGCAGAACATTACAGAATTCAAGAATCTAAGTAAAACCACAAGATTTTGTCAAATGTAAGGTCGGTCACACCCGTGACGCTCTAGTTTGAGGTATATCTCCGATATTTAAAACGCTGAGACATATTTAGATTTGTAATACTATTCCGTTTAACCAGACGTTTTCAATTGCAGTATCTTATAAATCTTAATCAATGAATATTGAGCATAAGCAAAAGTGTCACATCCGTTTCAATGGAATCACCCCACACAAATTGTGACACCCCAAAACAAGAAAAGTTCAAATAAAAACTCCAAAAGGCTGGACGAAGCAATTCGATGCATATTAACAACTTCCATGAAGGCAATACTGTCAATACGTCCAACAGAGTTGCAGCTTAAGTATGCAGCGGCGCTAACATCAAAGCGATTACATGTTATGGGAGAATGGATGGATTCAGTTGACATACATACCCAAACACTAGGCTGTCCATTACATCTCTTTTAAAGAGAACATGTTCTCTTTTTGTGTTCGTATCTTTTTGTTCACTCTCTTTTTTTGGTGCCGTATTTTTATGTCCAACAGTGCTCTTTATGTACTCTATTTAAAAAAAATCCTAGATTGATGGAATTTTATTTATTTAGTAGGAATTCGCCACAATTGTTATATACGCCAATACGTTGTCGTCGTCAATTGTGGGCCATACGCCATACGTCGAAACGTCGCGATTGTGTTCCGGCCTTAAATCTCTCATTCTGTCAACAGCAAACCGTTTGCTGTCAAAACAAATGCAAATTGTTTATTGTTATTTGTTTTGCCACGCTGCAGCGTGGTTGCTTTGTGTGAAGCCTTAAAATTAATGGTTTAGCTAGTTTAATAAGCAATAAGGTAATTTATTTTTTTAACTATGATTATTATTTTATATTAATGTAAAAACTTTTTACGTAGCCTAGAGATGAGCAAAAGAAAATGTGATTCTTTTTGTTTTTTATTGTTTTATTATATATTTATTTCGTTGTTTCTATCATTAGAAACTATTATTATTTTAATTTTAACATCAATAAAATTATTAATTATTTAATAAAGAATTTTTTATTGTAAACTCTTTTTTAGTTAAAATGTTCTCTTTTTTTAAAGCGAAAGTTCTCTTTTGAAAATTATCCATATGGAAACCCTACCAAACACCAAAAGATACATATTAAGTAAACTGAGGTATTGAGAAAATTCCAACTGAAACTAAGAGATTACATTTCAAATTGTGAATTCAATTTGAGAAAATTGAATTGAATTATGTCAAATTGTTAAAATGATTAGATCCAAGAAGTTCTTTCCAAGAACTACAAACTCATTAGGCTTAAGTTTACTAGAGTAGGGTGCCTACCGCGAAGCGTATTCAAATAACTGCAAGAACCGTAGTAGTAGCATTTATGAGTTAACACTTTTGAAGACCGCTTGATATTTATATTAGGTATGGATGTAAACACACATATATACATACATACATACTTGCATTCATGTGTGTATAGGTAAATGTGGATACAAATGTATGTAGAAAGAATCAATATGTGGTATGTGATGTTTGATTTTTTGTTTTGTTTTGAAAATGAAAAACTTGTTTGGTTTGATTACGCTGAGTTTACAAAACTATTCGTAACTAATTTCTGTTTAAAATTAATTATTTAACACTTTCAACACTCACACACACACACAAACCCATGCCAGCACTCATAGGCGTTCATATTCTGGCACACAATTGTGCATAGTACGAGTTTGAACATTCGTAAAATTTTTAAATTCCCACAGACCACTATTTTGGGAAGATCTATCGGTTGGCATTCACACATGTATGAATGTGCGTAATTGACAGTAATTCATTGCTTAGATTGAAATTTGACATTATGATGCAACAATTCAATTGACCTGTCAGTCATCATCTTTAGCGTGGATTTAAAGCCGATTTTAAACAATTTCAGTTTAACAGTTAAGTTTCGAAATAGTTTATCTAAAATGAAATAGACCTCAGAAATGATCATCCGATAATTCTGAGCTCCGCACATAAATTTCAATAGAAAATTGGTGTGAAAAGTAAAGAAATAATTAGAATAAAGGGAGCATTTTTTGTTGGAAAAGTTCAGGGAGCTAATCAAGGCTTTCGAAATGTGATTTTATTTAATACCAGCTTTTTTTACCCTGCGTTACAAGGGTTCATTCTTCCCTATTCCCCTACTTCGTATGATTTTGAAGATAAAATTAATATTTTTAAAGTATAGTTTGTGCGGGCAGTACCGCGCCCATTTGTCCCATCATGACTTAGTATAGCCAGAAACCATCCTCTGTCCACTGAATCGGTCCATCGGTTTGGCGTCCTATACGTAGAGTGATCAAACCCGAGACCGAAAACCGGGTCAACCTTTTTTAAAATCGCGATTGTTGTTTGTATGTATAGTTGGTCTGTTATGTCTTCGAATTAAATCAGGGTTCAAATTAGTACCAGCGGTTACATATGACAAATGGGAAGCGCTGATAAACAAAATATTCCACCAAACTAAGTCGACACACTAAAAATCTCACTTTGCCAATTGAATGTTATGCATGTGCTCGCATCGCTCGCAACAATGCAAAGGTTGTTGTTGTAAGGTATGTCCCGTCTTCACTGTTTTTTTTGGAAAACCGGGAAACACGGTTTTATATGTCGACCTCAACCGGTTTTTCTTAGTGCAAAAATTTCTAATTTTCTTCTAATTTTTTTATAATATGACAATTTTTATATTATCAAAAGCTTCATAGAACTTGTTTATTACGGACCGCAAAAGATTTACGAACCTAGATTTCACATGCATTTCTTATGGACAGTCGGCCACCTTTACCGCTGCGGATGTCGATCAGCCATACACATAAGAATACGAAATATTTTGCAGATCATCATTAAATGATCCAGTATTTATTTCTGGGGTGACCGCAGCAATTATTTTCGCGATCCAAATTTATACGTATATTAGGGATATTTTCTTCAAGCCGGCATAAAAAGCTGCGACAACAAAAACGTTAATAAAAATTTAATTTCTGCTCAAAATAAAAAAAAATATTTTTTCACATTGTCGCCAATTACAATATAAATATTTGTATGAAAACAAATTTTCAAAAAAAAATATTTGTGTTGACTTAGCCTCGATAAACATAAATTTGACGTACACTGGATAATTCCAGGCTAAGTACAAAATTTTTAACACAAAATTATTTTTTCAAAATTTATTTTCACACACACATTGCTTTTAGCAAAAATTTAAAAAAATAATTTTTATTTTGAGTGAAATTTTAACATTTTATTTAGATTTTTGTTATCGCAGCTTGTTATCCAGTCTTAAAGAAAAACAGCCCTCCTTGTGGGTAATATGAGGTTGATGAACTTTGCGAATATAAGAGATAGGTGAAAGGTCCTTGTATTTCTAAGTGTCCAAAAATACGCATAATCCTTGAATTTCTACATTTTTTTGGCATAAAGAATAATTTCTCCATTTTTTACTGTTTCAAGAAAAAAGACCGAAAAAACACGGTCCGACCGGTTTTTTATAAAATGAAAACCGGGCATCAGGGTTTTCGAAAGAAACCCGACATTGCAGAAATGCCGGGTTTTTGATCACTCTATCTATACGGAACATACACATTGATTTATATAAACAAATACATATAGATGAAAATAGTATAAATTCCCTTAGAAAACAAATATGATAAAGTAACCTTGAAATTAATTTCGATAAGCTTTAAGCTTTTTAGAATAAAAACAAGTAAGGAAAGGCTAAAGTCGGGCGGGGCCGACTCTATGATACACTCCACTTTCTATCCGAATACAATGCAATTCGGTGAAAAAGTGAAAACGGGAAGGATTTTTGTATCCTTTAAATGTATGTTTTTTGACAAAAAATGTTAAATCGGAAAGGACATTTGTATGGGGGTATATTGAAATCTGGAACGAAATAGGTGAAATATAATATGTATAGTTTGGCCAAAATCGGTTAAACATTTGGGAGCAACATTTGTAAAGGGTATTTTTTATTGGTGTATAGAACTTTAAGTTGGCATCACTTTTTTAACTGGCGGCCATTTTGTCAGCTGTCAAGTGATTAATATTTAGTTTGGTTTGTCATTTCATCATGAACAGGTTGACAAAAGAACAACGCTTGCAAATCGTGCAAATTTATTTCGAAAGTAATGGTTCAGTTCGCGAAGTTCACCGCAAGCTCCGTCCATTTTATGGTCGACATAATCGTCCATCAGAGCACGGTTAACCATGGATCGTTTTCGCACTACGTTTACTCTATGTGATAATACGCATCCGCAGAGACGTCGAGCAGTGCGCACCGAAGAAACAATTGCCGCTGTAGAGCAAAGTGTTGAAGAGGACCCGAATGAATCGATTCGCCACCGTGCACAGCAATTGGAATTATTGAAGGAAACATTCGATGAGCGCATAATTTCGCGGAATGGACCTGTCAATTGGCCACCAAGATCGTGTGATTTGACACCATTGGATTATTTAAACATTAATGGCATAAAATTATCCTTCCAATAAAGCCTTCCAATATTTCAATTCGAAGTTCTATACCTCAATAAAAAACACCCTTTATTTGCACTATATCTAAATCTGAACCGATCTTAGCCACTTTCACCATAGGTTTTTTACTTGGATTATAAGCTGTTGTGCCAAATTTAAAGAAAATCGAGTACAATATGTGGTTTCTTAAGCGGCAAAAGTCAAATCGGGAGCCACATTTGTTTGGGGGCTATATCTAAATCTGAACCGATCTTACCCAATTTTTGCATAGGTGTTTCTAGTTGGATTATAAGATGTTGTGCCAAATTTAAAGAAAATCGGGTACAATATGTTGTTTCCAAATCGGGAGCGACATTTGTATGGGGGCTACATCTAAATCTGAACCGATCTTACCTAATTACAGCATAGGTGTTTCTAGTTGGATTATAAGATGTTGTGTCAAATTTAAAGAAAGTCGAGTACAATATGTGGTTTCTAGAGCGGAAAATGTCAAATCGGGAGCGACATTTGAATGGGGGCTATATCTAAATCTGAACCGACCTTACCCACTTTCTGCATAGGTGTTTCTAGTTGGATTATAAGATGTTGTGCCAAATTTAAAGAAAATCGGGTACAATATGTCGTTTCTAGAGCGGAAAATGTCAAATCGGGAGCGACATTTGTATGGGGGCTATATCTAAATCTGAACCGATCTTACCTAATTACTGCATAGGTGTTTCTTGTTGGATTTTAAGATGTTGTGTCAAATTTAAAGAAAATCGGGTACAATATGTGGTTTCTAGAGTGGAAATGTCAAATCGGGAGCGACATTTGAATGGGGGCTATATCTAAATCTGAACCGAAATTAAATAGCGTTCGTCCTTGATCCACAAAACTTACTTGTGCCAATTTTTGTTAAGATCGGACTATAATTGCGACCTGCAATTTGATTACAACAATAGATAGACAGACAGACGGACATTGCTAAATCGACTCAGAAAGTGATTCTAAGTCGATCGGTATACTTAGCAATGGGTCTATCTCGCTTCCTTTCGGGTGTTACAAACAAATGCACAAAGCCATAATACTCTCGTGGAGTGTATAAATACATTTCTGCTAAAAGAGAGAATGCATGCATTGTATCTGCTGAAATATCAAACAGCTGTTTGCTGTTATTAGCAACAAAGAAAAGAATCTATCTTGAAACTTTAAGGATATGTACCGTACAGTATTACCAGGTGATTATATATTATATTAATAGCAGTCTTTTTCTCTAAGTGTTGCTACTCTCCTAGTTAACGAGCCAGATTCTCCTTCCTGATTCATTTAAGAAAAACCAATGGATAAATATGCTGCCACCTTATCAAGTCTCTTAATTGTAAGATGGTAAGCCTAAACGAAAAGGTTTACTGTTACCACTTAAAAAAAATATTTTTTTCTGGACGAGATAATTGTAATTATTTTTTTTTTTGATTACTTTTACGAAAATAAACGAAAATATTTTCTTAACTAAATTAAAGTATGGATTTGACACACAATTTTGCTTGTTTGACGTTAAGTTACATAAGAAATGTTGTATTATATTGCCCCCAGACAAACAGGTGACGAAATTTCCGCATATTTATTTGTGGTAATACCACATGTAAACCGGAAAACATTACATCCTATATCAGATATACACACAATATTTTGAATGTCCCTAAAATGTAATTCTAATGCCGCCCATTACTATTTTTATATTTGCCTCGAAAAGAACATCACCTGTTTCGTCATTTGTCTTTGTGACGACAGATGCTAATGAAACACACGATGCTGTTCGTAACTGTCAGATGTTCCAATTGAGAATTGAGGGATGGCACCAGACTAAGCCAGCACACACACACAACATTTGACGAAGGGTTTGTTGAGTAAGGTTTCAGGTTGTTTTATGGAATGACTTCGTGTTTACAACAGTTATACCAAACCAATTTTGTAATCTATCCGCATACGCACACGCGCATACAGGCATATGGTCTCATATCCACAAGGATGACGACAGGTTGCATCAGAGTATGACTTTACGTAGTAAAATTATCAGGGAGCTAAGCATATCCTAACAAAATTCTCTCAAAAAGTGTGTTTGCAAAGGAAAATTTCCACAGTGTGACGCAAAAACACTAAATTTTGGAATTTTGCTAACATATCCGTAGCACGGCGAATTCACTCTCAGGAGTGGACGATTGCGGTTTTCGAAAAATAGGTTATTACAGAATGATATGGTTCTTTATCCGTTTTATATTTGATTTATAAAAAAAATTTGGATTCTTTCACATTTGAAAAATGCCAACCAACCCAATTTTCCAGCACATTAACGATATAAGGTCGACATTTTCTCTGTAAATCGCAAAAGACTTCACATTCGATTTTTTAAAAGTGGGAGAGAATTCCATGCTATATTTCTCAATAAAATCGTTTGACTTGTAGTACCTCCGGGCACTGTCCTTGAAGTGGACGGAATGTTGAGCTTTAAAAAAAAATAAATATACAGCCACATTGTATGAACACAGGGTGAGAAATGGAATTCCAACCTTGGAATTCAATGTTTTTCGTCATATAAAAATTGTTTAATAATTTTAATTCAAATGAGATATCTTTGCAGGCGCGCTCAATGTAGAGATAAACTCTGGACGCACTGCTACGCTGACGGATCTAAGATGGACGGAAAACAGGTTTAGGAATCTACATCGAATACTTCTCCTTAAATAAAACATTCCGCCTTCCATACCATAACTTTGTGTGAAATGGTTAAAAGAACAAGGTACTGTCGGGGACGTAAGAATTTGCATGGATAGCCAAGCCGCGAATAAAGCTATCACTAAAGCCACTATGAAATCGCGAACAATATTAGAATGTAAGGAGGAAATAGATAAATTCTCCACCAAAGGACAACTAGACGTCATATGGGTGTCAGGACACTCTATGATCGAAGGTAATGAAAGGGCTGATGAACTGGCAAGAGGAGGATCAAGCCCCGAATAGGTCAACATGGAAGGCGACAAGCCATTCCAGGCGACGAGAACTAAACTCGCATATGGATATAAAAAAGCAATGAAATGAAATCACTACAATCTGCATAGAATAAAGCTCTTAAATGCGTCTTTAATTTGAATATTAGACATAACACAGTATCTTTGTATAAGGATTATTGCAAAACTATTCTACCTATTTATGGTTTATATGAAAAACAACTTTTATATTACGTATTCAAGTCAACTAACAATATTGGATATAGATCCGTATCGTTGAATTTTAACTCCAATAGATTCAATACTAGAAATTCCTCAAACCTAAGAATTGCAAGATGTAGACTGGCAGACCAGGCAGAGAATGGAGTATACAGGCTGTTTGCATTTTAATAATTTGCCAGAAGATTTGAGAGATAGCAATACGTTATCAATATTTAAGAAAAAATTGAAAGAATATCTTTTACAAAACGTTGAAGTGCTTCTTAATTATTGAATTATTTAAACTCACAATGTTATTATGAGTTGTAACTAATTATTCATTATTACAAACAATTATAACTTATATTTCGATCTAATACGATATTTAGAGTTACCTTCGTTTTTTGTTTTTTGCCAACTCGCCTTTCAAAGCCATTAATGGCGCGAGGCAACACGTAATTGGTTAAATTGAATTTCGTTAAATTTAAATAATATATAAAAAATGAGCAGCTGCAGCCCATAGATTAACCTGGAACTCTTCAGCGGTACGACCAAAGTCTTAAGGGGCGATCCCAATGAAAGTGAAAGCAGACGTCTGCTGAGGTTGAGTAAAATCGAACTCAGTGGCACGACGGGACTTCTCACAGGTCACTTACCCCTAAGGGCGGGATCGATATTACCTAACCTGTATCACCTTAGGGCCACTGGATGGTCGAAACGAATTTCCTAAAATAGGGCAAATGATTATTTTTTCCACATTCCCACGTTCGATTTTATTGAGAACGCACAACAAGCGGACTTTCAGACCGCAACCACTACGGCTAGCGTGACCCCTGTTTTTCAACCTAACCTAAGCGTTGTCGTTATTTTGTTTAGTTTTGTAGTTATAATAAATTCAATTTCAGTTAACATATTAACTTAAATTTAGGAAAAAAACATTTTTAGTTAAAATCTCCTAAATGGATTTTTTAAACAAAAAATTTCTGAGTTTTTTTCTTACTTAAAATAAAAATAAATTGTAAGAATTTTTATTAGACCCAAAGAAATTTTTCTAGAAAACTATTACTATGGCTTTGTAAGAAGGAAACTTTACTCATACTTAGTTAATTTTCCAACTTTTAAGGAAATTTTTACCGAACTGGAGTAAAATTATTGCACTAAATTGTAGTATTTTACTCAGATTTAGGTATGCTATTTTTCTGAGTGTATGTCGATGATTATTACAAACATTAAGGCTGTTTTTCTTTAAGACTGGATAACTAAGCTGCGATAAGAAAAACCTAAATAAAAAGTAAAAATTTCACTCAAAATAAACATTTATTTTTTAAAATTATCGCCAACAGCAATATAAATGTGTGTATGAAAACAAATTTTGAAAAAAATAGTTTATATTAAAAATATTGGACTTAGCCTGGATAATTATCCAGTGTAAGTCAAATTTGCTGTTATCGAGGCTAAGTCCAAAAAAGTCAACACAAACTAATTTTTTTTGAAAATTTGTTTTGATACAAATATTTATTTTATAGTTGGCGACAATGTGAAAAAATATTTTTTAGTTTGAGCAAAAATTAAATTTTTATTAACGTTTTTGTTATCGCAGCTTGTTATCCCGGCTTAAAGAAAAACAGCCTTATTATAAACAACGCAAAAATACGAAAATAAATCAATAAAACATTTACATAATTTGGAAATTCAAAATCCCGTAAAATGGAAAAAGATGGAAAATCGTATACACAGATTTTCTCCATACGATCTCTAGTTTGATATGGTTATAGTCTTGTTCAGGTCCAATAAAAAAGATGTAAAATTATCTCACGGTGTCGTATGACAGCATTTGAATACTGGAAAATTAATAATCGGTGTTTAAACACATCTACCTAAATAATATGGTTCCCTATATAATAGAATACGCAAAAGAGTGCTAAACTGTGTGAGTGTAAACTTTCAAAACGCAGATAAACGTATATTTTTGCTAGAAACTGCCTTAAGGATATAGAATATGTATGACAATATGCCAATCAATTTCAATATATTGAGAGAAAATATTAACAATAATATTTTTCGAAATATTTTTAAACTTTCTTTACCATATAAAGGTTGTAATAATTCAAGATCCGTTTCTCGATGTGAAATAAAAACATAAAAGATTATTAATATTAAGATTAATAAATACATTTCTTGTTCTTTTAAAATGTGGGGCGATATAGTCCTCCCACGAAGAAAGCTATTGCTATTGTGTGATTAAGCTCCTCTTGTTAATTTTCTCCGGAGTTACGTGAATTAATTGGTTTATGCGAACAAGCCATTGCTGAAATACGCCCCCACAGTTTGAAAAAGTGGTCGAAAATTGGATTTACAGAATGCGCCATTTCCCAGCCAGCTGTGACGTCTCATCTCCCGGGGCATGTCACAGATACCGCTCGGAATTTATTTGATTCCATAGTAAAATTCTGAACGTTTTTGTTTTAGCTTCTACAGACTCCGTTCGATTTTGTAATTACTTTTTGTATGTTAATAGAAAATTTACTGTTCAATAAGTATAAAATAGATTTATTTTAACTTTAAGTAGTATTTTCTATACACTCAGAAAAAAGTGAACCCTATAACGAGTTAAAATGAACTAAAATTTAGAAAAATTGACGATATTTCCTCATATCAAGTTCAAACTTTTGCTTGAAAGTAGTACATGCTTTGAACTTGATTCTAGTTCAATTTTCCTAAAACCAAGTAAATATTTACTAAAACTAAAAAAAAATGCAAGTAAGTTTTTTCCTCAAACCAAGTACACTTAATGAAAAAAGCCTGTTATTAACAGCAGCGATTGTCTACTTCCTATCAGCAGGCAATTTTCTGCTATTACAGCAGTTTAAGTAAAATTTTACTAAAACCAATTAACAGCAGCGATTGTCTACTGCCTATCAGCAGACAATTTCTTGCTTTTACAACAGTTTAAGTAATTTTTTCCTAAAACCAAGCACATTTTTACTAAATCTAATTAAAATTTTGCTGAAATTTTCCTAAAACTAAGTAAATTTTTACTCGTATCAAGTAAATATTTACTTAAACTGAGGACAATTTTGCTGATTTTTTGCTCAAAACGAGTAAATTTTTACTAAAACTGAAGAAAATTTTACTTGATACAAAGAAAAAAATAAACTTAAAATAAGTTCATCTTATCTAAAAATAATTCAAACAAATGATTTTGCTTCAGAGTATGCAAAACTGATACAAATATATACAAATATTTCTCAAAAAATTCATGATACCTCTACTATAAATAGTTGAGCTATTATTCCATGATTGCTGCGAAGGCAAGATAGGCGCCTTCGCAGTGGTTGTTTAGAAAAATACTTGAATTATTTTAGAAGTAAGTCTCGGCAAACAAACGAAAATTGCTTTTTAGATTAATATTCAAGAAATTTCTAACCAATTTGAATTGAATTTTTATAAGTCATTAATACTTAAATGTATGAAGAACTCGGCATAAGTTTTAGTAAACACATTAACTTAATTTTAGGAAATAAACGCATTTTTAAGTTAAAATTTCCATACAAACAAAAATCTTAATATTTTTATACCCTCCACTTCCAGGATGGGGTATAATAACTTTGTCATTCCGTTTGTAACACCTTGAAATATCGATATGAGACCCTATAAAGTATATATATTCTTGATCGTCATAAAATTCTAAGACGATCTAGCCATGTCCGTCCGTCCGTCTGTTGAAATCACGCTAGCATCTAAACGAAAGGAGCTAGAACGTTCAAATTTTCCATAAATGCGTCTTATAGTCGTACATTGGTTGGGATTGAAATGGGGCGAAATCGGCCCAAAGGGAATTTTCCCTCACAAGGACTGAAAATACCCATAATAATCCCTAATATTTTAGCGTATTTAAGCATGTTTTTGAATATGTCTGTTTATATTTGCTTGATATTTGGTATGCGCATTCCTCTTATAGCAAAAACGTGCACCATAAAGAGATTCTTATTTGTAGGGGTAAAATGGGGCAAAAAAGGGATCAAAATGGTACATATTAAACGACAACAGCTAGAAACACGAAAATCGGTGTGTACATTCCTCTAATTGAGTAGATACATAATATAAAAGTATTTTTTCCAAATTCGTACTTTTAAGGGGTAAAATAGGAATAGAGGGATAAAAATGGTACCAACCAAACGGCTGTACCTAGAATAATGAAATTCGGTGTATACATTCCTCTGATTGCATAGATAAGTAAAATACACAGATTTTTTAAAATTCGTACTTTTTGGGGTTAAAATGGAAAAAAGGGGATAAAAATAGTACCAATCTAATGACCGCAGCTAGAATCATGAAATTCGGAGTATACATTCCTCTGAGTGTGTAGACACGGAAAATAAACTGATTTTTCGAAATTCATACTTTTTGAGGTTAAAATGAAAAAGGGGATAAAAATAGTACCAATCAAATGACCGCAACTAGAGTCATGAAATTCGGAGTATACATTCCTCTGACTGCGTAGACACGGAAAATAGACGAATTTTTCGAAATTAGTACTTTCAAGGGATACAAATAGTACCAACTAAACGACTACAGCTAGAATGACGAAATTCTAATTTCGTTGATACGTTAACGGGGTAAATATGGTACCAACCAAATGGCCGCAGGTGGAATCATGGAATTCGGTGTATACATTCCTCTGACTGCATAGACACGCAAAATAAAAAGTTTTTTTTCCAAATTCGTACTTTTTCTTTTACGGCAGAAATTGGTTGAATCATGAAGTTAGGTTATTTTGCACTATGTACAACTGATAATGGATTTTCAAAATTTGTACTTTTGGAATTCAAATAGAATGCAATTACAACCAACTGTAGCACCCACTATCTACCAATATTTATGGCTTTGAAAATATTTTTGGAAATATAAATATAAGAACATTTATTTTTTGAATTGTCGTATTGGTAGCATTACCTTATAAGCGTGGTTTGAAATAATTAAAACATTATATTTATTTATAAAATTAACTTATATATATATATATATATATATATATATATATATATATATATATATTCCTATAATATTACTGCACTTCTACGAAAAACGACAACCTCTGTGGAATGCAACCCATGGTGGAGGGTATATAAAGTTCGGCCCGGCCGAACTTAACGCCGTTTTTACTTGTTCTTACTTAGAACCTTGAAAATTTTCTTCCACACAAGTATGAATTTACTCAATTATAAAAATTGTTTATTACATCCAGTGAAATGTTTTTAAGTAAATTTACTAACCTATTTCTAGTAAATGAAATGATTTGCTATGACTTTGAAATATGGAAACTTTACTCATACTTAGTTGTTAATTTTCCTATTTTCAAGGAAATTTTTAACAAACTGGAGTAAAATTGTTGAACTAAATTGGAGTGTGGATTATACTCAAATTTAGGAATGCTATTTTTCTGAGTGTATACGTTTTATTTGGTATCAAAGTAATTTTTAATTTTTGGAGTTTGATTAACACACAATTCCACTTTGGAAATTCGTTTTAGTTTTTCTGTAGAGGCAAAATTCGGATTACATCCGAACGGAATTTGACTCTGTGACAAGGCCCAACATTTGCACAAAATTATCTTTAATTGAAATAATTTTCCAGTTTGAAATTATGTAGTCACATAAGTTTATTTCGATTTAAAATTATACACGTCTAGAAACACCCGATTTAACCTATTGATACTTTTCGTTCTTTTCTTATTTCAAGGCTAATTTAAGTACATAAATTTGAATAATTTTTTGAACTGAATTGAGGTTTTACATTATAAATAAACTTTTTTGTAATTCAAAAAAAAAAAGACCGCGACTTGTGAACTGAATTGAGGTTTTACAATATAAATAAACTTTTTGTAATTCAAAAAAAAAAAAAAAATAAGTCCGCGACTTGTGTTGAATAAATCTACATTTAATTCAAATTTATTTTGCATTTGAAACCAAATTGTTCAACCTAAAAAAATTGCTAAACTTACATTTTTGTGTTTGTGTTAATCCAAAATCCAATTGAAATTGTAGATAATTTCCAGCTAAAATTGCACACTCTGGTTGTTACTCGCATTCATATACAAATATAAGTATGTACATCCATACATTATGTACATATGTAGGTATGTAGTTATTTTTCTTTTAAAAATTTTCCATATCATGGAATTAGATTTCTATTTATATATAATTCGTACACTGTGGGCCATAAAATTGCAAAAACATAAAACGCGAAATAACATAGCCAAGCTTTTTATGGTGTAGTACTTTTTTGTTTACATTACTACAGTATGTACATAGTATGTATTTCAAAATGTTTGAACACTAGGCATTTGCATTTATAATTATACAAGTGAGTACGTGTGCCTGTTTACACACTTGTTCAATACACTTCGAATTTTTGCATACATTTTTCGTTAGTTGTATTCGAAAGCACCGAGGATTTCAGAAAAACAAGTGCATTTAGGTCATAAATTTCATTCAATTCAATTCATTTCAAATCGAACGTTTTTTTGCGTTTAATTTTTTTTGTAGATTGGGATAATTTTTATGCCCCATAAAGCCATAACACTCCGGCATTCACTTCACTCTTTTCATATTCTTGCTGCTTGATCGGTGGTTTGTTAACTTCTCTTGCATCACCCGAAAATACCACTTTTGTATTTGGGAGCCTGCCTTACTGCAAGAGGCAATTATGGAAAGGAATCTTGGAGCACGAATGTGCTGTGTGTGCCGAGTGTGTGTGTCTTAGCATCCACCTCCTACTCCTCATTTTGGCTGTTGTCCCTGTTTTGGCGGCTTGTCGGCGCTGTTCACACACACAACTTTTGAAAACCACTTTTTTTTGCTAGTAATACATACAACAACACATGAAATTCCGCCAATAGTCGCCGGGAGTAAGTGTGCGCGCGACTTCAAAAAATAAAATTCGTTTTATTCACGATCGTCATTTCCGACACAGAGCGTCCGCGACCAACCTCGTTCAATGAAAAAAAATCACTAAATTTTTTGAAAAACGCGGATTTCACAAAATGCCAGAGTCTCCACAAGGTCTCCAAATAACACTCTCCAAATAACCGACTGCGACGCGAGGAGTTGCTAAAAATTGGAGTAGAACGAGAGAGAAGAAGTATAGAATGGAAGAATCTGCAATTTAAGAATGAGAGAGAATAGAGGGCAGCACAAGTGGCGAGTTTGTGAAATCTCAGCTGATTTCACAAAATCAGCTGCAAAGATAATGGAAATACATACAGTTGTGGTCACGAGTTTAGCACACTTCACATGTGTTGTTTATAATTTGTTTTTTAGTGTTGCTTATGTTGTGATCAGTAAGCCCAATAATTTTTTTTTGAATTCTTTTGTGCCTTTTCTTCGTACTCTCATGTTTTTGCAAGTAATTCGTAATCTGGGCTGGACACAAATTTAGCACATTTGAAAAAAGTTGTTATTTTCTATTTATTTTTGCGTTTAAATTAATTAATTGGTATGTTTGGGTATTTTTTACTCAAATTGAAGTTTTTATTTAATAAAAATTATAATTAAATATTGCTAAAGGAAAATAGTGCATTGAGGCGCAGCGTCAGGTTATTATGCAATTGAACGACAGTGGAAGTACCGCTGGGGATATTGCAAACATTATAAATTGATCCAGACAGATTGTGTGCAATATACTAAGCCATATTGGCACTTATGGGAGCTTCAAAAATATTGCAAAATGTCCTACGCCGAGAAAAACAACCAATAAATCGGATTTTTTAATTTATAGAACCTGCGTAGCAGTTCCATTTAAAAGCTCAACTGTGATTCAGAGAGATTTTTCGGCAAAAATTGACATTAGCATTTCCTCATGAACCATAAGAAGAAGAACCAATGGAAAAAATTTACTTGGCTGCATTGTTCAACAAAAGCCAGACATATCAAAATATGGCTTACAGTGTCAAATTTAATCTGCTCAGGATCATTTAGAAAAATCCAAGATTTTTGGGAAAATATCGCCTGGATTGGCGAATCGAACATTTGTCGGTGCGGATCTAATAGGAAACAATACGAAGTGTGCCCTCCAAACATGCAGCACAACCCAAAGTACAAATCTGAGACGTTAAAGCTTGTTGGCGAAAATCTAATGATGTATACTGCGTTTTCTGGACACGGCGTTTGTCCGATACACAAAATCGATGCACTAATGGATCAGAATATTTACAAAAATCTATTTGGTGATACTATGATAACATATTCAGATAAAGACATGCCAATTAAGTTTAAGTGACGACAATCGACCAAAACACACTTAACGCCAGTGAAGAGCTGTTTGAGGCTGAACAAAATAGATTTTTAAAAATGGTGCAGCACAGTCACCGCATCTCAATCCTATAGAGAATCTATGGAATGGATTTTAACAACATATTATAGCAATAAAACCCAAAAATTTGCCCGATTTCTTGAATGAAACTCAAAATTCCTGATATGCTACTCCAATGGAGTCTTTTATGTCTCTAGTGGAGAGTATGCCCAGAAGATGTACAGCTATTACTCAAAATAGTGATTATCCAACCAAATATTAAGTTTATAATAAAATATATTGGTTAGTTCAGTTTTTTTCCGATTTGATTAAAGTTTTTTAAATTTGAGCTAAATTACTGTCCAATCACTTTTCGTATTATTTGTACTTAAATTGCATAAAACTAAAATGCAGCATAAGAACCGAACAAAAACAACGTTAAATGGTCATCTTATCGTACGTAATATTTTAGAAAAATACCGGTCAAAAAACATAAAGTTGAAGTTGAAATATTTGCTTTATAAAGTTACATGTGGTGACTGTGCTAAATTCGTGACCACCACTGTAGATAAAATAGTTGTAGTTGTAACCAAGACCACTAGGTGGCGAATGTGTAAAAAGTACATTCTATTTCACTCAAAGTACTTTTTGTAAACTGCACACTTCAGTTTATTTAATTTGCTTTTATTTTCTATTTATTGCAGTTTTTAGAAAAAAGGGAAATTTTCTCTCCAAAATGCCGTTCAGTGCCATCTAAATAATTGTCCTCGTACTACGCATTTCTCTTTTTTTTTTAAATTGCAATAAATGGAAAATAAAAGCGAATTAAATAAACTAAAGTGTGGTATTTGACGTAGAGTCATAAAAATCATTGGAAGTAACTTTTACTTCATTCGTTTTCTTTAAATTTCAGTATTATAAGCGAAAGAGAGTACAAAATTGAGTGAATTAGAATGTTCTTTAAGTGAATTATAATATACTTCTTACACATTCGCCACCTAGTGGTCTTGGCTACAACTACAACTATTTTATCTATGTATTTCCAATAATTGTCTTCGTACTACGCATTTCTCTGAGAGTTTTGTTTAATCTACAAATTTCCATTCTCTTTGGTTGTTCAAAGATAATGGAAATATATAGATTAAACAAAACTCTCAGAGAAATGCGTAGTACGAAGACAATTATTTAGATGGCACTGAATGTCATTTTGGAGAGAAAATTTCCCTTTTTTCTAAAAACTGCAATAAATGGAAAATAAAAGAGAATTAAATAAACTGAAGTGTGGTATTTGACGTAGAGTCATAAAAATCATTGGAAGTAACTTTTACTTCATTCATTTTCTTTAAATTTTCAGTATTATAAGCGAAAGAGAGAACACAATTGAGTGAATTATAATGTACTTTGAGTGAAATAGAATGTACTTTTTACACATTCGCCACCTAGTGGTCAAGGCTACAACTACAACTATTTTATCTATGTATTTCCATTATCTTTGGGTTGTTGTCAGTTGTAGAGTTGCCAGTTTAGGGGATTTATCCTCAATATGGGGATTTTTGTTCTTAAAAGTGGACATATTCCTTATGACTTGTGAATTATACACTTTGACTTGCGAAACATACAGTGAGAGTCAAAAGAAAGTGTACACGAATGTTTATTATGTTCCCTCTTTTATATAAACCCTATCAAGTAATATTTAATACAACAAATTATGTTTTTTGAAAATGGTATTTACCCCTCTCTTATTTTCTAAAAGAAAAATTAACAAAATCTCACAAATAGAAAAATTGCATAGCAAAAACAAAAAATAGTCCATATGTGACGCGTCAAAAGAAAGTGTACAACATGCTATTCCAATATTTGTGAGATTGGACACAGTTAGATTTTACCGTTATTTTTTCTTTTTTTCCTTTCTGCTTGTTTTTCTCTTATTGGTTCTAATACTGTCGATGATTTAGTAGTGAATTGGTCAGCAACAATTGAAGTTTGAAGACATTCTAAAAAATTTTCCATAATGGGTAGACAAACCTCAGTCGATACACGTGAGCTTATCATAAAATTTCACAATGAGGGAAAAACACTGCGTGAAATCGGTTTAACTATTGGCAGGTGCCACAATACGGTGAAAAAAGTAATTGATAAGTATAAAAAGTTCCACAAATTGGAAAATCGTCCTAAATGTGGCAGGCCAAAAAAACTGAATGAGGTTCAAATACGATCGATTGTACGAAATGTAAAGAAAAACCCAGTAGAAAGTGCCGTTAAAATATCCAAAGAAATTTCAGAATCGTCTGGAACTACTGTTAGTGCCAGTACAATACGTAGAGCACTACACGCTAACGGGGTTCATGGAAGGGTTCCAAGAAAAAAACCCTTAATATCCAAAACCAACCAAAAACGTCGACTCGATTTTGCTAATAAATATAAAAAAAGATATTTCTTTCTAGAATAATATAATATTTAGCGACGAAAGCAATTTTGAAATTTTTGGCAAAAGGAAACCTGCTAAAATTTGGAGGACCAAAAACAGCGAATTTGCCGAACAGAATTTAGTATCCACTGTAAAGTACGGTGGAGGTTCAGTGATGGTCTGGGGATGCATGTCAGCTGGTGGAGTTGGTAACTTGGTTTTCATAGAAACCACCATGAATAAAATGGAATACCTTAACATTTTAAAAGAAAATTTGAAGCCTAGTGTTGAAAAGTTGCGCTTGGATCGAGGTTGGATCTTTCAACAAGACAATGATCCAAAGCATACTTCAAAAATAGTTAAGGAATGGCTGCTTTATCACACTCCTAAGCAATTGGATCACCCTCCCCAATCTCCGGACCTCAACCCAATCGAACATTTGTGGGAACATCTTGATCGCGAAATAAGAAAGAAAGAAATTCGTAGCAAGGACTCGCTCAAATCGGTTATAATGGAGGAATGGCAAAAAATTTCACGCGAAGTAACCGAAAATTTAGTCAATTCGATGCCGAGAAGATTACAGGCTGTAATTCAAGCAAATGGGAAGCAAACAAAATATTAATATCTATATTATTATATCTATTTATATATTAATTTTGCATTGTACACTTTCTTTTGACGCGTCACATATGGACTATTTTTTGTTTTTGCTATGCAATTTTTCTATTTGTGAGATTTTGTTAATTTTTCTTTTAGAAAATAAGAGAGGGGTAAAGACCATTTTCAAAAAACATAATTTGTTGTATTAAGTTTTACTTGATAGGGTTTATATAAAACAGGGAACATAATAAACATTCGTGTACACTTTCTTTTGACTCTCACTGTACACTTAGCAGAAATGTCTGTTTTTCTTTAAGCTGTGATGGCAAAAATCTAAATAATATGTTAAAATATCGTTGAAAATAAAAAATAATTTTTTAAAATTGTCGCCAAAAGCAGTATCATATAATTATGGTTATCGAGGCTAAGTCCAATAAAGTCAACACCAGTTTAGAGGAACAAATTCGCAAGATATTTAGAATGATTTATTAATTAACAAAAAACGGGAAGCCATTATCCCCTGATTTTGGGCAAATATTGAGCTGGTATATTAAGCCTTAGGTATATATTAAGTAGGAGCTGGCTACCATTGATTAGATGATACAAGGAGTTTTATCTAAGATTTTGAAATCGTAAAAAATAAAAAAATGCATATGGACATTGGGTGTGGTACTGACAATTTTCATTTAATTATGGACTCAAATGAAATCACTGGCTATGATTTGTATTAACGTATATATTAGAATAAGAAATGTACGACAAGTTTTTAGTTTATTTTACATGGGAGGTAGGCGTGATGGTGGACGGATTTAAACAAAAAGTTTTCTGCACTCCCCAAATGCTTGAATTTCGGAAATATCTTTTATTTGTTTGAAAACCACAGTGCATTGGTAGAAGCAACAGCAAGAATGCGACAGCGGCAGCATTGACAACAAGGCCAATAAAAACTAAAAGTGTAAAGACTACAAACATACAGACCCACAGACCGACTGAAGGGTGTAGGACTCAATTATGGACTCAAATGAAATCACTGGCTATGATTTGTATTAACGTATATATTAGAATAAGAAATGTACGACAAGTTTTTAGTTTATTTTACATGGGAGGTAGGCGTGGTGGTGGAAGGTTTTAAACAAAAAGTTGTGGCGAAATTTCAAGGTCGTAGCTCTATTCCTTCTAATTTTGTGTGAAAATATTCCACTGTCGGACCCATATCTGAATTTCGTCTACAATTACATTACAATCTCATGACGATCAAGTACATATATATATACTTTTTAGGGTCTCAGATCGATATATCCAGGTGCTACAAATATCAAACTTAATGTACATACCCATCCTAATGTACATCAAGGTCGTAGCTCTTTTCCTTCTAATTTTTTCCACTGTGCGAACCACAGATGGCGGTCGTCTTACAATTTCATGACGATCAAGAACATATATACTTTTTATACCATCCACCTCCAGGATGGGGTGTGCCAAGTTTGTCATTCCGTTTGTAACACCTTGAAATATCGACCTGAGACCCTATAAAGTATATGGGGCATTCCACGACAAATCGGGCAGTTCAAAAAAATATATTTTTGATTTCCTCAATTTTAGAAAGAAATAAACTAGTAAATCAAAAATTTTTTTTTTCAAATCCATGCTTTATGCAAGCAGAATTCTATTGGGCCTAGAAATTCTTTTTTAGTTATCTTTTGTAGAAGGAAAAATTACTGCAAAATTTCAGTTTTTTATCTGCCATAGAACGGGATATATTCGAAAATGGGTTTTAACTTCGTATGGGAGGTGCCACGCCCACATTTCCATTACCGCCCATTTTTGTCACAATTACGCACATTAATGCTAGATGCACTTACACAAAATTACAGTAGGTGTAATTTTGGTTTCAACTTCATATGGGAGGTGCCACGCCCACTTTTGCATTACCGCCCATTTTAGGCGCAACTACGCACATTGATGCTAGATGCACTTACACAAAATTTGAGCACTATACGTGTCATAGAACTGACACTATTCGATAATATGTTTTAACTTCGTATGGGAGGTGGTACGCCCACTATTCCAATACCGCCCGTTTTTGGCACAACTACGCACATTGATGGTAGATGCACTTACACAAAATTTCAGCACTCTAGGTGTCATAGAACTGACAATATTCAATAATAGGTTTTAACTTCGTATGGGAGGTGCCACGCCCACTTTTCCAATACCGCCCATTTTTGGCACAACTATGCACATTGATGCTAGATGCACTTACACAAAATTACAGCACTCTAGGTGTCATAGAACTGACTATATTCAATAATAGGTTTTAACTTCGTATGGGAGGTGCCACGCCCACTTTTCCAATACCGCCCATTTTTGGCACAACTATGCGAATTGATGCTAGATGCACTTACACAAAATTTCAGCACTCTAGGTGTCATAGAACTGACAATATTCAATAATAGATTTTAACTTCGTATGGGAGGTGCCACGCCCACTTTTCCAATACCGCCCCTTTTTGGCACAACTATGCACATTGATGCTAGATGCACTTACACAAAATTACAGCACTCTAGGTGTCATAGAACTGACAATATTCGATAATAGGTTTTAACTTCGTATGGGAGATGCCACGCCCACTTTTCCAATACCGCCCATTTTTGGCACAACTATGCGAATTGATGCTAGATGCACTTACACAAAATTTCAGCATTCTAGGTGTCATATAACTGACAATATTCAATAATAGGTTTTAACTTCGTATGGGAGGTTCCACGCCCACTTTTCCAATACCGCCCATTTTTGGCACAACTATGCACAACTATGCACATTGATGCTAGATGCACTTACACAAAATTACAGCACTCTAGGTGTCATAGAACTGACAATATTCGATAATAGGTTTTAACTTCGTATGGGAGGTGCCACGCCCACTTTTCCAATGCCGCCCCTTTTTGGCACAACTATGCACATTGATGGTATATGCACTTACACAAAATTTCAGCACTCTAGGTGTCATAGAACTGACAATATTCAATAATAGGTTTTAACTTCGTATGGGAGATGCCACGCCCACTTTTCCAATACCGCCCATTTTTGGCACAACTATGCGAATTGATGCTAGATGCACTTACACAAAATTTCAGCATTCTAGGTGTCATATAACTGACAATATTCAATAATAGGTTTTAACTTCGTATGGGAGGTGCCACGCCCCTTTGTCCAATTGGTCAAATTTTTCCATTTCCTTGTATTGTCATCGAAAATGATTAAGTGTGCAAAATTTGAGCAAAATTGGTTGAGAAAAAAGCTTTCAAAAATTGATTTCAAATTTTGTGGCACACAAACATATATAGAAAGTAACCTTATATAAAGCATGGAAAAAATAAAGTTTAAATTAATTTTTGGTTTTCCAAATTTTCAAAAAATTAAAAAAATATTAATTATTATAGGCCCACTTTCAACCAAGCCTCAAAATTTACAGGATAAATAGTTTTTTTTTTTTGAAAATTTGTTTTGATACATACATTTATATCGTAGTTGGCGACAATGTGAAAAAATATTTTTTTATTTTGAGCAAAAAATTAAATTTTTATTAACGTATTTGTTATCGCAGCTTGTTATTCCGGCTTAATGAAAAACAGTCCTATTGTTTGTTAACTATAAACTTTCTGCCATTAAAACAGTTTTGCAGTTTTGCGTCAGCATTCAAACTGCTGAAGAGTTTGCAGTCTGCTAAAAATTACTGCTGTTAATTAAAATATAGTTTTAATTAAAGTATAGTTTTTCCGAACTTAGTAGGGTAATATCACCAAAATCTCAAAAATTACATGTACAAATTTCAGGATTTTTTTAATTTTTTTTTATATTAATTTTAATTTTTATATTATCTTGACATTGATGCAGTCCATTGACAAACTATTTATTTTTTTATTTTATTTATTTTCAAGTTATTTATTAGTTTTGTCAATCTAGCAGAAATGGCATAAGGTCGATTTCGAAATGTCAAATTTGTAGGGGATATGACATTTGTAAATCGACCTTATGCCATTTCTGCTAGCAGTGTGACAAGGCTATTAGTACGAAAATTTCGAATACCGAAATGTCCACAAAGATCCGCGGATTGGAAATTTAAAAAATCAGGACTCTGACATAGTCATTTAATCTATATTCTGGAATGGTACAAATTTCCCCTTACACGGATTGGAAATTTAAAAAATCTGGACTCTGAGATAGTCATTTAATCTATATTCTGGACTAACACAAATTTCTCGTAACGAAAACATGTGCACAGATAGAATTGAATCGGAAGATTTTGAATTTGAAGTATTTGACATCATGATAATATTTCAAACATATTTAATGCTAATAAAACGAAAATGGTTTCTTTAAGCCGTGATAACAAGCTGCGATAACAAAAAAGTTAATAAAAATTTAATTTTTTCCTAAAATAAATAATTATTTTTAAATTTAAATATTTGTATCAAAGCAAATTTTCCCAAAAATATTTTGTGCTGACTTTTTTGGACTTAGCCTCGATAACCATAAATTTGACTTAAACTGGATAATTATCCAGGCTAAAGGCCATTTCTCATAGTCCGATTAGAATTTATCGTAACGATATACTCCCGGTTACCATAATTTCATTTTCTCAATATCCGGTTGGTGGTCATATGATCTGTAAACTTTAAGCGGCGCTCGTCCGCCGGTTAAGCGTTTATCGAGAATCGAAAACTCGAACAGCTGGTGGTATTTTGCCGTTGCTGTAATTAAAAATGTTTTCAATTAATTTGTACCGAACAGCAATTTGTTTGCTTCCAAAATGAGCTGTTTCGGAGTATTTATTTCCTAATCTTTTGCTCCACATCGTTGCGTTTTGGATCATTTTCAGTTTTTTTTCAAAATTTGTATGGAATAAAGTTTTTAATGCAATCCATTCCGGTTCGATCATCACCTATACGCCTATCCAGAAAACTATTATTTATGTCATCCCATGAACTACTACAGAGTTTAAATACACCAACCCTAAGTCGTACAGTCAGAAACAAACTTATTGATACAGGATTGATGGTTAGAAGCCTGATTTCATATTTTACTCAAAATAAGAAATTATTTTTTTCACATTGCCGCCAACTACATTATAGATGCTTGTATTAAAACAAATTAGCAAACAATATTTTTTGTTGACATTTTTGGAATTAACCTCGATAGTCATAAATTTTACTTATAGGGCATAGTTAGTCGAAAAAATTTTAATTTAAAATTATTTTTTATTATTTATATTATTGTTTTTGGCGACAATGTGAGCAATTGTTTTTTCCATTTTGTTTAAAATTAGCATTATGATTACGTTTTTGTTATCGCAGCTTGTAAGCCCATATAAGAATCTTCGACAGAAAGTGTGTACACTGAAAAGAATTTGGCAGTAAAAACAGCTGAAAAAAGACATGCTGCTATAAAAGCAGGAGGATGGTTGCTGTTTTTAGCAGACTTTTTTCCTGTTGTTATAGAAGACAATTGTAGCACGTTTTAAATATTGAATAGAAGCCAAAACAGCAAATATATTTTTACAACAAACATTGTATAAATTATAATTATTTGAGATTAAATAAATTGTACATACATCCTCATTCTGCTAAATACAAAAAATAACGTCAAGTTAGTGCTAAATTTACGGACGAAACTAACTTCAATTTGTTGTTAACGGCACCTTTAAAAATAAAAATTAATGGAATAAACACAGGTTAGGAAGCTGCTCTCACATGAGCGTCAATTAGTGCCTTTAGGCAGTTTAGACATTTGGGTAAAAACGTATTGCGCAAAATGCGAGATAATGTGTTTTACATACTCTGGTGTCAAACAACAAATGCAAAATTTTGTGCAAAGCGACGTTCTGTGTAAATATTCTGTGTGTTTAAAATGGAATTTAGACCATTCATTCATAAATTGAATTCATAAATTATACATGCTCCATTACCATTGCAACAAAAACTTTAATTCTAAAAACAATCAGTTATCACCTTAGAATAGTTTGAGTACGGCTTTATAATTTTTTTGTTTATTATTTTAAGGGCATGCTAATTTTATTTTGCTGCATTTGTATTATTTCTATCAACGAGCATATCATTATTTATGCTGCAGTTGTACAGGTTAATTAGTGACACTAACTTACAGCTAAACCCGATTTTTACCGCTAAATTCTTATTATTTTGTCATTGTAAAGGATTCGTAGTAAAATATTTTGAGAGCTATCAGAAATTTTGAAGATATAGTCTATCTGCCATGTTTTCTAACCTAACGGGTTAATATGGGTTGCATCGGAAAGAATTTAGAGAAATAGAATAACTATTAAACGGATTCATCACCACACTGTGAGCCAGTTGAATATATTAAACAAGCTTTTTAGAAAAAATCTAATGCATTTCATTAGCATTTCTCTCGGACTAATAAAAATAGAAGACCCGCGCCAATAATCGTTTTTAATTTTAATTAACAGCAACAATTTTCAGGAGCCAGCAAAATTTTAACTGCAGATAATTTGCTGTTATAGCAGAAAAATTGCTGCAATAGCAGAAAAATTGCTGCAATAGCAGAAAAAGTGCTTGCAGACAATGTCATCTGCTAATAGCAGACTTTTTTTCTAAGTGTAGGACAGATTTTTAACGCAGCAAAAGATAAGTGAAAATATTGGCAAATTTGAACGAAGCAGGAAATATTAAAATGAGTAATATTAAAAACTTATAACTACTGGCGTTCTATCAATTACACATTTATCAACAAATGTTGCACGCATATTAGGGCGGTTTTTCTTTAAGCCGGTATAACAAGCTGCGATAACAAAAACGTAAATAAAAATTAATTTTTTTGCTCAAAATAAAAAAATATTTTTTCAGATTGTCGCCAAAACAAATTTTCAAAAAAATATTTTGTGTTGCCTCGATAACCATAATTTGGACTTACACTGGATAATTATCCAGGCTAAGTCTAAAATTTTTAACACAAAATTATTTTTTCAAAATTTGTTTTCACACACACATTGCTTTTGGCGACAATATTAAAAAACAATTTCTTATTTTCAGTGAAATTTTAACATTTTATTTAGATTTTTGTTATCGCAGCTAGTTATCCAGTCTTAAATAAAAACAGCCATATTATCTGTACAGAATATAATAAACACTCAGAAAAAAGTGAACCCTATAATAAGTTAAAATTAACTAAAAATTAGAAAAATTTATCTTCCTATAGCGCTAAAGCAATATCTCATTATATCAAGTTCAAACTTTTACTTGAAAATAGTACTCAAACTGAGGAAAATTCAAGAAAGTTTTTCCTCAAATCGAGCAAATTTTTACTAAATCTAAGTAACATTTTGCTTAGATTTTCCTAAACTTAAGTAAATTTTCCTCAAACCAAGTAAATTTTTCCAAAACTAAGTACAATTTTACTCAAACCAAGTAATTTTTTACTAAATCTAAGTAAAATTTTGCCTAAATTTTCCTAAAACTAAGTACATTTTTACTCAAATCAAGTAAATATTTACTTAAACTGAAAACAATTTTGCTGACTTTTTCCTCAAAACAAGTAAATTTTACTTAAGCGGAGGAAAATTTTACTTGATTCAAGGAAAAAAGAGAATTTAAAATATGTTAAATTTAACTAAAAATAATTCAAACAAATGATTTTGATTCAGAGTATGTAAAACTAATACAAAAATGACAGCATGGAATATTTCTCAAAAGTTTCATGATACCTCTTCCATAAAGAGTTGAGCTATTGCTGCGAAGGCAAGATAGGCGCCTTCGCAGTGGTTGTTGGTTGAATAATACTTGAATTATTTTAGAAGTAAGTCTCGGCAAACAAACGAGAATTGCTTTTTAGATCAATATTCAAGAAATTCCTAAACAATTTGAATTGAATTTTTATAATTTCATTAATACTTAAATGTATGAAGAACTCGGCATAAATTTTAGTAAACACATTAACTTAATTTTAGAAAATAAACGCATTTTTAAGTTCAAATTTCCTAAATGAAATTTTTTCCATACAAACAAAAATCTTAATATTTTTCTTACTTAAAACCTTGGAAAATTTCTGCCACGCAAGTATGAATTTACTCAATTGTAAAAATCGTTTATTATTTCCAATGAAATGATTTCAAGTAGATTTACTACCTTATTTCTGGCAAATGAACTATTTGCTATAACTTTGAACTAAGGAAACTCTTTTTCATAAATATTTTTTCCAATTAAGGAAATTTTTACTAAACTGGAGAAAAATTGTTGAACTAAATTGGAATATGCATTTTACTCAGATTTAGGAATGCTATATTTCTGAGTGAAGACTATGGCTAGCAATAACAATCATGTTTAGACAGTCGCAAACATAATTAAATATCCATCAAGACAGTCGCTGCGACAATAGTACGTTCTTATTTGAATATGAGAGACGGCAACATGTTTATTCATCTTCATTTGTTCTTGATTGTGTTTTTTGTTGTGTATAAAATCCACATTCCGCTCTCTGGACCTTATGATAGCATTATACAAATAAAGTTCTAGGAATATGAGTGCATACTTTTTGTACATCGAGGGCTTATATTCAAAAGTGGCTATGAACTATTTTCTCGAAAATGAGTTTTTGATGCCAAACTATTCTCAGATTTGGATGTCATCTGTCATATACATAAATTTGGAGAAGAAATTTTTTCCTAAAGCCATTTTTTCTGATTTGGCTATCCACTCACACTTTAGTTTGTGACTGCATAAGTGGCTATGAACATACATAAAAATAATATAAATAAAATAGTTCAACAATGGAGCATTTTTCTAGATGTAGGGCATATAGTACTATCAAATTCCATCATTTCGCGTTAATAGCATTTTGATTTCCATGTTATCATGCTAAAATAGGATAAATAGTGGCTGTAAAGTCAAAAATTGTGAGAAGTATCTTTAGAAAATATTTTTTTTGGCATGTGATTTCATGGGGAATATTTGTCAGATAAGTTTCAGAATCCTGACTGAAGAAAATTAGAATATAAGCAATTGCAACCCCGAATTTTGGATTTTTCAACAATTGCAGCAATTTTCGCGACTGACTGTATATATATGTTACAAGCGACATTGGTTCTTAATACACAAACAAAAATTCAGTCGAATCCGTTTTCTAGATCGCGATAAAATCATAAAACAAAAATGACATGCATGAAAATCATTTTAGCCATATTGAAAATTTTCCAAAAAATATTCAATTTGTATTTGTTGTTTACCGTGCCCTACCGCAATATACACTTTTGCAAAAAATTTGGAAAATGGGATACAAATGGTACCATTCTGACGACTATAGCAGGAATCTTTAAATTCGCTGTGTACATTCCAGAAAAGAGCGTTTTCTAAACAACATTGCCAACATTTGATTAAAAAACGTTATCAAGTTTACAATAAGTCTTATTTATAAATTTGGGCATTAACGGCTATGTGCTTATTTCAAAATTCATTGTGCTCAATTTTAAACATGCAAAAGTGGCTATAAACCATAAAGCCGCTAATAATAGGAAATTTTGAAAACTTTTTAATCGTAGCAATTAGTAATCCTCTTTAGAGTAAACTATAGATTAATAATTACTTTTAAAATTAAGGAGAAAATCAGTTTTTTCGCTCTACTGAAAAGTTATGTTTTTGTTTATAGCCACTATATACTAATCCCAGCTGAAAGAGAGCATCCCAAAAAGAATAAATCCACATGTTGGGGTTGGGGTCATCATTGATAATTTAAGCTACTGTACAATCAGAATATCTGTAGCCTAATCCATGTTTGAACATTTAAAAATATGTCTTTAACTTGAAATGAGAGAAGACGCAGCTCTTGACAGGACATACCGCTTACCTGTACCATCCACCAGGTATTAGGGTTTTGAACATTTGTTCGTATCACCCAAAATGAATATAGATAGACTCATTGTTTATTATACCGATCGACTATGAAGCAAAACGGTTGTGATTTGTAATTGACTTTTCCGCTCTATAAACCACATACAGTCAGTCAAAATATATATATATATATATATATATATATATATATATATATCTATAACTTAAAATAAAAATTATTTCCGTGTTGTTTATATTTTAAGAAAAATATGTAACAAAAACAGAAATAAGCCAAATTAGCCAAACAAAAAAAAGTTGTACACTAAAAAAAACTTAAAATTATTCAAGTAAATACGACATTGTATTCGTCATATTTTATCACTTTACGAAAATGGAATGATGCGATCAGTTTGAAAAGCGAAACTTCACTAGCTTTGCATACCAAGTTATCAATATTCCCTTTTATATTTTATAACGGGACTATTTTATAACGAAAGAGAAAAGTGTACAACATTTTTTTTTGTTTTGCTAATTTGGCTAATTTTTGTTTTTGTTACATATTTTTCTTAAAATATAAAGAACACGGATATAATTTTTATTTTAAGTTAAGTTAATTTAAGTTATAAGAAAACCCAGACCTACTGTCCCAATCTTCTTTAACATCAGCATTGAGATGTACCAAGAAATTTGGATGGAGATTATTCTCAACACTTCACCAGGTGTGAAGGAGAATGGTTGCTGATCTCACTTGAGATTCTTGCATCTCCGGATTATCGATCACTTGTTGCTGTTCTGCGAAGTTTTTTGGCATCCGAATGCTGTATGTTATTGAAGGCAATAAGTAGACCTTTAATAGTAGTAGGCCTTTTGGAAATAATTGATTATTGGTCCAGGTGTTCTAACCATTTGATGCGTCTGAACTCTCGGACTAGGACATCAATTTCCACGTTCAACTGCTCAATTCGTCTATCAGCATGGTCATTGCCATGCAATTTGATAAAATACTTCTGGAACCGTGAAGAACTGGCTGACCAACTTAAGGACATCTAAACTGAGGGCCAAACAGGCTGGTTTCCGCCCGCAGAAATCATGAACAGACGATGTAAATAGTTTCTGAGTGATTATGGAATAGTCTGTAGAATGGCGATCCCCACTGTGTTATTGCCTTCGAGAAGGCCTTCGATACACTACCACACGAAGTTATTTCGTCTTCCCTCGCTTGCAAAGGTGTACCAGAGAAATTAACCAATCTTATCAAATCCGTATACAGGGACGCAACATGCCGTATCTTTCACGAAAACCAGTGGGATACCTGTAAATAAAGGTATAAAGCTAAAGTTGTGTTGTGTCACCACTACTCTTCACCATCGTGCTGGACACCGTCGTGAAATTAGCTCTTGTAGAGGAACGAGAAATAGTTTGGGTCCAGACGACATATGCTACACAGACATGTGTAAGAAGCTAGACAGTATTTCCAAATATAATATATATGGATAAAACAAAAGCAATGAGAATCAACAACAACGTAAACGGTGTGTTCAAAATCGATGATAACGACATTGAGAACGTTAACAATTTTTGTTACTATTAAAGCTGCACAGGTCTTCATCAATAGATGCTTGCGGAGAATCCTAAAAATTTTCTGGCCAAACACAATCTCTAACAGTGTGTTATGGACATACGCTTCGAAAGCCACACTATGACATATATCGAACAGCTATTGAATCGAACCCGCAAGGTAGTCGAAGAAGAGGACCTTCACACACGTGGAAAAGGCAGGTTGAAAAGGAAGCAGCCAAGATGGAAAAAAGATAAGAACGACGACGAATCGTTCCGCCACGGTCTTCTTTCTCACATAACGCTGTTTTCGTAATACAGCTGAACAATTTGGAGACGCTGTTGTGGTGTGAGTCTTTCCATGATGATATGAGCCGTGTGCGATCTGACAAAAAAGCCTATTGAAAATAAAATCTCACGATGAATCACCCGATACAAGTGCTAATTTTTATCTTCTGTTCTTTACTCCGTATGCATCACCTTTTTATCAGATAAATGCGAATAATCTTCATATAGAGAATCGCAATGGATTGATAGAGTCTCCGAGAGAAACATTGATAAGACGGATCAATGAACTGAAGGAGTTATCAACGTTCAGAAGAGATCTAGAGGGTTTCTAGGTATTATGGTTTTGATTTTATCATTTAAGTTCAACACCACAGAGTTAGACAGTAATGCCGTTAAAATGTTATTGTGGAGGTAAAAATATTGAAAAATTATTGGGACATTTTTTTAGGAAAACAGTTTGAACAAAGACAATGCTATTCTCATAAGTTTCTCTGTTTACTAAGTAAAGGGTGCTATTAAAGTAAAGATAGCTATTATCTTTTTGGCAACACTGGTTTAAGCAGCTGACGCACGTTTCGTGTTTTGTTTCACTGTCAAACATCTTCGGTTTGGTCTATAATGTAACCATGAATCGTCTTACAAACGAACAACGCTTGCAAATTATTGAATCTTATTATCAAAATGCGTGCTCTGTTAAGAAAGTTCATCGTGCGCTTCCATTTTATGGTCAGTTTAATCGACTCACTGAAGGGGCTATTCGGGCTATTGTGACTAAATTTCGCACCAAATTTACATTGCTGGACATTAAACCACCAACACGCTTACGTAGAGTGCGAACTGAAGAAAATATCGCAGATGTATCGGCCAGTGTTAATGATGACCATCAATTATCGATTCGTTGCCGTTGGCAGCAATTGGGCCTCTGTTACTCAAAAACGTGGACTAAGCGGATGGACCATTTGAGGCGCAGTCAAGGTCAACATTTGCATGAAATAATCTTCAAACATTAAATAAAATATGGAAATATGGATTTCATGCATTTTTCTGAATTTTATGTTTTGTTTTTTCTTTTTTTTTTTGAAAAACTTTCCTATAGCTTTTAAAAAATCACCATTTAATTTGAGAATTCTCCGAGGATGGATGGTTAAAGGTGGTATCATGAATTTCTGTGAATAGGCAGCTTTTCGCTTGATGTCTTGCCAGTTTGAAAATAAAACGACGAGTATGTATTTTAATTTAAAAATAAAGAACAAACTTTATTTATATCCCGTCTTTAAACTTATGGTTCTGTTAAATTTTGTGATTTTTATGTTATACTTATGCAACGCACGTGGCACCATCATATATGTATGTATGTATTTTCTTGTATTAGTTAATAAAATTGTTCTTCATTTACTTGTTTATTCTTATATACAATACATATTTGCAATCTGTATTCAAATGATCCTTCTCTTTCTACATGTACTGACAACATTCTACTTCTGGAAATCCCGCTCCCATATCAGAATAAGTTGAGGGGGCGGGACAAATTTACATACATTTTTTGTTTATTTTCACATATTTAAATCGTATATATATAAATACAACGTATATAGACCGATCGATAGATATTGTTAAATAATGAGAAGAACTATAATAGATAGAGACAACGATGATGATGTCTTGTGATAGTTTTTGTTTTAGTTTTAAACTGAAAATCAGTTACTTTATTTTGAAAGTTTGAAAGAAAATACACTTAACAATCAAATTGTTTGGAATAGATTAGGGAAAAATTGTCGTTTTTCTCTATGGGCGATACATTATACAACACAACTTATTTATGATTTTCAGGATTTATGGAGAAATCGACAAACCTCATTAAATTATAAACTAAACAAAAATACCCGATACTTAATTATAAATTAATAAAATTCATACCAACAAATATAATTCCGAATTTCTTCTCCCGACGATGATGATGATGTGCAAACTCTGGCGGGGGAGGACACCGCAAGCAACTAAACAAACTATTTTCATTTCAGATTGATTGGTTTTTAACATCTCTACCGTTTTGTGTATTTTATTCGGTTTGTTCTTTAGAAACGAAAGAAGGGGGAGAAATGTTTCTCTAAACTAGAGTTTACCTAAATCCATGCCGTATAATTAATTATTTTTGTATTGTTTAATTTTAATGTGTATATTTTATATGTTGTTGTTGTTTTTGTTTTTGTTGTTGTTGATTTCCTTTTCTTTTTATATAGTATAGTTGTATATAGTTAGTTATATTTATAAAATAAGAAGAATGAAGAAAAACGCTCACGTACACAAGGGAGAGGGGGTTTAGGTATGTTAACTTAAGGACAATTGATTTAACGATAACAGTCGTTCAACAGCTGCATTTATGTCCCCAAATGTGGCAATTAATGCTGAAAAGAAAAACAAAAAATTGGAAATTAATTAATGGTATTGGGTGGGTTATGAAGCAAAAAATCTCTTTTCGTAAAAGGAAATTACGATCAATATAAGAATTACACTGTGCTACAAAAAGAATGAAGTAGAAAACTCTGGGAAGTTATATTATTTTTCTTGTAGGTATAGTCGAGTAGAACAAGAATCTGTATTTGAAATTTCCCAGACACTCCCAAAATCTTGATCTTGCAATAACTCAGCCAAATACTGACCGATTGCAAAACACAAGGTATCGTTTTAATTAAATAGTATATATATCGTTGGAAAGGTCAAAGTTTCTTCTTTTTTTCTAGAACAATAACTACAAGGAAAATAATATCACTTCCAGAGTTATCTACTTCATTCTTTTTTTGTAATCCAAACCAAAATGCGAAGAAAGAATACTGCACATCAAATCAATTAAAAGTAAACGAAGCAAAAGAGGTCTATAGTTACCTTGCAAATTAGCTTCACGATTTCCAAAGCCCATGGAGGCCAACTGTTCCAATTGCGATTGATAACGTACTTCGGGTGGTTGAGTGTTATCGGCTGTGGTGGACATACCATTTAACATGCGCGACATAAAATCATTGAATAGCTGAGCATTGGGACCACCACCGGGAGCCGTGGCTGGGTGACTATCTGTTGCCGATGTATTGGTTGCGGTATTTGTGGTGTTTGTATCTGTATTGGTATTGCCTGGCGGTGCTGGTGGTACACCCAATGAGCCCACTAAGCCGGGAGCAGCCGATCGCAATTGTTCCATGCCCTGTTGTATTTGCATGATGGCATTTATGGCCTCGGGATTAGTTAACATATTCATAACTTCGGGATTTTGCATTTGTGCCATAAACTGTGGCATCATGTTGCGAACTTGATCCTGTAGTTGCGGATTATTGGCCAACAATGGGCTGGTGCTTAAGAGACGTGATGCCATATCGGGGTCCTGGTTCATGGCCTCAAACATCGATCGGGTATAGGGAGCATTCAAAAGATTTTGCATCAACGATGGATTTTCGGCCATTTGCTGCATTAGACTTTGCATAGCAGGGGTATTGAGTACACCACGTGGAGGCAAATCCGGATTGCTGTCTGCAGAACCTGTGCCAGTTGTATTGCCACGTCCGCCCCAGGGATTGGGCAATGGTTCGCGATTTTCAGTGCCCATTTGAGGATTATTGCCTGAAAACAAGAATAGTTTTGTAAAGAATTAATAATACAAAGCATTTATAAAACAATTTAACAATTATACATTTATAAAACAATTTAACATTTATAAAATATTTTAACAATTTATAAAACAATTTTAAATTTGATGAATATTTAATTTAATTTTGCTCAAGTCAATTTGTAGGAGATGAATTTAAAACCTAATAATCTCAACATTATTAAGCCGATCGACTTAGAATCACTGTCTGTCTGTCCATCTACAGGGTGGCTGATGAATGACACTACTTTAAGAAACTAAAATAACTTTTTGTTTAATTCATGTAAATTGTTTTTTCTTTGTTCATTTGACAACCGATACATTTTTATTAAACCTTTTTAACGGGTTTAAAAATAAAAGAATTTAAATGACATGACGATAGCCGGTGACGTATGTGCAAAATTCACTACATCCTGCAGAGTTGCAGTAAGAATTGTCTAATTGTTGTTCGAATGCATTGCTTTAAATCATCCATTTGTTTTGGTTTGTAAACTTCCAGATGAAATAACCTCACAAGAAAAAGATAGGTGCAGTGAGGTCACGAGACTTTGGGGGCCAACGAAATGTCGAGTGTCTAGAAATCACCTTCTTGGGGAACTTTCGCAGCAATTCTCTCTCATAGCAGGACCTGACTATGTGACAAAGTCGCATCATCCTGTTGAAACCACACAGTGTTGAGAGGGATTCACTTTCGATGCAGTTCTGCAAAGAATAAGTCCTTTAACAACAGCATTAAGTAGCATGGTAGCAGTATTCATCAGCCACCCTGTATTCAAAGTACAATTCACAATTATTACCCGATTCCGACGAAAGCTGGCATAAGCGATTTAAGTAGGCCTGGGTCGGAAGCTATTGAATTTGAATTTGATTTGCATATAGTCCCAATACAAATGTCACTCACCATTTCACTTTTCCCCCTCTAGAAACTAAACCTTTTATCCTATTTTGTTCAAATTTGGTACGGTACCTTACATTTACACATTCATTTCAGAATGTCTCCTTTTTTGACGAACTAATGTTGGGTTTGAATTTGCTTGTATATGGCAAAGGCAAAAAATTAAATAAGTGTATAATCACAACTGTGTTTTGTATGTGTTCTTATGGAAAAGAATGAGAGAAATGTAGTTCTTGACGAAGTTAAAAAATTTGAATATTTTCTTGGCGTTGTTCTCTTCAATTTTCCTCACTGATCAAAGAAATAATCTTTGCGGAATATTTTGCACAATATATGGTGACGATAAGCACCAAGGATTCTATGTTTAATGCTTTAGGAAGTTATCTTCTATGCCACTGAACTTTGCTCCCAGATATGATTATAATTAGATTTGAGTTAATTACTGAATTATTCACACTTAGGTTTATCTCCATGTCCCAAAAATATATGCAAAAACAACAACCACGTGTTCTAAGTACGTCATCGTATTAAAACGAGAGAGCATTATCTTTGGAAATATTCCTAATTTTGAGAGCGTTGGCTGAAATGCAAATGACATAACTAATATTTTTATTATTATCTGTACTTTATCTTTATGGAAAGAAGCTGGTGTCTGTGGTGGCTGATAGCCCGGCAATCACACAAACATACATAATTCCACAAAATTATTACGATCAACTGAAACTATTTATATTTGAATTGTTTAAGTTTTCTAATTAAAATTTAAAATGCAAATTCGAATCGATCCAAAGCCTCTCACTCCCGCTCCTGCCGACCGACACTGTCGGGGTACTTACTCAACCATAGTCCGAAGTATAGCGGCTAAGCAGCCGGCACAATTAAACCAAAAATATTCACCCAATCGCGAATAAAATTTCAATGGGAATGAATTGTTCACTTAAATATCCGATCTAATTTATGGTGTTTTTTCAATTTTCTTCATTTTTCTTACTTCGATTTGATCGATTCATATTCTACGAATGGGCTTCACAAAAGAATAATTCGTACGCTGGAAATCAATATAAAGAAAAATATTATATCTACAGTAAGTGTAGTTCAAATTGGGACACAGCATAATTCTATTGTAATGTTAAAAATAATACTTTTTTATAATTTAAGGTAGGACATTATATACTCTAATTACTGATATAACCAAAAACGAAATCAATTAGGTGGAATTAAACAAAGAGAAGACTAAGAAAGAAACATAAGGTAGCTTATTGAACTGGCCAACAGAAGCCATTTTAATGTCCATAATTACAACTCATCAAAAACTACAAAGAGTTTCAACGATTTTCTGAAGAAGATGAGCGATACTTAGTAATGAAGATCAAAACGGACCCCTTTTAAGTGCTTCAAAGTTGACAGAAATAGCTCAGGCATATTTAGGGAGGAGAGTCTGTGTTCCAAACATCTGAAATATGCTGTGAAAACAAAATTTTGTAGGGCGAATATGTAACATAATACACTTTTCTGTACACATGTAGACATTCTGTATTATTATTTAAATTGCAGTATCAAGTATAATATTTGAATGTTATATTCAGAGATACAAGCCGACCGATTTTAAGCCGACAAGCCGCCGCCGCCGCATGTTTCTGCACGAGCCGCGCCGCCGCCGATTTCATCGGCTCAAATCGACTCAACCACGCCGCCGATTTCAACGACTCATATCGACTTCAACCACGCCGCCGTGATTTGACGGAGTTTTAACTCAGTCAAATCTTACTACCAAAATAGACAACCCACTTAATATTACAAAAGAAAATATAAATGTCAACTTAGACAACCTACTGCTGTGAAATATATTGATCTATCTTTCATTTATAAAAGTCAATTCCAGTAGGTGTGGCCATGTGTTCCTATAAATAACAATATCTATAGTGCTTCTTTAGTGCGTCAAAGTAGGTAGAGTAATATCATTCTTTGGAAGGATTATGATATTCAAGAACATCTGGACAAATATGCCTCACATGAAAAGCTGTAATTGCAAAAATATTTATATATTTATCCATATTATACATTTTGGGAATAATCGAATAATTTTTGTCAAATATTTGTTCGAATAATAAAAAATCATGATTTTCGAATAACGAATAATTCGAATAAATTGTCCCAAATAATAAACTAATGAAATCGTCGTATGCTTTGTATGATAAATTGATTTTGAATAGCCAGTTTGCTCTATTTGGGTACACCAAATATAAAACCACAATTTTTTTCGATTTTTGATTTGTATGCTCCACATATATTAAAATAACGATTTATCCGACTTCATTTATAGTAAGAAGAATAGTAATTTCATAGAATAGTAAATTCATAGAAAAATTGAGGTTAACACCGTGATAATAAAGTCAGTTCTGTTATAAATCATATGATCCATATTCGAAAAGTCAATGGATAACTTCTGATATTATGCTCATTTAAGGGAAGGTTCTTTATTTTGATAAGATATTAAGATTTTTGTCAACTTCTAATGAATTTCGAATTTGATGTTACAATTTTTAAATAAAATCAGATACATAATAAACGTTCAATATATAATTGAACTACCCATAAACTGCCGTGTCTTGTCTATATAACTCTAATTAATTATATTTTATTTAAGTGGACAATTGTTCGATTAATCGGTTAATAGAATAACTCTCGACTTCATTATTCGATTAATTGGAAATTTTTTCTTTTCAAATAAACGAAAAATCGAATAACATAAAAGTCAGAATAATTGGATACCCTAATAACAATATTAAATTATTGGAACATTGGCTAATATTAACGAATATTGAACTACTTGCCAAAAAATAAAAGAAAATTGTTCCTTCCAAATAGGGGTATTCGAATGACAGAACGAGCCGGCAAATCAGCCGAAAGCCGCCGCCGCCGACCCATTTTGAACAGCGCCGCCGCCGCCGATAATTATGGTTCGGCTTGTAACTCTGGTTATATTTTGCTTTCGTAATAATGTTCAGAAAAACACATTTTGTTTTTGGCCAATACAGGATGATAATTATGTTGGTTATATATTGAGTTTATATGGGGAGATGATAGTGGACGTGGTCCGATCGGCCCAATTTTATTTTTTAAGTATGGTATGTCTAGCAAATGTGCAAAATTATATTTCGACTTTATGCCATAAAAAATGAATTTGGGATCAGTTTGCGTTGGTGTGTATTTTTCGTTTGGTTCGAAAGAGACGTTCTCTTTGTTTGGATAACACCTCTACTGTAGATGGTCTAAATGACATGTTAAACTAAATTCTATAATAAGATTGTCATTTTAATCTTAAATATCAGAACGATGTTCCACATAACACGTCTGCTTTTTAAGGAAGGCTAGTCTACCAACTTCAATCTAATAGTATAGGACAGGAACCAAATCGCCATTCCAATGTAAGTGTCTCAAATTCTCGCTTCGATGGAACAGCAATTTATCGGTTGAGAGCAAACATGTTGTTTTCCTTATTGATGTATTCGAACAACCAGCGTTGTAAATAAAAACTCGCACGAGTTGAAGCTCTGCTGTGTATTTCCATGAAACTTCCAGAACGTTCATTGGGAAAAAATACATGTAAAGAAAAACGTCACAAACAGGCGTAAGAAGGTCATAAAAACTTAGGGGAGGTTTAGTTAAATAGTTGTCCTATTTGCATTAATTGTTTCACTGTGGAATAAATAATTCGTAGAAATTTTCAGAAATACGCAGGTTGAGTGGTGAATTTCACTACAAAATTCGTTTTAAAAAGTGTTCGATTTGAAATTTTTTTCAATTACAGTGACCTCGTTTACTTGGATTTTTCTATTGAAATCATGAATATAAAACTGATGTGGACTTCCTTGTTTTATCACATATATGCTAGGCTATCATTATACTTCAGTTTTGTGATAAATTTTGACTTTATTTCAAATTAGAGACAGTAGAATTAAGAAAAATCAATTTGAAATCTGAAAACGTTTTTATATATTTCATGACGATCGGATAATTAGTGAGTAGTTTAGACAATTAATATACAAGACGGCCTTTTTTGCTCTTTGAGAAATGAAATCGAATTCAAATTCGAGACTTCGTCAAACATTTTTCAATTTGTGGCCAATAAATATCACAAAACCGGTTTAGATCAGATAAACGGCAATTGGATAACCAAGTTGTAGTCTCTTGATTATTGAAATTCAAAAACATCATTTATATAGAATATCTGTCTTATAGAATATCTGTAGCAAAGGTTTAAAGTATATTTTTACTTTGCATAAACATTATTTTTCTTGGATATATACCTTTACAGTTAATTGGATATTTAGACGGTTGGTTTAGAAAACATTTTTAGAACTAAACATAACATGAAAATAAGAATAACTTTGTATTGAAGCATAATGTCTTCTTATAAATCGTATATATGAAAATGAAAACAAGTCGGTCGACCTGATATTTAGATACAATACAAGTTTTTTAATACTAAATATTTTAAAACCGTGGGAAAACATATATTAAAAACACGGACCGGACCACCAGATACATAAGAAACTCAATACGGCAAATTTGGCAAGAAAATCTTCTGTGAATGTTTTCATATAACATTCATACAAATATGGGGATTATATCAAATGAATAACCAATTGACTTAAAATTCAAATCTTGATAATAATTGATTCAATAGCTCTAATCAGTAGGTTTAAATTTCTACTCTCCCTCTGCAATTTTTGCACAGTCGATAAAACAAAACTTACCACTTCCATTATCTACAAGACCGGCAAAGGGATTGCGTGACAATGATTCTGTAGCAGCATTCATCATGGGCTCTTGTATGTCACGGTATATACGCTGCAAAGCATTATAACCGCCTGGCACCGATTCCAAATTGGACAAAGCACGATCATGCGACCGCATCAACTCTTGCAGCATGGAAGGATTACGTGCCAGCTCCATGGTTTGACGCAATAGCTCAGGATTGTTCAACATATGTGATATCTCAGGATTGCGCTGCATTAAATCTTGCATCTGAGGATTAGAGGTAATCAGCTGACGCATGACATCCGGATTATTCATCATTTGCTGAACCATCGGATTATCCAACATTGTACGCAACATATCGCCGTTATTCATCAGTTCACTTTGCATGCGTGCCTGTAAATCCATGAATGTACCGGAACCAGCACCTAAAGCCTCCATGCCAGAGAGACCGCCCAATGTGTTGAGGCCGAAAGGAGTTTGTCTTACATCAGCGGGTGCACGCTGTGCTGGTTCACTACCACGAGTCTTGGCTTTGATAACCAAATGGACTGTTAGGCCATCCTTGATGTTGTGCGTCTGCAGTGTGTCGGAGTCCTTCATTATTTTACCGGCAAAAATCAAAACCAGCTGTTCGGGTTCAGCCTCGAATTTTTCGGCCACCAAGGCTTTGAACTGTCGGAAAAAGAAGAGAATGAGAGAATATTGTGATGAACTTATAATTAATTTTTAATCAATTTCTCGAGACAATTAACCCAGATGCGTCGCGGTTAAGGTCATTGAAGCAGTCTGTGTTCTGGCATTGACATTTTGTGAGAACACGTCATGGTATTGTTTATCTAGCAATTTCTGGGTCATCGCATATAAAATCAAAAATCATAATACGATTGCGAATACAGTGTCACTTTTTCTTTATTCAGGTGAATAAAAAATGTTTATTTAGTTTTAGTGGTTTTCGAATCATATTGAAGCGGTGAATGCACTGTACTTTGACACACACGATATGTTTACCGCCACCTTTTGTCACTACCATCACCACCTTACACCACCGCCTCACTCCACCACCACCGCCACCACTACCATTCACAATCTTCATTTATTCATTACAAGTTTCGTTCCGCTTATTCCGCCCGTACTACCAGCCATTTCAATTGGATCGTAATGCAAATGAACGAGTCGCACATTTGTTTTCACCTAATTTACTTGGAATTTCATAATAATGTACATGATTCGCTATGGACTTACATCCTTAATTCCAGAATCTTCGTCCACTTCAATAATTTTCTTTTCTTTTGGTGTTTTTACATTGACCAAGATTATTCGGTTTCCACCTTCAGCCATTTTGATGCTTTGCTATTGAACGTTTTATTTCTCAATTATTTTCTCTGCTTTTGCCAATTTCGTTTGGTTTCACAATCGAAAAATATGTTAGTTATCCGTTAATCAGAAAGAACAAACTTGGAAATTTGTGGAAATAGGTACCAATTGAAAAAACTAATTCGTCACTTTTTCAGCGAAATAAAATAAGAAAATCAACTTGACGAAAGACGGCATAAATTTTGACGAGTGATTGCAAGTTAACGAAACCCTTACGAAATTACAATTAATCAGAGCTGTGTTTCGTAGTGCACATTCATGTACAGTGTTGTATTTGGCACTGATTTGAATCATGTTCAGTGTTGCCAGGTTTTTAGGCTTTTTCTGAATAGGAGAGTTTACAAATGAAGATTTATTAAGGCTGTTTTTCTTTAAGACTGGATAACTAAGCTGCGATAAGAAAAACCTAAATAAAAAGGTAAAATTTCACTCAAATAAAAACTTATTTTTTTAAATTATCGCCAACAGCAATATAAATGTGTGTGTGAAAACAATTTTTGAAAAAAATATTTTGTGTTGACTTTTTTGGACTTAGCCTCGATAACCATAAATTTGACTTATACTGGATAATTATCCAGGCTAAGTCCAATATTTTTAATATAAAATATTTTTTTCAAAAATTGTTTTCATACACACATTTATATTGCTGTTGGCGATAATTTAAAAAAATAAGTTTTTATTTTGAGTGAAATTTTAACTTTTTATTTAGGTTTTTCTTATCGCAGCTTAGTTATGCCAAAGACCTAGAACCATGAAGACTGGGCATATGGGAAAATAAAAGAAGTCTTCATAGTATTATTGGAAAATTGGAATATTCAGCTCACAAAGATGGTGAACATTTGCAAGTTTTGTGCCATCTACATTTAATTTTTTCTCACGTCATGCTCAGTCTTTATGCTTTTAGGTCTTTGGTTATGCAGTCTTAAAGAAAAACAGCCTTAATGATAAATAATCACACACAAAGAAAAAATGTGAGAAATCATACAAGAAAAGCGTACAATTCACCTAAGTTGCTTAGATGAAATACAACTTTAAACATTCTTTTTCAACTCATACATTTCATTGTTACCAAAAAAATACTACAAGTTGTAAATTAAAACATGTGTAAAATTACCTTGTATGTTTTGGCTGTATTTCAAAGCACTTGGTTCTCTCAAACAATTTGCATTTCTTAATACATTCAAATGAAGAAATAAATGAACCCATGCAATTGGAAATTTTTATCATTTTCCATGTTTCATTTAGGCAATTTTTAATGTTTTTTTACTAAATTGAAAAAAAAAAGAATGACCAAAAATCATTTAATTAGTATTCTACTTCCCTCCCAAATAAAAACGTTGATGGCTTTAATCAAAAACGTATTTATTTAATATATTCACCAAAAGGTGTTGAAGGCTTACATTAATAAAGGAAGACTTATCAAAGAAGAGGCTTAAAGAATATTCCACCACAACATTAATAGACACAGGTACAAACACATCGATCAATAGTTTCTTTTAAAATTTTAGATGGGACGAGGGAACCATGTCGCATATCACGAATGTCTGACTGCTGTTTCAGGTCGCCTTTGTGAAAAAACATACAAATTGAACCATATTGCTTATTGGAAGTTTCGTGTTCAGCATCTAAAGAGAAAACTTTCAAAAAGTCACAAAACATACACTTAGCTTATTATTATTTATTCGACTAAAGTACTTTGCCCCTTTGTTTTGTATTGCTGTTGTGCATTTTTTTGTCTAAAATGCTTAAAATAATATATTTAAAACATTTTGTACAACATACGACTTACCTTGTTGAAGACGAAAAATGTAATGTAAATGTTGTTGCCAGATTGTCTTGCAAAATCATATAGCAATCAATCAATAGCAGAAAAAAAACTTGTGAAAAAAATACCTAATTCAACTTTAAATTATTTTTCATATAGAGTTGACAGAATTCATACAAGTAAAAGCTAAATTTCGCTCGTATATGTGTAAATTACACATGTGCTTCTTTTGTATAAATAACTAAGTTTACTTGGTAGGTGTTCAGTGCTTTTGTAACTTAAAATATTCAACCATGTTCTTTTTCCCAATTTAGAAATTAGTAGCATTTACACAAGTTTCTTAGTTGAAATTAATTAGTTAGTTGGATAATGGTGTAAGTATGAATAAGTAAGTTGCCAATTTCATGAATTTTTTAGCGCATAGTTGCAAAATTACGAATATAAGCAAAGGTTTCTATAAATTTGTCAATGTGAATTTCGACGATTATAATTATAAGAAAACCAAAAGCAACAGAACAGACGAAGAAGTATGTATGGTGAAATTAAAATTTATTCATTTTGCACTCGCAAAATGAAGATTGATTAAATTTTTAATTTATTAATATCAATTTTAGTTATATTTGGGAAGTCTGGAATATAATATGATGTTCTCCTTCAATTAATGTCAATGAAGTTCATTTAGGAATTGTTAGAGAAACATTATGCAGTTTCGACAACTGACCGTAAATGGTTCCGGCAGCAGTGTTATTTATGTACTACGCACAACAACATTTAGTTCTCCGCCCGGTGGTGCTTGGACATCTTTTGTATTTAGTAATGAAACAGCAGCGGGCCTCTGTTATCCATTGGTACCTAAGCCAATGCGTGTTTGGGGAAAGCCGAAAAACGTACAATTATAATAAGGTAAGTGTGTGGCTATGTGTGTTTTCAAAAGTTGCTTTCGTCATTATTAATTTAATATTTTTATGATTGACAGTTTACATGATGTAGGGTGGCGGTGGTTGTGCCTCAGCAACATACAAACAATATATGGGTAATGACAACAGAACATCATCCACGGCAGTAACAACCACCACCACACAAACAACAACAGAACGATATACGACAGAAACCACAAACCCATATTGTCTTAATAAGTATAATATTTAAAATAAACATTTTTTGTTTTCAGATGGAAGAACAAAAAGCTAATTTTTTATTTGGGTGGGAAATAGAAAATCAATAAAAAGATTTAGGTCTTACATATTATTAAATTTAGTTAAAGAACATTCCAAATTAGAAATGAAACATGTCGTTGGATTACTTATGTTCTATCAATTTGTATATTTATTTCTTTTTTTAAATACTGATAGATGCAAATTGTTTAAGAGAACAAAGTGCTTTGAAATACTGCCAAAACATACGAGGTAATTTTACACAAGTTTTATTGTATAACTGGCAGATTTTAAATGAACGGTGTAGATATTGAGCATTCAGATACTCCCGATGTTCTTGGCATAAAAATACAACGTGATGTTCGTTGGACAAAACATGTATTTGATGTGTCGAAAGAAGCATTCAAATGTTTAGGCTTTTTAGAACGATGTAAGAAATATTTCACACCCTCTGATCTTCTCAATATCTATACTACTTACATCAGACCAAAGATGGAATACAACTCCCATATATGGTAGGGTGCTCCAACTTCATCACTGGAGCTACTTGACCGTGTCCAGAGGAGGGCGATGGTGTTGATAGGTGACGGTAGGATATCCAATTCTATTGTCTCCCTTGAACACCGTCGTAATGTTGGTTGTGGGTAATTGTTCTATCGAAACTTTCATGGTGTTTGTTCTTCGGAAATTCGTGATCTTATAGCGCCCGTGAGAACGTTCGGTAGAGATACGCGACTCTCCAGGAACGCTCACCCATTTGTTGTCGATTGGACAACCGGCCGCACTACACATTACAGAATAAATTCGTTCTTCGCCCGTACTATCCGTATGTGGAATCGACTTCCGGCAAATATCTTTCCCTCCAATTACGACATTCAGAGATTCAAAACAGATGTCAACAGACACTACTCCCTCTTTCCTCCGTCCAATACCTGATCTTCCTTCCACCAACGCGATGTACTGCATTTATTGGACGCTTTTCTTGTATGATTTCTCACATTTTTTTCTTTGCGTGTACGCACAGTTGTATATTTTTGCATATCTGCTACAAAATTCATGAAATTGGCAACTTACATATTCACACTAACACCATTATCCAACTAATTAATTAATTTTAACAAAGAAACTTGTGTAAAAGCTAAAAATTCTCAATTGGAAAAAGAAAATGGTGGAAGATTTTATGTAATCTTTTTTTTCAAGTAAACTTAGTTATTTATACAAAAGAAACACATATGTAATCTGTCAACTCCATATAAAAAAGATTTACAAATTAGGTATTTTTATTCGAGTTTTTTTCTGCGTGCACTCATAACTGGCCATAAGCTTTATTGGCCATTCACATTCACGCGATTTGAAAACTTACCACGCCAATTGACAAATCACTCTATTATCACATTTTCGCACCAAATATCAATAAAAATTATCATGATAAATTAATAATCGCTTCACAAATCACTTCAAACACAGTGTGATTTTCCAACATATAACTTATTGAAAAACCTATAAAACCCTGAAAATTGTCCTACACAGTACTATTTTATATTTTAATAAAAAGAAAACGTTTTTCAGATGAAATGAAGCCTTTTCCAAATAAAATGAAACCTTTTTTAAAATGAAATGAAGCCTTTTTTAAATTGAATGAATGAAAAATTAGAAAATATGAAATAATTTGTTAATCGTTATAAAATAAGAGAAAAATTAACTATTCAAGGTTATGATGTATAATAATCTAATTTCATAGAAATACCCCCACTTCAGATTTTAAGCCAAACTGTATTTTCTTAATAATTACCAAAAACTGCACCAAAAACAAATTAAAAATTAGCGAGCCAAAAACACCACTATTGTCATGGGCGTCAGAGCGCCTTTGCGTTACCACGGTTTCATTCTCTGTTTGACGTCGACGCGTCGACACCTCAATTAGGTGAAGCACTCACAGCAGCTGATTGTCAAAATTGAATTGTAAACAATTATTCTTCGCACATGCACGTGTGACTGTTTTCATTTATAAAAAAAAACAATCTTATTTCTTAAATGGAAACTTCAAGATTTTTCGTGGCAAACTTGCCGTCCAATACGAAAGAAAGGGATTTACGAAGTCTCTTTCAAGACTATGGAGATATTAAAAATATTGAGTTAAAAACAAAAGATAATCTTGTGGATCCCACCGATGTCAAAGTGATAGCTTTTGTTACTTTAAATATAGGAGCCGACGATGCGAACTACTGTAAGTGGAAACCCGCTCCCATTTATGGGAATTCTTTTCAAATAGTCTCCCTTGTTTGTTTTTGTATTAAGGCTTAAAAGACTTGAACTGGCATAAGGTAAACGGCCAGCAGATAAAGGTGTCTTTGGCCAAAGAATCTTTCCTGGAACGTTTGAAGCGGGAACGAGAAGATGCCAAGGCTGCTAGTGATGGCACACAGACAGTAGCCCAGCAGCCAGAGGATGAACAATCTGAGCTGCTAAGGGCACCCAAACAAAACAAACGCAAAACATTCGACGTTGATGCTGAATTGGATGATGACGATGTGGCTATAGAATTAATGATCACGAAGAAACGTGCAGCCACATCTTTGCACAATGGTAAAATTGTCATACAGAGCCAGGATGTTCAGCCCATACATGTTATTGAAATGAAGAAGAAACAAAAACCCCAGCTGGATGACAAATCGAATAGTGCAGATCAGAAACGAAAGGAGTCGTTGAATAAGAAGAAAAATCAATATCAGCAACAGAAATCAGCCATTCAACAGGCTCTGCAGGGAATGGTAAGGGTTGGTTGGGTGGTCATCAATTAAATTTCGACCACTATTATTAGCTAAGAAACAGAAATTAAGTTTTATTTTGAGTAGCCGTTATTTTCCTCAGATCTGGGGTCATATTTATTGTATTTTCATATATATTACATAGCTAATTAATTCATAAACGGTTTCTTTTAGGACGCTAATAAAAAGTCGAAAAAAATTAAATTTAGTGATGCTGAAAGTGAACCTGAAGAGCAAACAGAGCAGGATATCACAAAGAAAGCAAAAACTAATATTTTCGGTTCAGATGACGAGGACGATGAGAATATTCAGATCAAAAGCTTGCCATCTGGCAAAAAGGGTGAAAAACTAGTAAAACTGCAAGCAAAACAAAGTTTAGATCCACGTTTTCGTATCGATGCCAAATTCGTTGATGACGATGAGGACGACGATGACGACAACCAAACAAATGACAACGAAAAAGTCGAACAAGACGATGAGCGGCAATGGCAGATGAATATCTTGGAGCAAGTGGTAGGCACGAAGCTGGACACTGTTAAAAACTCTGATAAATCCCATAAAAATAAGAAAATGTTGCGTTACGACCCATCCAAAGACGAACATCAGAAATTTGAACGTTCCAAGGAAGAGCAGAGTAATTTAAAGAAAGCTAAACAGAATAAACTCAAAGAAAAAGTAGCCGCCACGCCTTCTGAAACACCAGCAGAAGTATCAAAAGAAGTTTTCTATGTAGTCACCGATACCCTGCAAGAATCGTTGCGCACGCGTGGAGAAGGGTTCAGTTTACTTAATATGTTTGGCAACAACGATCAGTTGGAACAGCGTGATGAACAGCTAAAGCAGTTGGGCAATGAAAAGATTTTGGTCAACAACAATAAATTGGAAAAAACGTTCGGTAATAATCCTTTTACATACGACTCATCATCCGAGTCTGAAGCCGAGGATGAACAAGAGCAAGAAAATTCTGCATCGAAATCTAATGAGACGACAACGGCACCCGCAAAGTCGAAGAACAAGTTAAAAATCGAATCGTTTTTCATACCCAAAAATGATCAGCGTCTAAAAGGTAAGTTGTGCTGTGAAGAAAATGTTAAAAGAACGAATATGTTAATTGTGTAAATTTCATTCCAGAGGGCTCCACATTCTTCATTTACAAAAAAGCTGACGATGCTCGTGAAAATTACGAAGAAGTTCGTAATCGTTTGAAATTATTGATTAAAACCAAAATCACAAAAACTAAAAAGAGTTTAGCCAATGCAGGCTACAAAATAAAACGAAAAGTTTAGATTTAATAAGTTGTTTTGTATGGAAGGCGTCTTTATTTTAAGTAAAACTTAAACAATTAAGTTCGATTTTGCAATAAACCCATTTACAAACAGAAGAGAGTTTTGTTAAAAAAAATAATCATTTCAATAGTCTATGGAAAACATATCCCTTTTTACAAATATTTCAATATACGACAAATCTAAAACGAATTTCGTAATTAAAGTGAATTCTTTGGTAATGAATAGTCCAGCAAAGGTCGTATAAATAGGACATAGGAAATACTAAATTAAATTCTTTCCAGATTCTTAAAATCGGCTCATTTCACGAAATATTATGCCAACTCTACTAAGGAGTAATTGACAAGTCTGCAAATTAACTTGTATATAACAGAATTCTTAGCCCTTTTATGGTCAATATTCCAAATTTATAAGCCTACCAGGGGAATTGGAAATAAAATTATTGTCGAGTTTGAATCAAGGAAAACACAATTAGTATCGAAATTGGTTTTCAATTCCAATAAATGAGCAACTTCGACTCGGATTCTGCGACAAATTCAAATTTTTTGCAGATATTAATTCCAATTCCGGCAACAATCATATTCTATGATACCCCTGTACATTGTTACACGTACAAAGGAAAAGGATTAGGAAAACGTAAAGAATGTAAAATAAATTTAAGAAATTTTCTTTGCAATTTCTCAATACGATCACAATTTACATCATAAAATTGGCAATACAATAGAGGCATACAACAAAAGAAGTACAACATTTTTCGAATACTGCGCAAGGTATATAATCATTACGAGCATTGTAATCCAAATTTGTTTCAATCAAAACACCAAAGTCTATGAGCAGACTGATCTTTAGTTTAATTGCGTGAAATATTTTCAAAAGTGAATTAACATGAAAATACAGTTGTTAAATGATTTCGCAATGAAATCCCATCTTCATCGTCGTCTTGGGCCATTTCAAATGTGACCGTGTTCGGGGAATCTGAATTTTCTGGCGAATCGAATTGCTGCGGTATATATTCCGAAGGGTTTCCCTTATTTAGAATGAAATTGTGGAGAATTATACACGCAAATACGATTTCTGAAACACTTTTCAGGCAAGCTGTTTCCAAGTGATCCAACATTCTAAATTTACTTTTTAAAATTTCGAAAGATTGATCTATAGAAATACGTGTAGAATTGAGACAGCAATTAAACTTCTTCTGTTCGCGTGAAAGTTTGCCATTATCCCTAAATGGAGTCAATAAAAATTTAGAAATAGGATATGCTGAATCGCCTAGAATTACCGCGTTCTGAGCAAGTTGCACTTGTCCGCGTTCAATTGACTTATATATGGGACTATTTTTCCACACATCGGTATCGTGACAACTGCCAGGGTAACCAATGAAAACGTCCAAGAATCGAAATTTACTGTCGCATATAGCCTGAAATTTCAATATATATATATGTAAGTATTATATCTAAAATACGAATTACGCCACATACTTGCACATTAATGGAATAAAATCCTCTCCTGTTGTAGTAACTAAATTCGTCCAGTTTTGGTTTTGGTATTTTCAATTGTGTAACGTCGACACATCCGACCACATGAGGGAAGGGATTCTCTCTACTCTTCTGAAACTCTTCCATGACAAGTTGTTGTTGGGCTATAGATGGCCATGCTATTTCTTTCTTTAAGCAACATATAGTTCTTATGGTTTTGTAGAAAATTTTGTGGGCAGTGGCCATTGCGATATTGAAACGTTCACTTATTTGCCGATAGGTTACACTACCATTACTTAACTTCCACAAAGTGATGTATAAACTCTGCTCCAAACTGTAAGGGCATCGACCCACGTTTCGTGTTACCCAGAATGGCTTGAGCGCATGCATCAAAGACTGAAAAATGAGATTTACACACTTCTAAAGTATCAATCTTACAATAAACATCGGAATACTTACTTGAAATGTTGAACGAAACTGGTCAAAAAATATATCATCCGGATGCAGTTCAACGACTTTGTAGACTTTTGGAATGCTCAGATACTTCCCACACATACTTTGTAATAACAAATTCCTATTTTTATACTTTAAAAGTCTTCTTTTTTGTAAATTGAGCAATTTAGATTCATTTGGACTATCTTCTAATTCACAAATTAAATTGATTATCAATTTTTCCATTGGAATTGTTTTTGGCGTTCGCAATTGCAATTAAACTAAACAACAAACAAGCATCAGCTGATTGATATCAGCAGCATCAACAACAACACAGCGCATACATGTATGCATTGCAGTGATGCATTTCCGAAAAGAACCATGTTGATGGGCAGCGTTGCTACCCATTGGTTTATTTTAAAAGAATCAACAAGAAAAAACTGGCAGTATCACTAAGAGAGTAGCAAGCTACTTCCTTGTTAAGCGAGTAAATTGCGTATAAAAATTAAGCTAGTAAGCTCAATCGAACAAACATGCTGATTACAAATTTGAGGGCAAAATAAAATACAATAAAATACGTTGATTTGAAACCTAAGGTCAAAAATTCATAATTAATTATGTCGGGTCAAAGATGGCGAGACAGTTCAAAAAATTGGCAAAATTTCTATAAAGTTTTATACTTGGGTTTGATAAGTAAATAAAGACATGACTGTATATGTTCTGACAAAGCTTTTCAAATCTCATTTTTTTGACTATTTCGAGTTTATAAATTTGTCTCGAAAACAACTGTTTTCAGTTGTCTGTCTTTTCTGACGAGCAAATGAAGATGAAGTCATTTTAAAAAGAAATGGAAAATTTAGAAACTCGAAATAGCAAAAAACGGTTTGAAAAACATTCTGCTGTCAGAAAACGACCTGTTAGCAGGAGAAGGAGAAGACTTATTAAAATTTGATTTATTTATTTTAGTTTTTTCGTTTGTATTTTTTGGTCTTTAATCAATATTTGATTTGAACTGGGATATTGTCCTGGCTCAAGACCAATTTGCATCTATATTTAATAGAATGCAAATTTATTTACAAATGGCATGGTGACATTTATTACTTGGCTGCAGAATACCACTATCATGATTTTCATTGTGTCAAAGTTTTTCTCAAGTGGCTTCGCAGCGACTTTTCAACATCACAACCCTCTTTAAGGAAATGATTCTCACAAACGAACGAGAAGCACAATTCACTTGCCGAATATGCGTTTAAAAAAATCGCACCAAGTAATAAAGTGCACATGCCATCTTACAAGTTTGATGTTGAAAAGTCGCTGCGAAGCCACTTGAGAAAACCTTTGACAGGGTGGAAATCATCATAGTGGTAGTCTACAGTCAAGTAATAAATGTCACCATGCCATTTGTAAATAAATCTGCATTCTATTAAATATATACGCAAAATGGTCTTGAGCCAGGACAATATCCCAGTTCAAATCAAAAATTTGAAAAAATTTAGACATAATTACAAATGTTAATGCATTTTTACCAAAAATAGACATCAAATTTAATAATAAAACAAATTAATTTTCGCATGGGATGTGTGTTTGAGAATCGCAGAACATAATATGTAGAGAAATTGATAAAAACAATCGAGATACGCCCTTTCTAGATTAAGTCATCGATATGTATGTAAGTGGGCTTCGCACAGTGGGTCAAAATTAAAAAAAGTAAAACTTTGTTGTAAAGAAGACATAATAAGTAAGCTTTAAAATGAAACTAGTATCCTATACTTACTGGGAGCTTTAAAATCAGACGCCGAGTATGGGGTTTATTTCTTTTCAAAAATATTACATTTGGAGTTACTTTACATTTACTTTTTTGTTACCAAACTAATCATTTCCCATTTATTATTGATCTAACATAACCTATATTTATATATTTGGCAATATAATTATATTTAACTGGCAGATTCCTGCACCCTTTTCCAGGCAAACTACTCAAACCGAAAAATCAAAATTCATTTTCATATTGATTTTTTGTGATCAGTAATATATATCGAGGGCTTATATTCATAAGTGGCTATGAACAAAAACACAACTTTTCAGGAGAGCGTAAAAACTGATTTTCTCCCTAATTTAAAGAGTAATTTTTAATCATTCTTCTACAATTTAATCTAAAAAGGATTACTAATTGCTACGATTAAAGAGTTTTCTAAATTTTCGTATTATTCGCGGTTTTATGTTCATAGCCACTTTTGCATGTTTAAAATTGAGCTCTATGAATGTTGAAATAAGCACATAACCATTTATGCCCCAATATATAAAGGACATGGTAAACAGAAAATACAAATTGGATATTGGAAAATTTTCATTTCCGAGGAAAATATGGCTTGGGCCGTGCGCAGAGGGGGGGTTTTGGGGGTTCAAACCCCCCCAGAGAGGTTTCGAACATATACTTTTTAAAACCTTCTAGACATTCTGAAGCAATAAAATATAGAATTTTTAAGGTCTTTTTAAAATAACTCGTCTGAAAGGGAAATTTTGCAGTAAAACATGATTACATGAACTCCAAATTGTTCGCAAAATTTTTAATTTTTTTACCGATACCACTTCTTGACATTCGACTAGAGCTATATCTTATGAACTTTTAATTGTGTACAGCAATAAAAGTTTGGAAACTTAATAAAAAATCGTTTAGTAACTTAAAAAAGTGTAGATAAGAATCACTATGATATCAATTGAAATCTAAAATATTCTTAATAAAAGCAAATAATTTGCTTGATGGTAACCCGTAGCTTAACTATGAGTGTCAAACTTTGGACAAATTTGTAGTATATCTAATTGAAATCTAAATTAATAATTATGTAAAAATCTATTGGCGAGACGAAATCAGGGCCGTGCGCAGGGGGGGGGGGTTGGGGGTTCAAACCCCCCCAGAGAGGTTTCGAACATACAATTCTTAAAACCTTCTAGACTTTGTGAAGCAATAAAATATAGAATTTTTAAGGTCTTTTAAAAATAACTCGTGGTAATTTTGCAGTAAAATCATGAAAACACGAAAATTACATAAAAAATCGTGAACGCTTTCGTGAATTTCGGAAAAATACAAACAAACTAAACGAATTGTGCCAATTTCAAGATTGTCGCTAATGGAAATTGTTCGGAAAATTTTCATTTTTATTAACCGATACCACTTCTTGACATTCGACTAGAGCTATATCTTATATAGATATAGAGCGCTAAGATGTAACATTTGCGATTGGACATTTTAATGGAGCTGTATCTAAATCTGAACCGATGTGTCCTATTTTCATCACAGATGCAAGAACAACGGTTTCTGTTACTTCCAATGTGTTGACATGTTTACCGCAAAGAAACTAATTTTTCCCACAAAAGAAATGCATTTTTTCTGCGTGTAGGTCTCTATTTTAAAATCTACTTTAAAGTTGAGAAACAATAAGAAATGAGTTTTAACATACTAAAATGTTTGTTATATTTCTCTCTTATATCAAGTATTTTTCAGAGTTAGTATTTTTTGTACATATGTAACAAGTATTATTCAAAAGAGAAATAACAAATTCAGTAACTTGGCTCTACGTAGGTAAACGAAACTATAAAATACAATTATTTGGTTTTTTGGAATTAAAATTTCTAGTTGTCTCTTCTTGCATTTCATCGAATACAAAAAACTGTATTTGTTATTCGAATTTATACATATTTTAGATTATAAAAATGAAGAAACATTTCCAAATATTTTTTATTTAATCGGAATATGCGTATAAAGATTTTGAGTAAACATTTTACATTTTTCTAGATTTTTTTCCATGTCGTACTATCAAATTCCATCATTTCGCGTTAATAGCATTTTGATTCCCCAGTTATCAGGCTAAAATGGGAAAAATGGTGGCTGTAAAGTCAAAAATTGTGAAGAGTATATTTAAAAAAACCGGAGTAACTTTTTATTATACTGAGAATACCAAAATATTTCTTTGGCGTGTGATTGATGACTTCATGGGGAATATTTGTGTATGAAAAGTTTCAGAATTATGAATGGAGAAAGTTAAAATATAAGGAATTGCAACGGCGAATTTTAGATTTTTCATCAATTGCAGCGATTTTCGCGACATATATGTTACAAGCGACCAATCTGACGGATGAAGCTGGCATTTTCCATACAACATTGCCAAGATTTCATGAAAAAAGTTATGGAGTTTACAATAAATCTTATTTACATATTTGGGCCTAAATGGCTATGTGCTTATTTCAACATTCATAGTGCTCAATTTTAAACATACAAAAGTGGCTTTGAACCATCAAACCGCGAATAATAGGAAATTTCGAAAACTTTTTAATCGTAGCAATTAGTAACCCTTTTTAGATTAAACTGTAGAATAATGATTAATAATTTCTCTTCAAATTAAGGAGAAAATCAGTTTCTTCACTCTCCTGAAAAGTTATGTTTTTGTTCATAGCCACTTATGAATATAAGCCCTCGATATGTATGTATGTAATTTCAAGCAAATATTTAATCAAAAGTTATACACTTAGAGAACAAGTCTGTTAATAAAAGCAGCGATTGTATGCTGCCTATCAGCAGACACTTTTCTGCAATTAAAGCTGTTTTTTGCATAACAGCAGTTTTCTGCTATCTTACATCACCATTCTCACTGCTAAAGAGTTTGCAGTCTGCTAAAATTGGCTGTTGTTAATTAAAATATAAAAAGATAAGCGTTCATAAGCGAGTTTAGCTCGAATTTCCTTTTATATTAGCTTGGGACAATATGCGTATCATATATATTGCTTAAAACAGCAAACAGCTGTTTACCATCTCAGCAGATACAAATCTGCTGTCTCTTTTTTAACAGCAGAAAATCTGATCCTTCAGTAGACTTTCTGCTTTCTTTTACTGACATATTCCTTTGAGTGTACTGATAGATGGATTACTGAAATGTAATTTTGCCGACAATGTCTGTCGGATGAATGTAACAAAATATTTCTCGAAGATCCTGGCAATAAAATATGAGTGGTTTACAAAAGCTCCAGTAGTTGGAAAATTAACTAAATATGAGTAAAGTTTCCTTCTTTCAAAGCCATAGTAAATAGTTCATTTGCTAGAACAAGGGTAGTAGATTTACTTAAAAACTTTTCTTTCGGTCTAATAAAAAATTCTTACAATTGAGTAAATTGAAACTTATGTGAATGAATATTTCCAAGGTTTTAAGTGAGAAAAAAATCTGAATTTTTTTGTATGGAAAAAATTCCATTTAGGAAATTTTAACTTAAAAAAGGGTTTTTTCCTAATTTGAAGTTAAAATTTTTACTGAAATTTATGCCGAGTTCTTCATACATTTAAGTATTAATGAACTTATAAAAAACATTTGAAATTGTTTAAAAAATTCTTGAATATTAGTCTAAGAAGCAATTCTCATTCGTTTGCAGAGACTTATTTCTTAAATACTTCCAGTATTATTCTAAACAACCACTGCGAAGGCGCCTATCTTGCCTTCGCAACAATCATGGAGTAATAGCTGAACTCCTTGTGGCAGAGGTATCATGGAACTTTTGAGACATATTTCATGTTGTCATTTTTTTGTATCAGTTTTGCATACTCTGAAGCAAAACTATTTGTTTGATTTTTTTAGTTAAAATGAACTTATTTTAATTTCAACTTTCTCCTTGTATAAAGTAAAATTTTCCTCAGTTTAAGTAAAAATGTACTCGTTTTGAGGAAAAAAAAACAGCAAAATTGTCCTTAGTTTGAGTAATAATAGTTTTAGGAAATTTTCAGCAAAATTTTACTAAGATTTAGTAAAAATTTACTTAGTTTTAGGAAAATTTTGCTTACATTTAGTAAAAAAATACTTGATTTTTGGGAAAAATTTACTTACTTTAAATTCAGGAAAATTTTACTTATATTTAGTAAAAATGTTCTTGGTTTCCTAAATTTTAGTTAATTTTAACTCATTGTAGGGTTAACAAAATAACGTGTGAGTTGATAGCCTAATCAGAAAAATTTGAAAAAAGTGGTTTAAAAAAAAAATTCTCCAAACTTTTAAGACAGATGACATCCAAATCTGAAAATAGTTTGGCATCAAAAACTCATTTTCGAGAAAATGGTTCATAGCCACTTATGAATATAAGCCCTCGATATGTACAAGTTTCAATAAAGTTATCTCTAAAAAACAGTTTTGCCACGCTCCTCTCGCCATCAATTCAGTTTTTATACACTCCACGAGAGTATTATGTCTGTGCATTTGTTTGTAACACCCAAAAGGAAGCGAGTTAGATCCATTGTTAATTATACCGATCGACTTAGAATCATTTTTTGAATCGATTTAGCAATGTCCGTCTGTCCATATATTGCTGTAATCAAATTACAGGTTGCAATTATAGGCCGATCTTAACAAAAAATTGGCACAAGTAAGTTTTGTGGATCAAGGACGATCGCTATTTAATATGAGGCATATCGATTCAGATTTAGATATAGCACCCATACAAAAGTCGCTCCCGATTTGACATCTTCCACTCTAGAAACCACATATTGAACCCGATATTCTTTAAATTTGTCACAACATCTTATAATCCAACTAGAAACACATATGCAGAAATTAGGTAAGATCGGTTCAGATTTAGATATAGTCCCCATACAAATGTCGCGTCCCTATTTCACTTTTTCCGCTTTAAAACCCACATATTGTACCCGATTTTCTTTAAATTTTGCACAACATCTTATAATCCAACTATAAACACCTATGCATAAAGTGAGTAAGATCGGTTCAGATTTAGATATATCCCCCATACAAATGTCGCTCCCGATTTGACTTTTGCCGCTCTAGAAACCACATTCCCATATTCTTTAAATTTGGCAAAACATCTTATAATCCAACTATAAACACCTATGCAGAAAGTGGGTATGATCGGTTCAGATTTAGATATAGCCACCATACAAATGTCGCTCCCGATTTGACTTTTGCCGCTCTAGAAACGACATATTTCCTTAAATTTGGCACAACATCTTATAATCCAACTATAAACACCTATGCATAAAGTGGGTAAGATCGGTTCAGATTTAGATATAGCCCCCATACAAATGTCGCTCCCGATTTGACTTTTGTCGCTCTAGAAACCAAATATTGTACCCGATTTTCTTTAAATTTGGCACAACATCTTATAATCCAACTAGAAACACCTATGCACAAATTGGGTAAGATCGGTTCAGATTTAGATATAGTCTCCATACAAATCTCGCTCCCGATTTGACATTTTCCGCTCTAGAAACGACATATTTTTTTAAATTTTGCACAACATCTTATAATCCAACTAGAAACACATATGCAGAAATTAGGTAAGATCGGTTCAGATTTAGATATAGCCCCCATACAAATGTCGCTCCCGATTTGACTTTTGCCGCTCTAGAAACCACATATTGTACTCGATTTTCTTCAAATTTGGCTTAACACCTCATAAACTAACTAGAAACACCTGTGACTAATGTGGGCTAGATCGGTTCAGATTTAGATATAGCCCCAATACAAATGTTGCTCCCAAATGTTTAACCGATTTTGGCCAAACTATACATCACCTATTTCGTTCCAGGTTTCAATATACCCCTATACAAATGTCCTTTCCGATTTAAAAACACATACATTTGCAGGATACAAAAATCCTTCCCGTTTTCACTTTATTACCGAAATGAATTGTATTAGTATAGAAAGTGGAGTGTATCATATAGTCGGCCCGCCCGACTTTAGCCTTTCCTTACTTGTTCTGGTTATAAAGAAGCTACTCCTGGACTGATAAAATTTGAAGTTGTTCTGAACAAATTGTTTATCCACGTTCAACTTAAATTTTTCTCTTAATATCTTCAAATAAAAGAAGGTTATTTATAATTCCGTTAAACATACCAATTTTTCGAGTTTTCTGATTTTTCAGTCCCAATGGTATGGAGGAAATCAAACAAAGAATTGGGACTACAAAATCTGAAACCGAACATTAAGTTTGATAATGGCCACGTCTTGGCTTAGGGGGACAAATACACTTTCACCATGGCTAATGTCGAATATTAATGAGACTCACTGTACTTTACAATAAACATGGAAAACTATCGACTCACATTGAACTAATTTTTGCTTGCCTATTTATAATTCTTATAAATTATGCTTTATTGAGGTGGGCAATTGCTAATCGGTTAATCGAATCATTCTTTGGGGCAATTTGTAAACCAAGAGCTTGCAACCTGGCAAGAAATGATATCAAGATATTTATTTTATAGCTTTGTCGCACTGAATGCGAAATCTAGCTGGAACGACACAATCTAGTTGAAATGACAAAATCGGCCGAAGTAAAAATGTTCCCCAACAAGGACTTAAAATACCCGCTAATATTTAGATTATTTAAGTTATTTTTTTTAATTTTCTGCTTTATGTGCACCTGAAAGCACCAAAAAGTGAATAAAAGTTTTAGCGGACGAAATGGGACAGAAAGAGATAAAAATGGTTCCAATATTACGACAACATCTAGAATCATGGAATTCGGTGTGTACATCTCTTTAATTGCGTGTAGATATGTAAAATAGAGGGATTTTTCGAAATTCGTACTTTTAAGGGATATAATTGGAAAAGAGAGATACAAATGGTAGCTGAAGTTTAAATCATGAATTCGGTGTATACATTCATTTGACTATTAAGATGCAAAACAGAAAGAAAATAATGTATACTTGCCAATTCACATGTTATTACAATAAAAGTATGACTTTTCCCACATAAAGTGATTTTTTCACATTTTATGAAGCAAAATATTTGGAGTACTATTACTGCCAGAGTCTTGAAGATTTTGTAAGAGTTCATTGGATATTAGTTTGCCCAGTTGTGCAAAAAATGGTCGGTATTGTCATACAAACTATTCACCTCCCAAACTATTATTAACTATATTCAATTGTATGACACCGAGAGTTCTGATATTTTATGTGAGTCCATCTAGTATTAATCTGGGTAGTTGTGCAAAAAATGGGCGGCATTAGGGATGTGGGCGTGGCACATACCATACGAGATCAAAGCCTGTTATGGTGTATTTTCGCATACATGAGACCAGGAGTCCTGAAATTTTGTATGAGTTCATTAAGTTTTAACTTACATAGGCAAAATACAAATGGGTATGATTTATTGGTAGGCGTGGCACCTCTCCGTTCCTTCCGTTGCACAGCAAAAAGTATCTGAAAATTTTGTTTGAGTTCATTGAGTATTAATGTGCGAATTTGTAAAAAATGGACGGTACTGGAAAAGTGGGCGTGGCTCCTCCCAAATAAAGTAAATAAATAACCCTATTAACATTATAAAATCGTTTGTCTGTTTTTAGAATTTTACACAGATAAGAGAGCGGATCTATAGACTCTATATTAAAACAAGTAAGGAAAGGCTAAAGTCGGGCGGGGCAGACTATATGATACACTCCACTATCTATCCTATTACAATTCAATTCGGTAAAAAAGTGAAAAGGAAAGTTTTTGTATCCAAATATATGTGTTTGACAAAAAATGTTATATCGGAAAGGACATTTGTATGGGGCTATATTGAAACCTGGAACGAAATAGGTGAAATATTATATGTATAGTTTGGCCAAAATCGGTTAAACATTTGGGAGCAACATTTGTATTGTGGCTATATCTAAATCTGAACCGTCTAGCCCACTTTAGCCACAGGTGTTTCTAGTTAGATTGTAAGATGTTGTGCCAAATTTAAAGAATATCGGGTACACTATGTGTTTTCTAGAGCGGAAAAAGTCAAATCGGGAGCGATATTTGTATGGGGGCTATATCTAAAATCGGTTAAACATTTGGGAGCAACATTGGTATTGTGGCTATATCTAAATCTGAACCGTCTAGCCCACTTTAGCCACAGGTGTTTCTAGTTAGATTGTAAGATGTTGTGCCAAATTTAAAGAATATCGGGTACACTATGTGGTTCCTAGAGTGGAAAAAGTCAAATCGGGAGCGATATTTGTATGGGGGCTATATCTAAAATCGGTTAAACATTTGGGAGCAACATTTGTATTGTGGCTATATCTAAATCTGAACCGATCTAGTCCACTTTAGCCACAGGTGTTTCTAGTTAGATTATAAGATGTTGTGCAAAATTTAAAGAATATCGGGTACACTATGTGTTTTCTAGAGCGGAAAAAGTCAAATCGGGAGCGATATTTGTATGGGGGCTATATCTAAATCTGAACCGATCTAGCCCACTTTAGCCACAGGTGTTTTTAGGCCGAGCTAATTTTCAGTGGAAACCCCTAAACATTTCTCAAATATCCAGACAATCCTGGCCTTAATATAACAAAAACCGTACAAGAGACCTTCTAAACCAAAGTAGGAGGCACGTATAAAGAGTTATCGCAGTGGACACATGTACAGACGATGGTCATCGAGTCAAACGACTTTTGTATGAACTGTTGTCACGAGGGGTTGAGACTGTTGAACAGCTTCTCTGCAATTGTCCAGCGTATAGTGACACTGGGTTCTGTTTTCTTTGAAAGCTTGATCGACTTGACCAATATAGACGTCCGTAAGATAAAATGTTAGTTAGTTCCGATGAGAAGTGTAAAATCCTGTGGTATCACAATGGACCTCTTCTGGTCAAAGTGAATCAGATGCTTACTTGCTGACTGCCACTACAACCTACTCTAACCTAATAGCTGATGATGCGGTTAAGGCAGCAATACATAAATGGACTATGGTGAGTTGGTAGGGTACATACATGGGCTTGCCATTTAGCTGGAAGAACACATATCCGATGATTGGAACAGAAGTGTACTATAGCCCTTTTCGATTGGGCTTACTAGTAGTAAGCTACTTTCTTATCAAGCGAGTAAATAAAATACAAATATTAAGCTCAATCGAACAGGCCTTATGTCTCATACACAAAGTTGGAAACCATACCGTATGTGCCCACTATAAAGCTATAAGTGCCCTCCCAATTACAAGCAAGATATGGGATGGGCCATTTAAAATTTCAAATTGGAACTACCGATTACTTTGTCTTTGAAAAGTAGGTAACATTATTTTTTTTAATTTTTTTTATTTTAATTTTCAGGTTTATATTTCACATTTGCAAAATGGTGTGTTGCGTACACGTTCGAATAAAATTGGGAAATATTAAAAACTTACTTCCAAAGTAGTAAGAAATTTACGTGGAGAAGAAATCGGCCTTCAGTTCAGCCTTCATGAAGCTCATTTTCATCTCGGTGGCTATGTCAATAAGCAAAATTGCCGCATATGGGGTTCAGAGAACCCACACGTGACTATTGACAAGCCAATGCATCCACATCGAGTCACTGTTTGGTGTGAATTTTGGGCTGTATTGAAAAATTGTGTTGATCGCATTAGGTACTGTCGAGCCAGTCGTGGTAGTCATATGAAGGATATTGTGTTCCATTATTGAATGGCAAAGTTCAACCTTTCCACTAAAACCGGAAATTTGAAGAAATAGTAAGTATTTTTTATAGCTGATTCTAATTTAAAATGGGCCTCCTAAAAACATATACCTAATATGTTTACTACTGATCATATTTTATTTCATTCTGGATAATATTAAAGAAAATCGTATTGACAACTGTCTCATTTTCCTCGACAATAAAGGTACTTTCGACCGTCAAATGTATAAAAACATTAATTATAATTAGAGTGACCAAACCCGGTTTTTGGAAAACCCGGTTTTTTATGTCGGTCTCAACCGGTTTTTCATATTGCAAAAAAGTCCCTGTTTCGGTGTTTGCTTATAATATGCCACTTTTTATATTATCACAAGCATCATAGAACGTTTTTTATTAGGGACCGCAAATTCACTAAAAAATACGAACACAGCAATACTGTGAGTCTAAAATGGTGATGTTCGTCCTAGATTTCACATGCATTTCTTATGGGCAGAAGGCCATTTGACCATTTGCCGCTGCGGATATCGATCAGCCATACATATAAAAATATATGTGATTATTTTTAGAGGTGTTTTCAGAAGCATTTAGCCCACATACGGTTTGACCCAAGGACGAAATATTTTGCAGATCATCAATAAATAAACCAGTGGCGGCAGCATTTTTTTCGCATAATCCTTGAATTTAATGTCAAACTTATGATTTATTTTCTTATTTTCTTATTTTTATATATTTTAGCTTATTCTCTACAAGATATCAGAATCGCAGAATGGGGTAATTGGTACAGAAATATTAGCTGTTTTTAAAAACGATTTCTTATTTCTGCAAGACAACATTTTTAGTTTTTACTGTGTTCACACCTATTTCAAACTGATATTTTGGGAATAATAGATTGATATGCTATTAAAAAATCGTCACATGAATTTTTGGCAATGGACCAAAATGATGCTAATTCTGTCTGGAATGATTGGACTGATTTTCGAAAGATTTCAGTGAATCTGATTATGCATCAGAATTGTTCTATCCCCAAGAATAATGAATAATTTGCCCATTTTTTGCTGTTTCAAGAAAACCCGAAAAAAACCCGGTCCGAACGGTTTTTTATAAAAAGAAAATCGGGCAACCGGATTTTTTGAAATCACGGTTTTCGAAAAACCGACATTGCAGAAAAATCGGGTTTTTGAACACTCTAATTATAAAAAGTAAAAGGGGCGTTAAGTTCGGCCGGGCCGAAATTTATATACCCTCCATCATGGATTGCATAGAGGCTGTCAATTTTCGTAGAAGTAACATTACAGGAAAAAGTAAATTTTTTAATAAAACCAAAACAAATAAAAATACTGAAAATTAAATTTATAAATAAACTAGTCTTTTGTACCCGGCGATGTACGGGTTTTCGTCTTCCTTATGTATGCTCGCAATTTTTGTTTTGTATATTTTTACTTCTGTAAATTAGTTTAAATTAATACTTATTTATTTAAATTCATAAGTTACATTTTTAAAATATAAAAACTTCATGAAAATTTAAGTAATTTTTTCAGCGTTTCTTTAAAGTAAATGAAACATTTAAAAGAAACATTTATTAGAGAGTTAATTAATTATGGTAATTATTTCTAAGAATGTATTTTGTGTCTATTAGTTAAGTTAGTCAGTATTTCATTGGAGTGCTTCGGGATACACTATATTTACAATTTTTCCACCTTGTTCAAGTACATTAAAGTTTTTGGGCTCGAGAGCAAGGAACATATAACTGACCATGTGAAAAATATGGATTTTCCAGATTCAATCCACAAACTTCAAGTGATTGTCCCTGTGCTTTGTTTATAGTCATTGCAAATGCTAGGCGAATCAGAAACTGTAGTCGTTTGAAATCGGATGGTATATCGGTGGGAGTCATCGGATAGCGTGGTATAAGGACATCTTTTCCTTTTGATTTTCCATTTAAAATCGTTGGGCATTAGTCTCTTGACAGAAATTCTAGTACAAATGCACAACCGAGGAGGACTAACATTCCTTAGGAGAATTATAGGTGAACCAATTTTAAGAGATAACATTTGCGGCGGAATTCCTGGAAGGTCCAAAGAATTTCGAAATTCAATTCGATAGTTGACAACTTCATCCGCATTCATGATACTGTCTATCGATTTGTAATGTGTGCAATCACCTAGAAATTTGTTCCAGAATTAAATTATTGATTGGATTAACATCGTTGTTTTTTTTGCAGCCGATATAGCACGGACGTGAAACCACTCTTTGTTTCCATAGTTTGTGGTAATTTGTGAGAAGATTTTCTCGATTAATTGCTGATTTGATTCATGAATGACAATGTAATATTCCTTTTCACTGCATCAACTGATACATTTCCTTTACCAACATCCTGTAGATGTTTCGAAAATATAGCTGCTGAGTCATTGTGATGCAGATGTACACGCATATTGGTGGTCAGATTAATTTTTTGTACATATCGCCAGAGATGCGGGTGCTGATTTTGGAATTACTGGAAGGGTCTGTCGGAAGTCTCCAGCTAGTAAAATAAGAGTTCCACCGAATGGCTGTGTATTTGATATTAAACCTTGAAGTGTCCGACTAAGCGCTTGTAGGGATTTCTTATGTGCCATCCTGTGCCATTCGTCCTCCATCCAATAATGTAGCAGCAATACCGGGGGAAGCAATAGCTAAAGCTATCCTATTTAGATTTAGAGATGGATGTGCGCTAATACCAAACTGGTGAGAAAGGTTTTAACTGCGCCTCCTGGTTCATCGAGAAAAAAGGCCGCCGCTGTCATTTGTTACTGCAGTTATAATTTTGTCAAAGGCCACTTGTTGCTTTGCAATTAATAGAGGTTTTTTGTTGCACAAGCAAATCTTCAACATTGAATTGCCGTTCTCTTAGCAAATCTCGATCTGTAATGTCAATGGTAGAACGTTCAGGCACCACCATTCCTAGTTGATTAAGAGTTTTGTTGCTGATGGCCAGGCATATGTCTTAAATTTTTATCAGCGTATCGTTGAAAATGTTAATCGCAAATGATATAGAATCGTAACGGTGCGATAATGATGCAAAATGTCCTCACTCATACCCTCTTTGAATTTTTCCCACAGGTCTTCTGGGTTAGATGGCGAGCAAGTTCTTAATATTGTCGCAAACAAAGTTCGTATCTGGAGAGGATGATACATTAATGTGGTCCCCCAGTTTCTGACACGCCTCTCTCAACTGCTCTTAAATTTTAAACTGAAGTGGGTCCTCTCACGTTAACTTATAACATTCTCAAATAATAACATTCTGCGTTGTTTGGGTGTACGGTATAAACACGGTCCAATGCATATGAAGCGTAAACAATTTGATACCCATCTACTGGAACACCTTGCTTGGTTCGAGTATGAGGAAACTCGCCAATTGTTCATACCATGACCTCTTATATTCAAGAACCCTTACCTGAACGTAGCGGCAGAAAAAAATCGGCACGTGTTACTTTATAGTCCCTTTTTGTAGCATGACCTTTTTATAGTCAAGGGTCATCCTCTGTTCGTTACAATAAAATATTGAAGTGAATCAATGTATTTTGTTATAGTTTTAAAATATAGTTTTTTGTGATGCCCATTTGTCGTGTCTTCCCCTATTATAGCCAGAAAACGTCCCCTTTCCACAGGCTAGATACAGTAAAATTTTCAAGAGAATCCGCCATTCGTTACATGTTTCGTGATAATTTTAATATATAGTTGGTGTGGGCAGTCTCACGTCCATTTGTACCATGACCATTGTATAGTCACCATTCAGAAACTATCCTCTGAAGTTAGCCACAATAAAATTTTCAAGAGAATTCGCACTTCGGAACGTGTTTTATTTTAGTTTTAAAATATAATTTGTGTGGGCGGTGCCACGCCTCTTTTTCGTATAATGACCTAGTATATCCTGGAACCATCCCTTGCCCAGAAGTTAGCTGCTGTAAAATTATCGAGCGAATCCACCCATCGGTATGCCTGTTGTAATAGTTTTAAAATATTTTTTGTGTGGGAGGTACCACCCCCCTTTGTCCTATCATAACCTTGACTATCCAGGAACCATCCTCTATCCAAAAGATAGATACAGTAAAATTTTCAGGCGAATCGGTCCACCGGTTTGGCGTCCTATACGCAACATACAGAAATACATTGATTTTTATATATATAGATATGATATTTTTATTATTTCAAACCACGCTTATAAGGCATGGCTACCAATACGTTTATACTATATATATCGAAATAATACCTCAAGCCAATTCAAAAAGTAAATATAAGAAAACAATCTTCAAAAATGCTTAAATACCATAAATGTTGGTTGATAGTGAGTATTTCCATCCTATTTTAATTCCAAAAGTACAAATTTTGAAAATCAAGTATCACGTACACAGTATCTTGCACCTAACTTCATGATTCAACCAATTTTTGCCGTATAAGTAAAAAGTACGAATTCGGAAAATTCTTTTTATTTTGCGTGTCTATGCAGTCAGAATTCTATGATTCTAGCTGCGGCCATTTGGTTGGTACATTTTTTATCCCCTTTTCCCCATTTTACCACCTTAAGAGTACGACTTTCCAAAATCTCTTTATTTTATGTGTCTACGCAATTAGAGGGATGTACACACCGGATTTCATCATTCTACACTGAAAGAAAAACGTACGAACGAAATTGTACGTTGCTGCAACGAATTTGGTCATTGAAAGTCAACAAACGTCGGGGTTCGTTGCTGCAACGAACAAAGTTTCGTTGATGGAACGAATCTTGATTTAATGGAAATTATAAATAGTTCCGCAATGAATATGTTCGATGCTGCAACAACTGTATCGTTGCTGAAACAATGCTGTTTCATTGCTGCAACAACTCTTCTTCATTGATGCAACAACTCTGATTCGTTGCTGCAACGACTCTGTTTCCTTGCTGCAACGAACGCCGACGTTGGTTGTCTTTCAATGACCAAATTCTTTGCAGCAACGTACAATTTCGTTGATTTTCAAAAACAAAATTCGTCCCGGCTTCGAACGTTTTTCTTTCAGTATAGATAATTTAGTTCCATGATGACCGCCGACAGTGGACCTCGAAGTGATTATTCGCAACAGCTGCTCAACTACTTAAGGCAGAACTCCAACAACGTGAGAGAGAATTACTATCGAATACATCCCAAAAACACACACACACCAGAAAAATACATAATTTGTGTTTCTCCGATTGTTGCACCAACGAATAAATTGTTGCTGCAACGATATCAGTTTCATTGCTGCAACGAAAAGTGTTCTATTCCAAACTCTTTTAATTTTAATAAATTTTGAATAATATGGATTTGTATAAAACAATGATTATAATCAGAAATTTATAGTTTTTATACCCTCCACCTCCAGGATGGGGGTATACTAACTTTGTCATTCCGTTTGTAACACCTTGAAATATCGACCTGCGACCATATAAAGTATATACATTCTTGATCGTCATAAAATTCTAAGACAATCTAGCCATGTCCGTCCGTCCGTCTGTTGAAAGCACGCTAGCATCTAAACGAAAGGAGCTAGAACGTTCAAATTTTCCATAAATGCGTCTTATAGTCGTAGATCGGTTGGGATTGAAATCGGCCCAAAGGGAAAAATTTTTCCCTCACAAGGACTAAAAATACCCATAATAATCCCTAATATTTTAGCGTATATAAGCATGTTTTTTGAATGTTTCTGTTTATATTTGCTTATAGCAAAAACGTGCACCATAAAGTGATTCTTATTTGTAGGGGTGAAATGGGGCAAAAAAGGGATAAAAATGGTACATATTAAACAACAACAGCTAGAAACATGAAATTCTGTGTTTACATTCCTCTAATTGAGTAGATACCTAATATAAAAGTATTTTTTCCAAATTCGTACTTTTAAGGGGTAAAATAGGAATAGAGGGATAAAAATGGTACCAACCAAACGGCTGTACCTAGAATAATGAAATTCGATGTATACATTCCTCTGATTGCATAGATAAGTAAAATACACGGATTTTTCAAAATTCGTACTTTTTGGGGTTAAAATGAAAAAAGGGGATAAAAATAGTACCAATCAAATGACCGCAGCTAGAGTCATGAAATTTGGAGTATACATTCCTCTGACTGAGAAGACACGGAAAATAGACGATTTTTTCGAAATTAGTACTTTCAAGGGATACAATGGTACAGAGGGATAAAATAGTACCAACTAAACGACTACAACTAGAATGATAAAATTCTAATTGCGTAGAAACGTCAAGGGCGTAAAAATGGTACCAACCAAATTGAATCGTGGAATTCGGTGTATACATTCCTCTGACTGCATAGACACGCAAAATATTTTTTTTTCAAATTCGTAATTTTTCTTTTACGGCAAAAATTGGTTGAATCATGAAGTTAGGTTATTTTGCACTATGTACTTCAAATAATGGTTTTTTAAAATTTGTACTTTTGAAATTCAAATAGAACGGAAATACAACCAACTGTAGCACCCACTATCTACCAATATTTATGGCTTTGAATATACTTTTCAAAATATAAATAGAAGAATAATTATTTTTTGAATTGACGTATTGGTAGCCTTGCCTTATAAGCGTGGTTTGAAATAATTAAAATATTATATTTATTTATAAAATTAATTTTTCAATATTTGTATTTGTTTTGGTTTGGCTATATTAAAAAAATTATATTTTCCTGTAATATTACTGCACTTCTACGAAAACCGACAACCTCTGTGGAATGCATTCCATGGTGGAGGGTATATAAAGTTCGGCCCGGCCGAACTTAACGCCGTTTTTACTTGTTTTGTATTAATTAATGTTTTCCCATGTAAAAAATGAAAGATTGTATTTTCGTTGCATCAACGAATATTGAATTGTTGCAGGAACGAAACTACGAAAAACGAAAAATCGGTTTCATACCATAAACGTTCACATTGTTGCAGCAACGTTTCGCATTGTTGTGGGAACGTAATATTTCATTGCTGCAAACGAAATAGCAATAACGAATCTGATTCGTTGATGTAACGAACGATTTTTCTTTCAGTGTAGCTGTAACCGTTTAATTGGTACCATTTTTATCCCTCTGTACCCATTGTATCCCTTGAAAGTACGAATTTGAAATAAACCTTTTATTTTTTCGTGTCTAGGCAGTCAGAGGAATGTATACTCCGAATTCCATGACTCTATTTGGTTGGTACTATTTTTATCCCTTTTATTTTTATTTTTTTTTTCGTGTCTAGGCAGTCAGAGGAATGTATACTCCGAATTCCATGACTCTATTTGGTTGGTACTATTTTTATCCCTTTTTTTCATTTTAACCTGAAAACGTACGACTTTTGAAAAATCTCTTTATTTTACGTGTCTACACAATCAGAGGAATGAATTTCATTCATTTAGGTGCAGCCGTTTGTTTGGTACCATTTTTATCCCCATATTCCCATTTTACCACTTTAAAGTTCGATAATAAAAAATAAAATAATAATAATTTTATATTACGTATCTACTTAATTAGAGAATTGTACACACCGAATTTCGTGTTTCTAGCTGTTTTCGTTTGATATGTAACATTTTTAGCCCACACTTTTTTGCCTCCTTTCACCCCGTACGCATAAGAATTACTTTATGGTGCACGTTTCTGCTGTAAGGGGATGCACATTAGAGCGTACCAGGTTACAAGTAAAAAAAAGTTCGCCGTACACCTTCGAATATGAAGTATTATTGAAAGGTAGTTTCAAAATTTTTTTTTTATTTTTTTTATGCCGAACGTAGGGGTCGCGCTTTTACATTTTTCTATATAACTTCTGCATTTATAAACGGATTTTAAAGTGTGATACATCGATGTTTTTGTCTCGACGAGGCCGATTTTTTTGAAAATCGACATACTTCCTTAGGAAGAGTTTCATGATTTTATGCGAGCTTTAATTTTCTGATATTAGAGTGGTACATTACGATAGTAGCAACTGAGATATGATGGGTAAGTACCAGAAGGGGGTGCTTGAGCTCAATGACTTCAAAGACAAAAAAATCGGCCTCATCGAGACAAAAACATCGATGTATCACACTTTAAAATCCGTTTATAAATGCAGAAGTTATATAGAAAAATGTAAAAGCGCGACCCCTACGTTCGGTATAAAAAAATAAAAAAATTTTTTTTGAAACTACCTTTCAATAATACTTCATATTCGAAGGTGTACGGCATTGCACATACCCAATATCAAGTAAGTACAAGCAGACATATTGAAAAAACATGCTTAATTACTCTAAAATATTAGGGATTATTATGGGTATTTTCAGTCCTTGTGAGGTAAAATTTTTTCCCATTCGACCGATTTCGCACAGTTGCAATCCCAACCGATCTACAACTATATGCTGCTCCTTTCGTTTAGATGCCAGCGTGTTTTCAATAGACGGAAAGACGGGCGGACATGGCTAGATCGTCTTAGCATTTTTTGACGATCAAGAATATATATACTTTATAGGTCCTCAGGTCAATATTTCGATGTGTTACAAACGGAATGCAAAGTTAGTATACCCCTATCCTGAAGGTGGAGGGTATAAAAATTCGCTAAATTAATACACATTTACAGGAAAGATTTCCCAGGACCTTTCAACAACAAAGGAGGCTTCAGGCTGGATCTATCTCGTGATCACTTCAATGTGTTCTTGCATAGATGCTGTATCGAGAGGTAACTGACTAATAACAAGTGTCGGGAGGATGCTTAATCTCAAGGGCTTTGGATGTGCCTTTGCAAAAATTTTGTGATCCGACTAAGTCCCTGGACCCAAATAAATAAATACTCATGTGTGTTTTGTGGGATTTATAAAAAGTGAATATGTATTTGAGTTTTATTTTCTTTTCTTCAACTATCGTCCTTTCTATTCTTATACGTATAAATAAAATTTGTTCATTGAAGGCACTTGACATGTAAATTCACACTCGTACATAAAAGAAATATTGAAAAAAAAAATATTCAAAATTGCAAATACAATACAGATTTACAAACATACGTAGTAAATAGTTATTCATTACATCTAAAAAAACACATACAAACTTAAGTAAAACACAGTTAAAACAAATAGAAAATTGTTTTTCTTTTATATAAATAATTAAGTAAATTTTTGGCACATCGTTTGACAATTCTTTGTTTTGTTCATTTGGTTTCTTTTGGGGTTTTTTGTTTTGGTAAAAATTACAACTAAATAAAGTACTTCGTAAACTTAAAAAAGTAAAAATCTCATAAAAACTTAGCAATCTTTGGTTCTAATTAAGTCATTTCATTTGAGTATTTGCATTTGGTAGGTTAGGCAATCTTCTGGCCGATTAAACCTTGTCACTGGCTTCATCATCGCTGGTGGAACCCGAACTGCCGCTGGCGGCTGTTTTCGGCTTTGCATTGCCATTTGACATTTTCACATCCGTTTCGGTTTTTTGTGGCGGCTGCTGGGGGTGTGTGCAACGTGGCTGCTGTGTCAATGCTTCGATGGCCACCACGGTTCTTTCGAGTAAATTTAATAGTCTCTCCTCTCTAGCATCCATGCGTCTGAGCAGTTCTTCGTCCCGTTTCTCACGCCTCTTAAGGTATTCTATCAATTCATAATTTGTGCTGTCACCATCGGTGGAGGTCGATAATTTCCGTTTGGTTTTCGGCGTTTCTGCACTGCTGCACTCGGTTAGGTTGTCCGTGTCGACAATGACATCTGGATGGAGAATATTGTGATCGATATTATTCGGGTAGAAATTACCAGGCCTGTAAGGTAAACGAAAAAATAGTTTAATAATTTAGTTGGGAAGCAAACAAATAGAATATATGTAATCTCTAAATATGTTGTAAAGAATGGACAACTTTAATACTCTAGTCATAAATTGATGGTCACTGGCAATCAAGTTAATGCTTGGAGGATAATTCGATACCAGGGAACCATTCGCTAGTAGTCTCTATGATATACTACCAAATACCTTCTCAGTCACAATAGTTCGCAATGCTGGCGGGTCATTGGCCAGTCGAAAACCATGTGCGACGAAGGAAACTACAATTCAATGATCAATCCCGCGGTGCCCGGATTTATGTGCCGGATTCCTCGGATATGAATTTCACAGACCAAGAGCTGCCACCTCAACAATACATATACATATATATAGAGGGTGGGTCATGACATTTAAAATTTGAACTACCGATTACTTTGACTTTTGGTAGAATAACATTAATGTTTATTTTAATTTTCAGGTTTCTGTCTGACATTTGCAAAATGAGAACAAAATTGGGAGATATTAAAAACTTACTTCCAAAGTAGTGAGACTTTAACGCAAACTGTAAGAAATTTACGTGGAAAATTTTCGTGTTTTCAGATGAATGTCATTTTCATCTCGGTGGCTATGTCAATTAGCAAAATTGCAGCATATTGGGTTCAGAGAACCCACATGTGATTATTGAGAAGCCTATGCATCCACAACGAGTTACTGTTTGGTGTGGATTTTGGGCTGGCGGCATCACTGGGCCATGCCAAGCCTGTCGTGGTAGTCACATGAATGATAATATGTTCCATTATTAAATGACTAAGTTCAAATTTTCCAATAATACCAGAAATTTGAAAAAAATAATCAGTACTTTTTTATAGCCGATTCTAATATAAAATTTTATATGGCTATACCCTACAGCATAACGATTACAATCGTAGCTGTGGTAGAATAATGTAATATAACTTCTTTGCGAGTCTAATAAATTCATAGTACATGACCCTCGACTAAACTATTACTTCGTGAGATTGGCGAATTATTGGAAATATAAAGAGTGATTTTTTTGAGGTTAGGATTTTCATGCATTAGTATTTGACAGATCACGTGGGATTTCAGACATGGTGTCAAAGAGAAAGATGCTCAGTATGCTTTGACATTTCATCATGAATAGACTTACTAACGAGCAACGCTTGCAAATCATTGAATTTTATTACCAAAATCAGTGTTCGGTTCGAAATTTTTTATCGACAAATTTTGTTCAGCGATGAGGCTCATTTCTGGTTGAATGGCTACGTAAATAAACAAAATTGCCGCATTTGGAGTGAAGAGCAACCAGAAGCCGTTCAAGAACTGCCCATGCATCCCGAAAAATGCACTGTTTGGTGTGGTTTGTACGCTGGTGGAATCATTGGACCGTATTTTTTCAAAGATGCTGTTGGACGCAACGTTACGGTGAATGGCGATCGCTATCGTTCGATGCTAACAAACTTTTTGTTGCCAAAAATGGAAGAACTGAACTTGGTTGACATGTGGTTTCAACAAGATGGCGCTACATGCCACACAGCTCGCGATTCTATGGCCATTTTGAGGGAAAACTTCGGAGAACAATTCATCTCAAGAAATGGATCGGTAAGTTGGCCACCAAGATCATGCGATTTGACGCCTTTAGACTATTTTTTGTGGGGCTACGTCAAGTCTAAAGTCTACAGAAATAAGCCAGCAACTATTCCAGCTTTGGAAGACAACATTTCCGAAGAAATTCGGGCTATTCCGACCGAAATGCTCGAAAAAGTTGCCCAAAATTGGACTTTCCGAATGGACCACCTAAGACGCAGCCGCGGTCAACATTTAAATGAAATTATCTTCAAAAAGTAAATGTCATGGACCAATCTAACGTTTCAAATAAAGAACCGATGAGATTTTGCAAATTGTATGCGTTTTTTAAAAAAAAAAGTTATCAAGCTCTTAAAAAATCACCCTTTATAAAGGTCCCCTTTAATCATATAAAGGGTGGTTAAATTGTAAACGTCAAGTTTTTTCTCCATTTCATTTGACATTTCTCAATTTCAGACTAACTCAATTTGAACCATGAAAAGATAAACAATCGAGCAACGCGTTTAAGTTATTCAGGCTTGAACTGGGATATTGTCCTGGCTCAAGACCATTTTGCATCTATATTTGTAAATTTATTTACAAATGGCATGGTGACATTTATTACTTGGCTACAGACTACCACTATCATGATTTCCACCCTGTCTAAAGGTTTCGTTCAGGCTTATTATGAAAATGGGCGTTCAAATCAAAATGCATATCGTGCACTTCGTGATTTTGTCGGTCAATTTAATCGTCCAAATGTGCGTACAATCGGAAAAATCGTGCAAAAATTTGAGCAAACCGGGTCTGTAGGAGATGTGAAAACACCAGTGCATGCTCGTACAGCTCGTGCTGCAGAAAATATTGCTGCTGAAGAGCCGTCCACCTCAACTCGTCGTCGTGCCCAACAATTGCACCTCTCTCTTTATGCATAATGTTCATCAATGACATTATGCATAAAATCTTGCATTTACACGCTTACAAGGTGCTATTGATTCAAGAACTAAAGCCTCTTGACCATTCTAAACGTCGTCAATGGTCAGAATGGTGGCAAGAAATGACAACAGTGGATGATCAAGTTTAGAAAAAAATCATCTTCAGTGATGAGGCACATTTTCACCTCAGTGAATTCGTCAAAAAGCAGAATTGCAACATTTGGGCGAATGATTGTCGAAAAACCAATGAACCCACAAAAAAGTGACTGTTTGGTGCGGTTTATGGGCACGTGGCATCATCGGGCCGTATTTTTTCCAAAATGAGGCCGGTCAGGCAGTTACTGTGAATGGTCTTCGCTATCGTGAGATGATAACGAACTTTTTATGGCCCGAATTGGAAGATATGGATGTGGGCGATATGTGGTTTCAACAGGACGGTGCCACTTGCCACACAGCTAACGAATAAGATAATGCGATTTGACATCGTTGAACTTCTTTCTTTGGGGTTATTTGAAAGAAAAGATGTACGTCAATTAGCCAGCAACAATTCAAGAGCTAAATGATGAGATAATTCGGCACATTAATGGCGTAGGACCTCAATTTCAATTCATCGACGCGTCAGCGTCATCGAAAATTTTGACCATCGGATGGAGGTGTACTGCCGAGGTCGCAGCTGCCATTTGGCCGATATTTTGTTCCATACATAATTGAACCATACCAATATTATCAGAATAACAAGTAAGAAGGCGTTAAGTTCGGCCTGGCCGAATCTTATATACCCTCCACCACGGAGTGCATTCCACAGTATTACCAGCAGATTAAAGGATGTCGACTTTACATAGAAGCACAGTACCATATTACGAAAATTTTGATATTTTTATGCACATTATTGTATTTGTTTACTATTTCAAACTATAATGTATACTTAATTAAAATCGAAAAAAATAAAATGCTGAAATTGAGGAAGTGAACATGCCTAAATATTAGGCGATTGTCAGTCGCCATTAGAAGAAAGTGATAAGAAAAGTATACATTTTAAAGATATCCCCATTCGCCCCATTCACCGCCCAAATGTACAAATTTCGAAAAAATACCCTGTTTCGAGTCTTCATAGTCAGAATGTATACACCGAATTTCATGATTTCAACTTCAGCGGTTTGGTAGGTCCCATTTTTATCACTATTTTTAATTATATCCCTTAGAAGTACGAATTTCGAAAAATCCCAATTAGAGGGATGTACACACCGAATTTCATCATTCTAGCTGTATTCGTTTAGTTTTTATCCCCTGTAGCCATTGTATCCCTTGAAAGTACGAATGTGGAAAAAACGCTTTATTTTTCGTGTCTACGCAGTCAGAGGAATGTATATATCGAATTTCATTATTCTAGGTGAAGCCGTTAGGTTGGTACTATTTTTATCCCTCTATCCCCATTTAACCCCTTTATATATACTTTTATATTATGTATCTACTCTATTAGAGGAATGTACAAGCCAAATTTCGTGTATCTATCTGTTGTCGTTTGATAGGTACCATTTTTATCCCTTTTTGTCCCATTTCCCCCCCCTACAAATAAAAATCACTCTATGGTGCCCTTTAATGCTATAAAGAATGCGCATTGCAAATATCAAGTAAATACAAGCTAATATGTCCTTTTGAGGGAAAAATTTTTCCCTCTGGGCCGATTTCGTCCACTTTCAATCCCAACCGATCTACAACCATAAGACACATTTAGGAAAAATTTGAACCTCCTAGCTCATTTCGTTCGGCCGCTATCGTGCTTTCAACAGACAGACAGACAGACGGACATGGCTATATCGTCTTAGAATTTTACCACGACCCAGCATATATATACTTTATGGGGTCTCCGATGAATATTTCAAGGTGTTACAAACGGAATGACAAAGTGAATATACCCCCATCCTGGAGGTGGAGGGTATAAAAGGAAATGACAATAATTTCCTAAATAATTTGTGTTTTATTCAAAATCAACATCGGCCCTTAAAATTTAACCATCCTTTATATCAATCTTTCAGTCTGGAAAGTTGCTTTAAGGTACTACTTGACGCTCCCTACACATAAAATGAGTCGTCGCAAAGTTGTATTTGACAGAAGTCGTACGCAGCGCTTTTTCGGAAACACGTAGATATAAAGCTTTGTTGGTGAGCACCAACGCTTTTTATTTACCTTGCCCAATAAGCTGTTAAAGAAATGTGCAGTGACGTAATGCACGAGGCTTAAACCTCTATACAAAGTGTATAGAGTGGTGTTGTGGGAGTGACTTGACTCGATTCATATCGAGCCATACGTGTTGTTGTAGATGGGTTCTCATCCTACGAACATAGGTTAACTGCAGGAGGCCCTGTGGTACTCCCTTTACCTATTTCTTATTTTCATCGACGACCTCTTGGATCGGACTTCGAATCCAATCTACTCATTCGCGGATGACAGCAACCTCTGTCATTCAAACTCATTCGATCATAGACCAAGTCGTCAAGAAATTGAGGACAAAAAGCGATTGATAGATGAGTCGCTCAGCCAGGTTTTACTGGCCATTTCCGAATGGGGTCAAGTTATCAGAGTTGTTTTTAAAGCATGTAAGATCCAGTGGTCCTTGTTGTCTCACAAGCGATTCACTGATCCAGTGGTATCGTCGATTTCAATAAACGGTGTCGATATTGAGCAATCAGATGCGATGTTCGTTGAACTAAACATGTATTCGAAGTGTCGAAAGAAGCGTTCTTAAACCGGTGTAAGAAATACTTCACTCCCTCGGATCTTCTCAACATCTACACTACCTACATGGAATACAACTCCCATATATGGTCGGGTGCTCTAGGTTATTCACTGGATCTACTTCACCGTGTCCAAAGGAGGGCGAGGGTGTTGATATGAGACGGTAGGATAACCAATTCTATTGTTTCCCTTGAACATCGTCGTAATGTGGGTTGTGTATTCTTGTTCTAACGGTGTTTGTTCTTCGGATATTCGTGATCTTATACCGCCCGTGAGAACGTTCGGTAGAGATACGCGACTTTCCAGGAACTCTCACCGATTTGATGTCGATTGGACAACCTACCAAACCACACATTACAGAATGAACTCGTTCTTCGCTCGGCAGATATCTTCCCAGCTAATTACGATATTCAGAAATTCAAAGCAGAAGTCAACAAACACCTCTCCCTCTTTCCTCCTTCCAATACCTCTCCCTCTTTCCTCCTTCAATTTATAGAGGACATCCCCCGAGTGTTGGTTCAGTGAAAAAAAGCCTATGACCGTGAATGTTTCCATCGGCAGTCACGTATTGTGAGATTGGAACGAATATTTTGGAACATACAACAGTTGTAAATGATGGTTTTAGAACAGAACACAGAATTTTTCAAGTTACTGTCGTGATTAAAATATTATTTAGAAATATAGTTGTGTACCTCAAGGAAGTAATCTTGGTTCCGTCCTATTTATCATTCTAATATTCTCATGCAATATGAGCGAATTATTTAAGTGCCAAATTTTCTTGAAATCGAAGGTGTCGTAAGTTATATCTATCTTGCAGACATATCTAATGTACAACATGATGCAAATTCTTCCACATCAAGATACCTTCTTTAAAAAGGCTACATATTCGGGGGTAAGCCGAACACTGGAAACTTCCCCAACAAAGAAATATTTTATGCTGCTAATGTCGGCGCTGACCAAGTGTCCCAAGGCTACCAAGAAAACTGAACCCAGCCGTCTCCCAGCGATAGTCGGACAGAGAATAAGAAATTATTTTTCGGAAACGATAGAGAGGTGCAAAGGAGTCCCCCCAAAAGCCTTTCGAATTCCTTATCATCAGATCCAAGACAGCGAAAACTGTAGCATACCACCCGTCACATTTAATCCTATCCTAGACCAGTGTCATTTCCCTCTATGTCTAAGTAGTAAATTAACTTCACATTAATTTTCCACTTACCCATTATAATTTGTTTGCATCAACTGTATATCATCTGGATTGAATTCCCCATCCGACATTGGTTCCGATCTAAAATAATCCGTATCACTTCGATTAGTTCCATTACCATGATTTCGTCACAAGTCTATGTTGTTATACAAGATACTTACTTCATTGAAACGTTGTTATCGTTGGTTTGCAGATTCAGGGCGCCATTGCAGTCTTTTTCGAATTGTTGGGCCAGTGCTTCTTTTAGGCCATTGGCCGCCGCCGCTGCCACCGCCGCACCGCCACTGAGATGAGCCTGCAGGAGATTGTGGGCTGCGTTTTCGGGCATATCATCCGGCATATCGTGTGCATCGTGATCCTTTCGCGACAGCTGCAAAGCCATCGGCGAAGAGTCGTCGTAAACACTGCCATTGCCGCCACCGTTGGTGGCACTGGGCTCATTGCCCAACTGAGCCTCTACAAAGTGATTGGGCAGGAAACGATCCATTTTGCTATTGCTATTCGAGTCATTGGAATGGACCGCAGCCAAACTCTGAAGTAGATTGTGCTGAGCGACCACCGCCGCCTGTGTCTGTTTGTCCAGTAAGGCACCGAATTCGGCCGCCTGTCTGCGCCGATGATAGTACGACAGTTCGTCTTGATTCTTAGCCAGCAATGCTATGCGTTTACTGTTGGAACCCCAGCATTCGCCGCGTTGCTCTTCGATCTCTTTGAAGAGAAACATGTAGGGCCAATTACGTCGCACGTGCCTCTCGGGATTTTTCTTGAGCTGTGTATAGATCTTTTTGAGATTCTCATAGCGATTGCAACACTGTTTCGCCGACCGCTTGCGAGCACTGTAACGATTTAGAACTTCGGCTACCATTTCCCAGACGCTGGCATGATTTTTGCGATTCGATTGAAATGCACTTTGTATTCGTTCCGATTTAACGATATTAAGCAGGGCTATTGATTCGGGTACATTGAAATAACTCTCCGGTGTACGGGGTGCGCGATGATGGTGATATGAGTTAATGGAAGCCTTGGTTTCCTGAAATGATTAACGACGATGAGGGTAAATACAAGATTTGGAGATTCTAAAGCATATCATTCTATTACCGTTTCAGAGTTATTTTGTTGATTTTCATCTTCGGTCGTGTGCGGGATAACATTGTTCTGCAGGCGCTCCGGTTTAACGATGTTGAGCAGAGTTATCGATTCCGGAACATTGAAGAAATTTTCAGCTGCCCGCGTATTATGATGGTGCTGAAAAGCATTTGTGGATGTTTCTGTATTCTGAAATGAGAATGGAAGAATTTGTATTTGCGGAAGTGAAATTTTATTTCTTTTTTTAGATTTAAGATGAAATTGCTGCCAATGAATTTAGATTTTTAATCTGAAGGCATAGTAGAACTTCGTCCACACACGTAACTTCCCTCTGCTCTTCATACACATAGTTCCAAACCGAATGGAGGAGTCAGCAAGATTTATTCGTAGTGTCCACACTACATATACCCAGTTGCGGAATATATGATATCGTTGGAAAAGATGCCGGAAGAAGGCATGCAAAATGTTTCAGTAATGCCTCGAGTTATTCTTACTTAAGGGAAGTTATTATTTTAAAAATCCAATTTCAATGGTTTCCTTTGTTGGAATGAAGATGACATTCGAATTCCGCTACTTGCTAGGACTACAGTATGCACGAATAGGAAGTACAGATACAAATCTAATGGACAAACACGATATTTGCCGGCAGTTCTTGGGTCACAGACAAGGAAACCTTATTAACTACATATAAAGCGATAGGCCGGTCCGTGGCAAACTATGCGGCGCCAGTGTGGTCAGCGAACGTGAGTAATACGCAGTGGAAAAACATCCAGACTTGCCAAAATGCTGCCCTGAGATCGGCAACAGGCTGTCTCCTCATGTCATCTATAGACCATCTACATGAGGAGTCAAAGGTCGTTTCCGTACGTAGACACAATTTTATGTTGTCTACGCAGTATCTGCTTGGATGTTATCATAGTAGACACCCCAATCATCATCTTATGACACTGCCACCTCCGCCCAGGCAGGATAAGGATCTAGAGAGAGAGGTCCAGAGGTACAAGAGAGAACCTCTAGATCAGCGCGCGTATGAGGCAGGTTTGAACGATTTTCATCGAGATGCAGTCGCAGCAGCAGTCAACAATTACGCCGTGAATATTGTTATAGGAGACCATCCCCCAGACATCTCATCGGAAGAAGAGCAGCTGCCGCGACGAACAAGATCGGCACTGGCACAGCTGAGATCAGCCTCAATTCATACTGGCCACGGATTGATGGCAACGTGCAGAACATCTGCCCCGCGTGTAACCACGGCTCTCACGATACGTACACTTCTGCAACTGCCCAACCAAACCAACTCAGCTAGTCCCCAGGTCACTTTGGTCGCAGGTGGCCATATTCCTAAACCTGGAGACAGACGTAGCAGCTCTACAAGAAGACGAATAAAGAATAAACGGACAACTCAACACAAACACGAATACATAAACAGCATTTACAACGACAACAATCGAATCTGGATAAGTGAAACCTGTATAAGTGTGAATCCTCTATTAGTGGGATATTTTTGCAGGTCCCCGACCGCTTCATTCAAAAATCTCTTTAAGCGGGAATTTGAACCTTTTTAAGTGACATTTAATTGTTCGGAATTTTCCGCTACAAGTGAGATATTTTACTCGTTTACATCTATGAGTGGGTTTTCAGTTTCACTGGGGACATCTATAAGTAAGATTTTTGCAATTGCATTACCTCTGTTAGTGGAATCTCATACTGGGAGAGATATTTCTTTGTCATTGTGGTCGTTTTTGTCAGACTTCCAAGAAGTGGAATATCGATTGATGACATGGTTAAAAGTTTATCAAAGTAAAAATAATCCAATAGTCGGACAGGCGATTGAAGGACAGACTTTAGAGATTGTCACATCTTTAGGAATCTCTCAAAATGTCGCTAGCTATACTTTGTACACTGTGACAAATGATGATGATAAATTATAAACCTATATAAGTGGGAATAAACGATCTGACTCTTGAGCTCCCACTTATCCAGGTTCGATTGTACTACAAAGTCTCACTAATGCCGAACCTCTCTCAATACCGACCATATGATTTAAGGCCCTCGAACAGCTGATGGATCCCACAAGCATAGCATATTCAGAAAAAACCGGAAATGGAAACGAAAGAAAACACACCTTCGGTGTGCGCGAGCCTTTATTCGTAGGAAGCCTTCAAGGAATAATGGTTCGACACCTTCGAAATCAGCCGACTGCCGTGTCAATTTCTGGTTGTGATTGCATTTGTAGATTTGGCCTACTAACTGTCTTTGTAGCCGCTCAGTATGCATATACAGCCCGCCTTTCCGCTGCTGTGTAGATCCGCACAGAGTACATCGCTATACCAACCATATGATTTAAGGCCCTCGAACAGCTGATGGATCCCATAAGCATAGCATATTCAGAACAAACCGGAAATTGAAACGAAAGAAAACACACCTTTGGTGTGCGCGAGCCTTTATTCGTAGGAAGCCTTCAAGGAATGATGGTACACATAGGCCTTTTCGACACCTTCGAAATCAGCCGACTGCCGTGTCCATTTCTGGTTGTGATTGCATTTGTAGATTTGGCCTACTAACTGTCTTTGTAGCCTCTCAGTAGGCATATACAGCCCGCCTTTCCGCTGCTGTGTAGATCCGCACAGAGTACATCTGTACATGTAGGCAAAATTTACATTCATCCATACCATGTGAATGTGCTGTCCATTAAAAATGCAATATATTTACATTTATTTGTTGCAAGTGTTCTGTGTGTGGGCCGCATACGAGTAGGTACGTCTTAGTGGTCAGTAAGATGTCGTCTATTGGCCATCATTTGATGGTGTTACCCGCCGAGAGGCCGAACGAATAAAGAGAGCACAGTTACATATACGATTATTTATAGACCACAACAAATTGAAAGTGTTTTTACCAGCATTCGATTTGCTCTTTTGTTTTCATCCGACAATTACTCTGGGATTTTGTTTTTCAGTATAAAGTGATGACTATGAATGGGAAACATTTGCGTAAATATTTACAATGTTTTCCAAAGTGACGTATTATTGTTTTATTTCTTCCTATTTATATAATACATATATGTATGAATAAATATATATAATATATATACGCTTGTTCGAGGACTAATTGTATTTTCCCGGAATTTTTCGCCATTTTTATATCCACCACAGAGTGGGGAGTTTGGGAAAAACCTGCAGTTTGTAAGTGGCTGGCCCGATATTCATGAAAATTCACAGCGTTGTAGTTGAAGTGTACGAACATTAGCTTTAGCTTTATTAGAGCCCATACATGATGAGTTCTGAAGAAATATGATAAACTCAAAAGAAGTATGAAATATTTAACAAATCTATATTTATGGCTGGATTTGGTTTCCAACAGCCAATTATTATAACTGATTTTTCAGCTCTAGCGAATGTGGACCTCATAGGTCTATTATTCGATACAAATGTGGTTTCGCGAACAAGATAAATAGCTGAATTTGGTAAGGGGAAGGAGTTATTCACAGACTTTTTGAATAGACTGCATTATATGAAAACCTGTTCTATGTCAGGCGGCTTCGTTGGGTCATAAATACATCTTTCGAACTGTCAATCCCTCGGATAGATTCTTGAAAAAAAGATCGAAAAGGATTCCTTAATGTCTCATACAGACGAATTTTTATTCATTTTAATTTGTAGACACGATTAATGAAACCCCCTTTGTTCTCCTTGGACCATCTTCAATTGACGGTTGTTCTAAAGCATGGTTTTTAATTTGCCACTAGGAAAAAGTCTTTTGTATCCAGCCTGAAGAATTGAGATATTCGCCGTCAATGTCCTGAATTGTTTCCCGAGTTCCTAGAGCCGTTGGTTTATTGAGTGAGAAGTCGAATAAGAAGTGCGTTCCAATTGGCCGTCTCTTCCGATGTGACTTAGAAAGGTTGGTTTGTCAAGTAGTGCCTTAAGACACCATTTTGAATGGACCACGCAACTCGGAAAGGTCTATTATATCTAACATGAAAGATTGATTATATATTTAATATCAATTTACGATATCTCATCAATACCGTGTAGTAATTTCAAATGCTCTAGCCGTGGGCAGCCGCAGAAGAAGTGATCGACTGCCTCTTCGTTATCGCAGCTACGGCAGTGATCGTTGAAGCTTCATTCATCGCTCATGGTTTCTAATTGGCCAATGACCCGTCAGCACTGCGATCACTCTTGATTCGTTCCTTCTATTCTTGGAAGGCTCTGGTACTCTTTTGGTATATTGAGACCAGGTATTTGACAAGTATCAAACAAATTTTCCATTTGAAATTAGCTCGGTCTAGTTTGTGCATGAAGATACCAATTTAAGAAATTCTGTCGGTAGCAACACCAACTTCTCGCTAGGTTACTTAAAACCGATCCCATTCTCACCAAATCGCATGCTCGTTCGTTCTCATAAAAGTCCCTATATCCCGGGATTTATATTAGAGTGACTTCATACAGACAACTCTGTCTGTAAAGCACATCAATGCAGTGACCTACTGTTGTAGATGTTTTGCGGTTAGATCTAAGAGACAGAATAGCAGTTTGACTGTCTACAAAGATTCCTATGCGACCCGTTGAGAAAAGCATGCATGCTTCCTTAATTGCGAAAGACACTGCAGTTGCAAGGATGTCGGAATGCTAGGTTAGCTTTTGCTGACGGGAAAGCTATTTGCTGGGAATCGATTCCACATACGGATAGTACGGGCGAAGAACGAAACAAACACCATGCAAGTATCGATAGAACAGGGATGCACAACCCACATTACGATGGTGTTCAAGGGAAACAATAGAATTGGAAATCCTACCAAAACCATCGCCCTCCTCTGGAGGCGGTCAAGAAGCTGCAGGGAAGATCGTGGAGCAACTGACCATATGTGGGAGTTGTATTCCATATTTGGGCTGATGAATGTAGTGTAGATATTGAGAAGATCAGAGGAAGTATCTGGCTAACTTTTGGATTTGAGCCGATGGAAACAAATATTAACGTTATTTGAGGAGCTGAATTGAATTGAAAATACACAGAGGGAAGAGCAAATGCGGATGTTATATGATCACAAAAAGTGGACAAAATATTACAACTGTTGGGCTGTAATGCTTGAAACTTGCTTGTTCTAATCCAATTACTTTAAATCATCCAAATTTGTTATTTTTTTTTAAGTTCCTGATTGCAATAAACCCCTAAGAGAACAAGTAAGTAAACTTCAGTCGGCTAAACCGACTTATATATACCCTCACTCTTAGAGAACATATATACGGAAGTTATAAGGAATACAATTTTATGTAGGTCAGAATAATTTATGTGGATGGTGCTAGTGGGTCGTGTCACATGATCCCAGCTGTGAAAACATGATCATATATCAAGTCATAGTGGATTCCATGCACCAGTATATAAGTTATAAAGGATTTAATATTACCTAGGATAGAGACAATTGTGTGAGAGGTACAAGAATGGGCGTGGCTAAAGCGTAAATATTTTTTAGGTTTAAAGTGATTATAAAAACATTTTTAAATATCAATTTGCAAATTATATTGACTACCCGTAGGGATGTTATGTCGGTTTTAATCAAAGTTTATGTAATTTTGTGTGGGAGGTACTAGGTGTGACAATATCGCCCATATTCCATGCGAATATAACTTCTATAAAAGCATTCTCAAATATCAAATTTCACAGTATTCCGATCATCCTTATAAAAGTTATAGGAACTTTATGTAGGTTACGGTGATTTGTGTGGGAGATATTAGAAGGGGCGTGGCAAAACTAGTCATATTTAGTACATTTAAAGTGATTATAAAAGCTTTATCAAATACCAAAATTTAGCCGATTCTGAGTATCGGTGAGGAGTTTACTTTAGTTTTAATTTAATATAGGAATATGGGTCATTTGTGTGGGTGATACCAGAAGGGGCATGACAATTTCGCCCATCTTCGAACTTAAACTAAGTTTGGGAAAAACTTGCTCCTTTCGAGAGTTATCGTGTACACCAGCCAGCCAGACGGACGGAAATGGCTCAATCATCTTAAAATAAAACGGATTTGGTCAAAACATATTTAGGGTCTTAAGTCCCTCCTTCAATGCGTTACACTTTTTGTCTGCCCCAAATGATATATACCCTCCTACTCTGTAGAGTGAGGATATAAAAATATCATGAGACATTGGAGACCAACGAAACGTGGAGTTTATTGAAATCAACTAATGTGGCGATTACGATTTTTTTTAAATGTGCATTTTTGCAGTGCATTGCGTTGGCGAAAGGAAGAAAAGGTATTGTAAGGAGGAAAAAGGGAGTAGTGTCTGTTGACATCTTGTTGAAACCGTACAGCGTTAAAAGGGATTCAATTCGACGCAGTTCAGCAAAGAAAAACTCTTTCAACAGCAGCATCGTAGCAGCATTCTTCTATATATTGTTTTTTTCTATCATATACCTAGAATAATGGACTCCTGCGACTTACAAATCTCATTCGTCTCAGAAGAATTCGTCTTTTGTAAACCGGCATTTAGTTTAAACTATTGCTGATTACACTGTGCTACAAAGTACATTAGAAAACTCTTGTAGTTATTGTCGAGTAGCACAAGAATCTGTATTTGAAATTTTCCAGACACTCCCAAAATCTTGAGTTACGTGTAAAAACCGGGTTTTCGTACCTTTGCACGCTTATAAGCCTGTTGATTATCAATCGATTTTCACTTTCTCATCGGATTTCAAAAGAAGAAACCTGTAGCATTCGATCGAAAATGTAAACCCCATACTATTACTTACCATTTCAATTCTCCGATCTTCAGACGTTCCTTTCCAATTCAATTACAATCCACCACCAAATCCACTGGCTACGCTTGTAAATCCTTGAGTGTTATTCTGGAGCGGTAGTTAAACTGCTGCTATGGTTAGCTGATGGTGGTACGATGGCGTTGGCAATAATGATTATGATGACGATGACGATGATGATGGCGTTTGGCGATTGTGATATGTTGCTACATACGTACGTCCGTATATTTAGTCATACGTCCGTACATACATACATACCGCTGTACATACAGTCATAAGTTGTCAACTAAAATACGAAAATGCTATTTACTGCTAGTCGTCGTCGTGTTTGTCGTCGAATAGCAATGGAAACCGAAAAAAAAGAACATAAAAAAGAGAATCTATTAATATTTAGAAGTTAACCTTTTAGCCTTTTTTCTACTGAACATTTCTTTCGGAATAATTATACGAAAAAAGCAGCAGTAACAATAACAACAACAACAAGAACCACAACGGCGACTACGACGAAAAACAACCCATAACAGTCTACTTAAGAACGTACGTATCCCGTACTATATAGTATACTCGTACCACCAGCAGTATTCGTACGTACATATGTATGTACATTAGGGCGTACCTCAAAAAAAAAGTTCGCCGTACACCTTCGAATATGAAGTATTATTGAAAGGTAGTTTAAAAAAAATTTTTTTTATTTTTTTATGCCGAACGTAGGGGTCGCGCTTTTACATTTTTCTATATAACTTCTGCATTTATAAACGGATTTTAAAGAGTGATACATCGATGTTTTTGTCTCGACGAGGCCGATTTTTTTGTCTTTGAAGTCAGAAGAGTTTCATGATTTTATGCGAGCTTTAATTTTCTGATATTAGAGTGGTACATTAGGGTAGTAGCAACTGAGATATGATGGGTAAGTACCAGAAGAGGGTGCTTCAGCTCAATGACTTCAAAGACAAAAATCGGCCTCGTCGAGACAAAAACATCGATGTATCACACTTTAAAATCCGTTTATAAATGCAGAAGTTATATAGAAAAATGTAAAAGCGCGACCCCTACGTTCGGCATAAAAAAATAAAAAAATTTTTTTGAAACTACCTTTCAATAATACTTCATATTCGAAGGTGTACGGCGAACTTTTTTTTTTTTACTTGTAACCTGGTACGCTCTAATGTACATACGTAATTACTTGAGTACGTACGTACACATACCGGACTACGGCCGGTTAGTATGGCTACTCGGTCGTGGAACGATAGCTTCCACGCCAACCAACGAATTATAATATACCGAGCACCCCGACTACATACACACGAGTAGAGCTTGGGCAACAGAATTTCAAAAAAAAAATATAAGTAAAATTAATTAAATGAAATAATCCATAGTTTAGTTAGAGTTTTTGCATAGTCACATTATTATCGTTCGATTTACTTGCATTTCACCTCTTCGTATGACGGTGCCTATTGGAAGAGGCCTCTGCACACAGCTGTGTTTTAGTCGACCAGCAGCGGGGTTATACACCGGACCATAAATCGTTTTTAAACATTAAATTAAATTAATTATTCTAGGCAAACACTTCGAAGACCCCAACATTGACCTCGCAGCGAACGTGGTGTAATTGTTGGAACTCTTTAAGGCAGCTAGAGATCCCATCAAACGAATGAGAATTGTTTTATGCTGTCTGTTTATATAGGATTTGCATTCGTAGTTTCTTTCAAGTTTTGTTTCAATTTTAGTTCTATAGAATTTTTTTTAAATTAGCTAATCTCTGTTTTCAATTAAACTGTTGATCACAAAATTTCTCGGTTTAAGTTCAATTGAACTTATTTAAAATATCTATTGAGTTGAGTATTAAAATTCACCAAGTTTTAAGGAAAATAATGGATATCGATACTACGTTAGAAATAATAGGCCTATTCGATTGTGCTTAAGAGCTTATAATTAAGAGGATTGATAATGTGGCAGCATTGTTATCCATAGGTTTCAAAGATAATGGAAATACATAGATCAAATAGTTGTAGTTGCAGCCATGACCACTAGGTGGCGAATGTGTAAAATTTATTTCACTCAAGGTACATTCTAATTCACTCAATTTTGTACTCTCTTTCGCTTATAATACTGAAAATTGAAAGAAAACGAATGAAGTAAAGGTTAATTTCAATGACTTTTGTGGTTTTACGTCAAATGCCACACTTCCGTTTATTTAATTTGCTTTTATTTTCTACTAGCTGAACCCCGCCCGCTTCGCCAGGCAAAAACACAAATGGTAAAATTAAAATCAGGTTTCATATTGATCTTATCATATTGATATTATCGTGGTCAGTAATATATACGTTCCAATTTTCAGCCTTCTAGCTAAAAAGACACTTTTGCCACGCCCCAACTACCCACCAAACGAAAATTCAAACTCCAGCATCATATTTATCTTTCTTGTGGTCAGTAATATATACGTTCCAATTTGCAGCCTTCTGGCTCAAAAAAACACTATTGCCACACACATAAAATGAAAATCCAAATTTCGGCATCATATTTATCATTCTCGTGGTCAGTAATATTTATGTACCAATTTTACATCCTATGTCCTTCCTTGGGCCAACACGAATTCATCAAGCCCAAAATCGTGAAAATCAGACGATCCGTTATAAAGTTTTGCGTGTTCACACGGACGGCATTCTCTTTTATAAATATAGATTTCAGTTTTTAGAAAAAAGGGGAATTTTCTCTCCAAAATGATATTCAGTGCCATCTAAATAATTGTCTTCGTACTACGCATTTCTCTGGGAGTTTTGTTTAATCTATAAATTTCCATTATCTTTGTAGGTTTTTGTTTAATGGATCAAGATGAAAGATCTGGCAGCTCCACTAAGCGTGTAGCAAGCGGCTTTCTTATGCGAGTATATTCCATACAAATATTAAGCTAGTGAGCCTGTTGATTGGGCTAATGTAAATACTCAATTTTATTGAGGTAAATTATGTTGTGGTAGCATCGGAACCACTCAGTGCGACTCATGAAATGCTTTATCCTGCCGACGTCTATACTGTATAAGTCGCCCTATAGCCATAGCTGGACAGAGAAAGAAAAGTGTTTAATGCTTTCAATCTCCTTATCGTCCTCACAGCTCCTATAACAGTCGTTTGACTCGATATCTCTGGGCATGCTCACATGGAAATATTTCAAGTGAAAGAAGTGAGCTTGACTTCTGCTGATCATACTTTGACCAGACCATCTTCACTATTCTGCACGTGCCAAGGTCCGTCCACCTGCAGTTCGTCAGCTGTAGCTTGCATGTTGAGAGGGGTCTACCTATGTTCCTGTGGAACTTGTATTTTCGCTCCTAATCTGGCTAGTAAGCTTAGCTTTACAGTGCCCTAAGATGTCCATATGCCCAGACATCTAAATAAGGTGAATATCGAACTGCTTGTCCATCTCCGAGTAGATGTTGATTCGAGTTTTTGTTATAATATAACTTCGGATTGCTATAAAGTGCAATATAGTATAGTCAAATGTGTAACATTTGAGATAATGATATTTACCAGGAATTCCCCCCACCAAATCATACCTAATAGCCATTCTGGAGGCATATATAGTGTTGAAACAAACATTTCTGAAAGAAAGAAACATTTCTGAGCCGTTTATTATTGGAAGTTCTATGTGAAGTATTTTGTTGCTCCTCGTGAAATGAACCAACTAAGATTTGACTGGGATTACTCCCAGACTATTCCTATTACAGCTTCTTTAGAGCCTTCCGCAAATCCAGCAAGATATGCAAGTTGAGTGCTAGATGGGTTGGTTTGGTTTGGTTTAAAGGACCAGAATGCATCCTGCATTCTGAACACTCGGAGACCCAGTTGGGTCCATTGTGCAAATCCTTTTGTGTCCTGAAAGTATAAGGTTGTAGGTTATAGGAGAGGGATAGGGAGTGATGGGATTTAGGAAGGAGTGATTGGTGATAGATGATAGAAGAGTCGTGAGGGAAGTAAGGGGATATTGGAAAGGGATATGGGGGTAGGAGAATATGAACGTGTGTTTTAGTAGTTCTGTGTGTGGGTGTTTTCCAATGGTTGACGACTAGGTAAGAAAATTTGTCGAGAGTCATCCGGTATACCGATGGTGGTATGCCTTTATGGCTCTCTTTCTTTGTTAGTCGTCAACTGTCTATGCGGTTACATCCATGTTCCTTATTAGCCACGCCTGATCCGATTTAGTCCTTTTGAGAATCCCAAAAGGTCGTAAATGGCGCGGGTTGCAATATCCTCTATGTTACTGATGAAATAACTTCCTAGGTATTTATTTCTGCGTACACAAAGCGCTGGAGATCTGCAGATTATGTGTTCAATAGATTCTATCTCCTCCTCATCCTCACATAATCGACAGTGATCTTCAATGTCCAACTGCCATCTTGAGATCCTACTCCTAGTGCAGTAATGCCCTGTGTAGATACCTATCAAAGTTCGAATTTCTGCCTTGTTTAGCTCTAATAGAGTTCTGGTTTTGCCTCTATCGATCTTTCGCCATGTGGCCCTGGCGATCCTACAGGTTAACAAACTATTCCATGCTACGTTCATCTGTGACCATTTCCTTGATTCAATCAGTCTATAAAACGTGCCAATCGGTGGTTTTACTAAGTTGTCAGCTCTATCGATTTCCAAGGACGAACCATTTCTAGCCAGTTCATCTGCTATCTCGTTTCCTTTGACATTGCTATGTCCGGGAACCCAGCAGAGACGGACGACATGGTCGTTGAGGTTATCTAGTGAGCGTTTACAACTCAGCACAAGCCTGGATTTGACAGTGTGTGACATGATTGATTTCATTGCTGCCTCACTATCTACTTAGAAGTTTATATCCGTGGTCACCGGAATGTTCTCACTTGATAGAAATCTTGCTGCCCTTTCAATTGCCAGTAATTCTGCTTGGAAAACACTACAGCTGTCGTCAAGTCGGAGAGACTTGCGTATCTGTAGTGATTCAATATAGAATCCCGCACATGTGCCTTGTTCCATCTTTGAGCCATCAGTGTAGACCGAAAGCCCTTTGAAGGGCTCACCATTGTCTCAGTCTGATCTCTTTGGTATAATCATCTGTGGTAAGGGTGAGAAGTCCAGAACCGGCACCATGTAGACTGTACCTCCATTGATGACTGATTCGTGAACACCCAGTAGTGAGTGTTAGATACTAGATAAGAGGTGACAGGACACATCCCAACTGTGTGCTTCTGTTGACAAATCCGGTTTGTGTTGAGGTGCTGAGGCTCGTTGCTAACTTGTATCGCATGTTTTTGTGTCTTATAAATTACTATCGCACTTTGCTATCATTCCACTGCTATTTTATTGTGCATGACTATACATGTCATGTCATCACAATCAATCATTGGCATGACTAGCTTGATCTTAGACAACATTATCCATGTTAAACTTACACAAGGCCAATTGTAAGCGTACTTAAATCAATGATATGAGAAAAAAGAGATTTGGTGACATTTGCATTACAGAGACTTTAGTCTTTCCGTACTTGATTTTGTATGGGAATGTTTATAAATTAAGATTTACTTTATTATTATTTTTATTATTATTATTTTTTATAACAAAATACTTAAATATTAAGTTTTCGTGTTATTCTTGCTACAATATGAAATTGCGGAATACTGAAGCGAACACATTGTTAATTAATTAGAAATTTTAATTCACATTTAAAACTCCACATATATTTTGAAAATACAGTGCGAGCTCGATGATCGTAACCAACTATTATGGCAACTGCTCGTTGTTTGCAACCAACTAAATTTTAGCATTGGAGTCTTTGCAAGCGCAACCTATGGTCTCGATTATCGATTAACTTCTACACAAAAGTTGTAATGTTCGTTTTCTAATTTCTGGATAGATGAAGATGAATTTAGCCAAGGACGAAGCTGAATTAGAAGAATCCATATAATCCTCGCAGCAGACTTGGATGTGTGGAAATTTACAGCGATATTTACTAGAATTGATGCCATCGAAATGAATATCAATTCAAATGGTTATTGGATTGACTGTACCTTAAATTTAGACATATTTTCAACATTTTTTTAAATAAAAATACTCTAAAATAACTGAACTTGAAGATTCCACAATCAAAGTGTTTCTTTTTATCAATGGGCAAAAAGATATTAACCTTTAAAATATGAACAATTTGAACTTTTCACAACTGATCGCGCAAATCTCGAAACTTTCTTGACTTTAAGGCAGTGCAACTGGGAAAGCAAACAACACATGTCATTGATATTTTCGGTAGTGATGTGGAATTTTATATTCTTTAATCGTATAATAAAAAAAAATCAAAAAATAAATTTTGATTTTTGAATTAATCTCCATTTTTGGCGATTTCAACCATTTCCATGCGCCGCGTCGGAGTAATCAACGATGTCATCGTTGATATCTCACTTGTTTTATTCAATTTTGGATAATCTTTTTGGCAACCCATCAAATGGAAAATTTATCATATAAATTAAAATTCTTGTAAATCTTCTATTATTCGTTATCGAAAAATTACGAACGAAATTAATCTTTAATTTTTCGTGAAAGAAGATTAATTTTCCAAGAAAATAATAGGATCTCGTTAGATTTTGAAGCGAAATTCAAACTCTTTCGATTGACGTGATAAGCCCCCTGCTAACGTTTTACTCAACAGTCGTTACACCTGTTCGTAAGCTAAGCGACGATATCTAAAAATATTGGCCACTGGGCGTATGAGTGATGTCAATTGGTTTCCGACTCCAGTCATGGTATTGTCATAAGTGTTCAAACCGGAAAGCAACTGAGTTTGGGTGCTAACCCCCAACACAGAACATGACACTATTTGAATAACAATGATTTTAAATTAACAACGATTTGAAGAAAATCGATTGTTATAGTCTAATGTTGTGACCGATTAAGTTATACGACCTATTAGATTATAAATGGGTTTAGATTGAAGAAAACATTACTGTTAATCAGATCCAACATTTTAGTTTTTATAATAAAGAGTTGATTCTATAAATATCCACTGCTGACACTTCTGCTGTTAAGGGCACACAAGTCAATGTAGTTTCTTGTTAGGCCAAAGTTCGAGGATATTTTTTAGTACAAAACGACCATAAATGAATGTTATTTATTAAACATAATCGTATTTGAATACTATAATATTAATTAGGTATTCGTATTTATTCCAAATTATATATTCTGTCAGTACTTATTTCAGCCTTATCGCTTACATTTGACAGTTTGCTGAGCATGGGCTCCTTCTTGTTGCCTTCTTCGAGTCTGGGTTTGAGTGGGAAAACTAAGTAACACCGTTCTCTCTGTCTAGTTCGTTGTCTGTGTGGTAATAATGCATTATTTATAACATATAATCATGCACATATATGCATATTAAATCATATTCATATGCATATTTCTAAGTCTGTATATTAAGGTGGAGCGTAAAACTAGATGGAAAGTATTTCCTTGTAGTCAGTTTTAGAATTTGTATACCCTCCACCTCCAGGATGGGGGTATACTAACTTTGTCATTCCGTTTGTAACACCTTGAAATATCGACCTGCGACCCTATAAAGTATATATATTCTTGATCGTCATAAAATTCTAAGACGATCTAGCCATGTCCGTCCGTCCGTCAGTCTGTTGAAATCACGCTAGCATCTAAACGAAAGGAGCTAGAACGTTCAAATTTTCCATAAATGCGTCTTATAGTCGTAGATCGGTTGGGATTGAAATGGGGCGAAATCGGCCCAAAGGGAATTTTTCCCTCACAAGGACTAAAAATACCCATAATAATCCCTAATATTTTAGCGTATTTAAGCATGTTTTTTGAATATTTCTGTTTATATTTGCTTGATATTTGGTATGCGCATTCCCCTTATAGCAAAAACGTGCACCATAAAGTGATTCTTATTTGTAGGGGGTGAAATGGGGCAAAAAAGGGATAAAAATGGTACATATTAAACGACAACAGCTAGAAACACGAAATTCGGTGTGTACATTCCTCTAATTGAGTAGGTACATAATATAAAAGTATTTTTTCCAAATTCGTACTTTCAAGGGGTAAAATGGGAATAGAGGGATAAAAATGGTACCAACCAAACGGCTGTACCTAGAACAATGAAATTCGGTGTATACATTCCTCTGATTGCATAGATAAGTAAAATACACGGATTTTTCAATATTCGTACCTTTTGGGGTTAAAATGAAAAAAGGGGATAAAAATAGTACCAATCTGATGACCGCAGCTAGAGTCATGAAATTCGGAGTATACATTCCTCTGAGTGTGAAGACATGGAAAATAAACTGATTTTTCGAAATTCGTACTTTTTGGGGTTAAAATGAAAAAAGGGGATAAAAATAGTACCAATCAAATGACCACAGCTAGAGTCATGAAATTCGGAGTATACATTCCTCTGACTGCGAAGACACGGAAAATAGACGAATTTTTCGAAATTAGTACTTTCAAGGGATAAAAATAGTACCAACTAAACGACTACAACTAGAATGATAAAATTCTAATTGCGTAGAAACGTCAAGGGGGTAAAAATGGTACCAACCAAATAGAATAATGGAATTCGGTGTATACATTCCTCTGACTGCATAGATACGCAAAATAAAAAGTTTCTTTTTCCAAATTCGTACTTTTTCTTTTACGGCAAAAATTGATTGAATCATGAAGTTAGGTTATTTTGCACTATGTACGTCTGATAATGGATTTTCAAAATTTGTACTTTTGAAATTCAAATAGAATGGAAATACAACCAAATGTAGCACCCACTATCTACCAATATTTAAGGCTTTGAAAATATTTTTCAAAATATAAATAGAAGAATAATTATTTTTTGAATTGACGTATTGGTAGCCTTGCCTTATAAGCGTGGTTTGAAATAATTAAAATATTATATTTATTTATAAAATTATTTTTCAATATTTGTATTTGTTTTGGTTTGGCTATATCAAAAAAAATATATTTTCCTGTAATATTACTGCACTTCTACGAAAACAGACAACCTCTGTGGAATGCAATCCATGGTGGAGGGTATAAAAAGTTCGGCCCGGCCGAACTTAACTCCGTTTTTACTTGTTTTATTACAAATATTTATATTGTAGGGTCCGCCATCTAACGTTTTTTTTTTCAACTATTCAACCGTTGGACTATTATTTGTGGGGTGCCCGAGGCAGCCATTTGAATGAAATTATTTTCATTATTAACCGAAAGGATTGTACTTTCAACTAAAAAAAAAAGAAATTTGAGAAAATATGCAGTAGATTTTTTTATCACATTTTCAAAGTGAAAAAATATTTTTTTATTTTGAGCAAAAAATTATTTTTTTATTAACGTTTTTTATCGCAGCTTGTTATCCCGTTGTTATACGCTAGGGCTGTATAAGATACAGTTTAAAATATCCGCAAGTATCCGTAGTACTTTCTAAATAATACTTGTATTGTTAACTACAATCGGTTTTTATGTTTACCAGATCAAAAGGTACGAAATTTTAGTCGATGGAAGTCGTTTTTGTGCCACTATGCGGCCTTTAAATGTACTGCTATAGAGCTGAAACACAATGCGACACGCTGCGGCGGACGTTTTCACATGAATTTCTTATGGGTAGGAGAAAACCCGCAGCGGCGAGGACTCGCCGCCAGAATTGATTTTATTATATTTTCATGGCGGCGGTCTCTCAATTCTGAAAATGGAGTTGCCACATATTACTGGAAAAATTGACGAAGTATGAATGCCAACAATAGAAAGATGAAGAATAACGCCAAAAACAAAAAAAAAATAATTTTAATCAACATAAATGACTAATTTAAAGCTCAATAAGGACCTTATTTTCTTTCTGGTATTAAAAAATAATGATGGAAGACAAATTTATTGAAAATAATGTTATATTTTGTATAAATCGTTATTATTCAAATGGCTGCGACAGACCATATTACAATTGAACCGGATGATATAGTCTGAAACTATAGGCGAAGTGGAGTTATTTGGCATTTTTATACCCTCCACCTCCAGGATGGGGGTATATTCACTTTGTCATTCCGTTTGTAACACCTTAAAATATTCATAGGAAACCCCATAAAGTATATATATTCTGGGTCGTGGTAAAATTCTAAGACGATATAGCCATGTCCGTCTGTCTGTTGAAAGCACGATAGCGGCCGAACGAAATGAGCTAGGAGGTTAAAATTTTTCCTAAATGTGTCTTATGGTTGCAGATCGGTTGGGATTAAAAGTGGGCGAAATCGGCCCAAAGGGAAAAATTTTCCCTCACAAGAACTGAAAATACCCCTAATATTTAGAGCATTTCAGCATGCTTTTTGAACATAATAGCTTGTATTTACTTGATATTTGCAATTCGCATTCCCTTTATAGCATAAAAGGGCACCATAGAGTGATTTTTATTTGTAGGGGGCGAAATGGGACGAAAAAAGATAAAAATAGTACCTATCAAACGACAACAGATAGAATAGGCATGTTTTCTTCAAATATCCAAGTATTTTTTCAAAATGTGTACTTTTAAGGTGTTAAATGGGGATAGAGGGATAAAAATAGTACCAACCAAACGGCTGCACCTAGAATAATGAAATTCGGTGTATATATTCCTCTGATTGCGTACACACTTAAAATAAAGGAAATTTTCGAAATTCGTACTTTTAGGGTGTAAAATGGAAAAAGGGGATAAAAATTGTACCAAACAAATGGATGCAGCTAGAACCATGAAATTCGTGGTATACATTCCTCTGACTGAGTGACACGAAAAAAAAACGTTTTTCCAAATTCTACTTTCAAGGGATTCAATGGGAGCAGAGTGATATACGCCCATGTGCTGACAACCGCATGATTTCCAAATCGCATTTTTTTTGGCGATTTCGAGTCTCTAAATTTTACATTTCTATTTAAAATTGCTATGTTTAACCAAACATCTTCTTCATTTATCCGCCAGTAAAGAAAGAAAACTGAAAACAATTGTTTAAAGTAAAAATGCGAAATTTAGAGACTCGAAATCGCCAAAAAAAATGCGATTTGGAAATCATGCGGTTGTCAGCACATGGGCGATAAATGGTACCAACTAAAAGGCTACAGCTAAAATGATGAAATTTTCGAAAGTCGTACTTTTAAGGAGTCAAAAAAGGGAATAAAAATGGTACCAACAAAATGGCCGCAGATAGTATCATGGAATTGGGTATATACATTCCTCTAAGTGCATATCCACGCAAAATATTTTTTTTTTCAAATTCGTACTTTATTTTGTTGCTTTTACGACAAAAAATGGTAGAATCATGAAGTTGTCTTATACTGCGTACGTGAGAGGTAAGGTATTTTGCAAAATGTATACTTTTGAATTTAGAATAGATGGAAATACAACCAACCAAAGGACTTCAGCTGAAAATACACTCTCTATCCCCCAATATTTAGGGTATTTATGATTGCTGCCTTATATTTACATTATGAATTGAAGTACTATTTCCATTATATATATACCTAGTATAAAAATATTGGTAGCCTTGGTTTATTAATTAAATTTCTGATTTTCATACATTTGAAATTTGTTGCGGACATTACTCTTGTAGCTTGGAAGCACCACAAAGAAAATAATTGTTTTAGCGGGCGAAATGGGACAAAAATGGATAAAATATGATAAAAAATGATACGACAACAGTTAAAATCATGAAATTCGGTGTGTACATCCCTCTAATTGCATAAACACGTAATATAGAGGGATTTTTCGAAATTCGTACTTTTAAGGGAAATTTTTTATCGCAGCTTACTCTTAAAGAAAAACAGCCCTAATGTGTAATAAATTGGCAGCATTGGCTGAAAATATTCTTGCAAAAGGGTGACTTTTTCCATCCATACCAACCAGATTTTCGGTGTGCTAACCAACGTTTACAGAACACCGACCTACAGCATGTACAAAGGGATTTTTACACATGAATATTTATGTAGGACGATAGCCATAGTTGCCATTGTTATAAATGCAATAAAATACTTTTATTTTACAACTTGGAATCTATTCAACTTCTCTGAAGACTTTTCAGAGAATAATATTGCTTCATTTAGAAGATATACGATTTGAGTAACAGAAAAAAATACTTATTTTTTACCAGACTTTCAAGTTATACAATAAGTGTTCAACACTCTTAAGCCTCGATTAGCACGAACTTAATTTTACAATTTAATCGCATTTTATAAATATAGAATTGCGGTGAAAACGTCAAGCTTTCATTGAAGGTCCTCATTGGTTAGCTTTAACACCGGAGATAGTTTGTGGTTATGCTTTACTTAATTTTTGTATTGTGAATTATGACAATTTTGGTATCGGGTTAATATATTGTTTGAAAACATTATTTTAGTGTCGTTTTAAAACCCGATAACGATTTCGCATGGACAAACTTAGTACCAGGTTGAGGACCATTCTCTCTGTCAGTTTTTCGGGCCGTTATACTGCCGGCTAAATATGTCGGCTTTCTCATTCTCAACACTACCGATATCCAGAGAAATGGGAATTAAGTGACAACGCTGTAGCTAACTCAGTTGTTCGTTTTATTAGTTTTCATTGAGGAAAGTCGAAAGATGATTGCAAATAAGTGCCTGAATTTTTTTTGTAATTTTCATAAATTAAAAATAATTTTTAATATTAATAATAATTTAATATTAAATTAATTAATAATTAATTTAATATTAAATACTGTTCCTCAGTTCCTGTGTTGGCAATTGTTGTTTACAAGGATCTCGTGCTTTTATTTAAACTCGTGTATACAGAACGTACAATGTTTTATTATTATTTGCCCAAAAGATTAAAAAACTAAAATAGTATCGAAAAATATCCAAAAACATGTATATAATGGACTGATGTAGGGCGATATTAGAAAAAGTTCAGGTTTTAATTAAAACTACAGGGTGATTCCACTTTTGCTTAAATATGTTTAAATATTTTCCATATTCATTGACTGAGATTTTTATAATATTGTCCACTGAAAAAGTCACGGGTGTGACCTTATATTTGAAGAAATCTTGTGGTTTTACTTACTTATTTTATTAATGTTCTTCTATGGCATTTCATTGTTCACTTCGGCTAATCAAAAGAGTAGTTCATACATTTTCATCTAAGGTGTACATTAGAGCGTACCAGGTTACAAGTAAAAAAAAAAAAGTTCGCCGTACACCTTCGAATATGAAGTATTATTGAAAGGTAGTTTCAAAAAAATTTTTTTTATTGTTTTATGCCGAACGTAGGGGTCGCGCTTTTACATTTTTCTATATAACTTCTGCATTTATAAACGGATTTTAAAGTGTGATACATCGATGTTTTTGTCTCGACGAGGCCGATTTTTTTGTCTTTGAAGTCATTGAGCTCAAGCACCCCGTTCTGGTACTTACCCATCATATCTCAGTTGCTACTACCCTAATGTACCACTCTAATATCAGAAAATTAAAGCTCGCATAAAATCATGAAACTCTTCCTAACGAAGTATGTCGATTTTCCCAGCAGAAAAAGTGTTAAACTAGTTTTTTTCTTATTTTACCGAGAGTATTGCATGTATTTATAAGTTGTTCTTTGTATCTTCGATGTTTACAGTCGGTTGTCAAAGTGTAATACATATATTGGTGTTTTTGTCCCGCAGATACCAGGTTTTCAGTTTTTAAAGTCGTTGACCTCAACAACCCCCTTCTACTATTTACGCATCATATTTCAATTCTTAGAACAATAAATATAAAAATTAAGGTACAATTAAAATTTTAATCAACCATATTTCGACGCGATTCAAGTTGGGTGTATTTTTGGCGGCTCTCAAGTTTAGAAAAGATGTGGCCCATGCGTTGCTCATCGGTGACCGCCATAGCTGATTCATGCACAACATGAACAAAACGCTCGGTATTTTGAGAATGGCATGGATAATCTGTGAAAATAAATGAGTTCAGCAAAGAAAGCAATCAAATTAAGTTTTTCTTGTGCTAACCTGGTAAATCGATAATTTCTTCTGAAAATTGGAATGCTTCTAACTGTTCTTGCGAAAAAAACTGCAAGCATGGCGGCTCAGTCAATTCAAATTGTTTCCAATCGATCATATTGAAATATGAGTCACTATCAAAATTGATAAAATTATGAACTGGTGGACCGAACATTTGTCGAATGCTTCCCGTGGCTTCATTGCGGGCTGATAAAATCTTATCATAGGCATCTGAACGCACTAGTTGATCTGGGTCTGTTATCATCGATAACAAAATATTTTCAGGATGAAAAAAATATCCGTTATTTTCAATGAACGGACGGATGACCTCTTGAATATCTTTTGGCAACTGACGAATCCAACATATATAAAGGAAAACATTCCGACTTCCGTGAATTGCATAACCAATGAATTTGGTATCAGGCTCTTTTACAATGGTGATGTGTTCTTCATTTAAAACAATATTTCGCGTCACATTTGCCTCGGTTACTTTTTTCAAAGTTGGCTCTTTCTTGCCATCGAAAGAGATACACTTTAATAATTGATGGCATTTGGCCGCCGCTTTTGCTTCCTTACGGAACTTCACACGTTCTCGAAATATTTTATTTTTATTGATGATAAGCCTTTCAAAGAACTGACATATATTTTCGGCTGTTTCTGCAGATAACTCTTCTTTGGCTTTTGCGGCAATAGACAATTTTAAATCTTTTATTAACATGGTCGCAAGCAAGGCACCGTAGCGAACTGAAGTATCGCTGCGATCCAAAGCCGAACTAAAATTACGCAAAGAAATGTCCGCCACCGTAAATGTTGTTTTAATCTTCTCTGAGGAATCGCCAACATTTTCTTCAAATTCTAGCTCTTCATCGCTGCCTGGTTGATACCCAATACTGTTGAACTCGGTATATACCGCTTTTGATGGTGCAACAACGTTTGAACACCGCAATTTTTCATCGACATCATATGATAAACATTATCCAAAGTCATCAGCCGTGGACCCCATTGATCGATGAAAAAGTCTTTCGCATCGTCTGGGATTTTATCAGAGGCGGTGCAACTGCATGGAAAATTTCTTTCTATGCCACACTTACAACGCGAAATTGAGAACAATTTATTCCACTCATTTACATTGCATTTCAATGGACTTTTAACCAATTTATAGTAATCGTCTAGAAGTTTATCCAACCGTTTACGAACACCTGATACCGATATAATTGGAATGCCTGCCCGCTCCCATAAAAGAGTAATGCTTCTGAAAGCTTCTTGTTTAAAAGCACTCAATTTTCTATTGGGATTAGTGTTATGCCGCAGATACAAGAAATAATTAATAACATCGTACTTAGTCGGTAACATAGTGTTGTTTAATGCACTGATCGTAAAAGAAATTTTTTTAGTTTTTTTATCGTTGTATAATGGAAAATTAAATATTTAATAATGCTTTGTTGAGCCACCAACGCCTTATTACTGAACTAATTTCTTCTATTGTTACAATAAAATATAGACCGTTACTTCACAGGTAAAACGATTTGCAATAGGGAAACAATGTGACAAAGTAGTTTTGCTCATGTTGTGCATGAATCAGCTATGGCGGTCACCGATGAGCAACGCATGGATCAAAAACACCAATATATGTATTACACTTTGACAACCGACTGTAAACATCTAAGATTCAAAGAACAACTTATAAATACATGCAATGCTCTCGGTAAAATAAGAAAAAAACTAGTTTAACACTTTTTCTGCTGGGAAAATCGACATACTTCCTTAGGAAGAGTTTCATGATTTTATGCGAGCTTTAATTTTCTGATATTAGAGTGGTACATTAGGGTAGTAGCAACTGAGATATGATGGGTAAGTACCAGAAGGGGGTGCTTGAGCTCAATGACTTCAAAGACAAAAAAATCGGCCTCGTCGAGATAAAAACATCGATGTATCACACTTTAAAATCTGTTTATAAATGCAGAAGTTATATAGAAAAATGTAAAAGCGCGACCCCTACGTTCGGCATAAAAAAATAAAAAAATTTTTTTTGAAACTACCTTTCAATAATACTTCATATTTGAAGGTGTACGGCGAACTTTTTTTTTGAGGTACGCCCTAGTGTACATATATAACCGGCATCACTTCATGAATATAGAGAATATACAAACTAAATTAACATTTTGACAGAAATGCGGACTTTAAATAAAAAACAAGTAAAAACGGCGTTAAGTTCGGCCGGGCCGAACTTTATATACCCTCCAACATGGATTGCATTCCACAGAGGTTGTCGGTTTTCGTAGAAGTGCAGTAATATTACAGGAAAATATAAATTTGTTAATATAGCCAAACCAAAAGAATTACAAATATTGAAAAAATAATTTTATAAATAAATATAATATTTTAATTATTTCAAACCACACTTTTAAGGCAAGGCTACCAATACGTCAATTCAAAAAAATAAATATTCTTGTATTTTCAAAAAGCTTAAATACCATAAATGTTGGTAGATAGTGGTTGCTACAGTTGCTTGTGTTTCCATTCTATTTTAATTCCAAAAGTACAAATTTTGAAAATCCATTATCAGACGTACATAGTGCAATATAACCTAACTTCATGATTCAACCAATTTTTGCCGTAAAAGAAAAAGTACGAATTTGGAAAAAAAACTTTCTATTTTGCGTGTCTATGCAGACAGAGGAATGTATACACTGAATTCCATGATTCCAGCTGCGCCCATTTGGTTGGTACCATTTTTACCCCCTTGACGTTTCTACGCAATAAGAATTTCATCATTCTAGCTGTAGTCGTTTAGTTGGTAATAAAGGGTGATTTTTTAAGAGCTTGATAACTTTTTTTTTAAAAAAACGCATAAAATTTGCAAAATCTCATCGGTTCTTTATTTGAAACGTTAGATTGGTCCATGACATTTACTTTTTGAAGATAATTTCATTTAAATGTTGACCGCGGCTGCGCCTCAAGTGGTCCATCCGCTTAGTCCAATTTTGGCATTTCCACGTTTTTGAGTAACAGAGGCCCAATTGCTGCGAACGGCGACGAATCGATAATTGATGGTCATCATTAACATTGGCCGATACAGCTGCGATATTTTCTTCAGTTCGTACTCTACGTAAGCGTCTTGGTGGTTTAATGTCCAACAATGTAAATTTGGTGCGAAATTTAGTCACAATAGCCCGAATAGCCGCTTCAGTGGGTCGATTAAACTGACCATAAAATGGAAGCGTGCGATGAACTTTCTTAACAGAGCACGCATTTTGATAATAAAATTCAATGATTTGCAAGCGTTGCTCGTTAGTAAGTCTATTCATGATGAAATGTCAAAGCATACTGAGCATCTTTCTCTTTGACACCATGTCTGAAATCCCACGTGATCTGTCAAATACTAATGCATGAAAATCCTAACCTCAAAAAAATCACTCTTTATTTTTCCATTCTATCCCTTGAAAGTACGAATTTCGAAAAATCCGTTTATTTCCGTGTCTACGCAGTCAGCGGAAGTATACACCGAATTTCATTATTCCAGGTGTAGCCGTTTGGTTGGTACCATTTTTATCCCTCCGTACCCATTATATCCCATGAATGTACGAATTTGGAAAACAACTTTTATTTTTCATGTCTACGTAGTCAGAGGAATATATACTCCGAATTTCATGACTCTAGCTGCGGTCATTTGATTGGTACTGTTTTTATCCCCTTTTTTCATTTTAACCCCAAAAAATACGAATTTTGAAAAATCCGTGTATTTTACTTGTCTATGCAATTAGAGGAATGTCTACACCGAATTTCATTATTCTAGGTACAGCTGTTTGGTTGGTACCATTTTTATCCCTCTATTCCCATTTTATCCCTTAAAAGTACGAATTTGGAAAAAATACTTGTATATTATGTATCCTTTCGTTTAGATGCTATCGTGCTTTCAACAGACGGACGGACGGACATGGCTAGATCGTCTTAGAATTTTATGACGATCAAGAATATATATACTTTATAGGGTCTCAGGTCGATATTTCAAGGTGTTACAAACGGAATGACAAAGTTAGTATACCCCCATCCTGGAGGTGGAGGGTATAATGAAATGAACAGACGTTACGATATCGGACTATAACTAGAAAAGGACCTTTTCATTATATTTGTAAAACATAATCAAAAATATATATTATGAGAAGTATAAAAATACGTACGATTCAATCTTTGAAATTTAAATCGCGGCATTCGATCGAAATTTTTGATCTCATATTACTATTAGTGGTGTTTTTTTCAACTCGCTCAAAATTACAACTAGCTGGTTGACAAAGAAAACGATAATCGCTTTGATGAAGAATAATTGAAAACAAAAATGATTAAAAATTAATTAAAAAGATTATATCTCCCCAATTACAATATTCTCATACCCGTAGCTCGATGTTAAGTGTCAAAAATGTTTCTGATCGGTCATTTGTAAATTGACTTTGATGGATTTCAGCTAAATTTCGCATATAGTCTCAAAATTTAATTTAATTTAATACAAATTTAACACTTAAATCGACCGTCCGTCCGTCTGTTGAAAGCATGCTAGCATCTCAACGAAAGGAGCTAGGACGTCCAAATTTTCCATAAGTGCGTCTTATAGTCGTAGATCGGTTGGGATTGAAACTAGGCGAAATCGGCCCAAAGGGAAAAAAATTTCCCTCACAAGGACAAAAACTACCCATTATAACCCCTAATATTTTAGAGTATTATGCATATTTTTTCAATATGTCAGCTTGTACTTACTTGATGGGGCAAAAAAGGGATAAAAATGGTACTTATTAAACGGCAACAGCTAGAAACACGAAATTCGGTGTGTACATTCCTCTAATTGAGTAGATACATAATATAAAAGTATTTTTCCCAAATTCGCACTTTTAAGGGGTAAAATGGGAATAGAGGGATAAAAATGGTACCAACCAAACGGCTGTACATAGAATAGTGTAATTCGGTGTATACATTCCTCTGATTGCATAGACAAGTAAAATACACGGATTTTTCAAAATTCGTACTTCTTGGGGTTAAAATGGAAAAATGGGATACAAATAGTACCAATCAAATGACCGCAGCTAGAGTCATGAAATTCGGAGTATACATTCCTCTGACTGTGTATATACGGAAAATAAACTGATTTTCGTACTTTTTGGGAGTCAAAATGGAAAAAGGGGATAAAAATAGTACCAACCAAATGACCGCAGCTAGAATCGTGAAATTCGGAGTATACATTCCTTTGACTACGTAGACATGAAACATAAAAGTTTTTTTCAAATTCGTACATTCAAGGGATATAATGGGTACGGAGGGATAAAAATCGTACCAACCAAACGGCTACACCTAGAATAATGAAATTGGGTGTATACATTCCTATGAGTGAGTAGACACTTAAAATAAACAGATATTTCGAAATTCGTACTTTTTGGGGTTAACATGAAAAATGGGGATAAAAATAGTACCAATCAAATGACCGCAGCTAGAGTCATGAAATTCGGGGTATACATTCCTCAGACTGCGTAGATACGGAAAATACACGGATTTTTCAAAATTCGTACTTTTTGAGGTTAAAATTGAAAAAGGGGATACAAATAGTACCAACCAAATGACCGCAGCTAGAGTCATGCAATTCGGAATATACATTCCGCTGACTGCGTAGACACGGAAAATAAACGGATTTTTCGAAATTCGTACTTTCAATGGATACAATGGAACAGAGGGATAAAAATAGTACCAACTAAACGACTACAGCTAGAATGGTGAAATTCTAATTGCGTAGAAACTTCAAGGGGGTAGAAATGGTACCAACCAAATGGGCGCAGCTGGAATTCGGTGTATACATTCCTCTGATTGCATAGACACGCAAAATAAAAAGTTTTTTTCATCATGAAGTTAGGTTATATTGCACTATGTACGTCTGATAATGGATTTCCAAAATTTGTACTTTTGGAATTAAAATAGAATGGAAATACAACCAACTGTAGCACCCACTATCTACCAATATTTATGGTATTTAAGCTTTTTGAAAATATAAATATAAGAATATGTATTTTTTGAATTGACGTATTGGTAGCCTTGCCATGGTGGAGGGTATATAAAGTTCGGCCCGGCCGAACTTAACGCCGTTTTTACTTGTTTATTTATAAAAATATTCTTTTCAATATTTGTATTTGTTTTGGTTTGGCTGTATTAAAAAATTGACATTTTTCTGTAATATTACTGAACTTCTACGAAAATCGACAGCCTCTGTGGAATGCAATTCATGGTGGAGGGTATATAAAGTTCGGCCAGGCCGAACATAACACCGTTTTTACTTGTTTTTTCCTTATTTCGACAACTTTTTTATTATGAAACTTGATGTTAACTTGATTTCTTTTATTTTTATTAAATATCATACAAATATTATGCTGATAAGCCCAATCGAACAGGCCTATTGTACAACTTGGGTATCCGATTTTAGTTCTGTGAAGGATTTTCATATAAGATACGTACGCCCAGTTGTTGGATGGTTATCTACCTTTGATTTAGATTTAAATCACTGTCAACATATGTTATGTGAATGAAAAGACATATGTTTTCGGTCATTTAACTAATGGCCTTTTTACACTGCTTGTGAAATCAAGCTGAAATGACATAAGGTCGATGTCAAACAAATGTCATATCCCATAAAAATTTGACAGTTTTAAATCGACCTTCAGCTGAAATTGGTGCATTGTGAAAAGGCTATAAATGAGGTACCTAACTAAATAACCACCGAAATTTGTTATTTTCTTAAATCTTAAAGTGTGAACAGCGCTATTCGATCATAATTGAGCATTCTTAAAGTGTGAACAGCGCTATTCGATCATAATTGAGCATTCGAATGCATAGTTGCAATTCAAATTGTGCTTGTTTTCGAATGCTCTGTTTAGTTCTCATAACAACGACTAGCCGGCAGATGAGTGCCGGCTAGAGTTCAACAATCGCATAGACGTAATGTATATATTGAGAAAATTAAATTATAGTAACCGGGGTAGATCGTTATGAACAATGATAATCGAAAAAAAGCGCTTAATCTAAAATTTTATCATTTTGAAAATGTGAAAAACAAATTGTTTTCGTTTTATTCAGCAGCATTCATTAATTCTGGCATAAATTACACAAATTTTGTGGTACTTAGGGTCCAACCAAGGCGTATTTATACAGGTGATAGCAGCAGAGCAAAAACAAATTGGGCAACAACAAAATACAAGTAATTTTTTGAATGGTGAGCCATACTGTCAAAGCAAAATATATGGGATTTGACAGTTTCGGTTACTTTTGAATGAAAAAATTTTCAGTCAGCTGGGCTCCTGCTATCACCTTTATAAATACGCATTGGGTCCAACATAAATCCGCACGGTTGACGGTTAATGACAGGCCTGTTCGATTGAGCTTACTTATAATTAATTAATAATATAATTACTAAATTTTTGTATGGAATTTACTCGCTTAACAGAGTAGCTTACTACTCTCTCTGCGTTGTTGCCAGATTTTTCTTGTTGATCCATATAAATCACGTCTCTTCATCTTAAACTAGTAAGCCCAATCGATCAGGCCTGGTGTATATATCCGTCTCGTTCTCGGATTTTGGTTGGATCCAAGAAATGTTTCTGTTAAAATAGAGCTGTTTTTCTTTTTTTAACCGGGATAACAAGCTGCGATAACAAAAACATTAATAAAAATTTAATTTTTTGTTCCAAATAAAAAAGTATTTTTTCACTACGATATAAATGTATGTATCAAAACAAATTTTCGAAAAAATATTTTGTCTTGACCAAGGCGTATTTATAAAGGTGATAGCAGGAGCCCAGCTGACTGAAATTTTTTTCATTCAAAAGTAACCGAAACTGTCAAATCCCATATATTTTGCTTTGACAGTATGGCTCAACATTCAAAAAATTACTTGTATTTTGTTGTTGTTCTAGTGCTATCACCTTGACTTTTTTGGACTTAGCCTCGATAACCATAATTTTGACTTACACTGGAAAAAACATTTTAACACAAAATTATTTTTTCAAAATTTGTTTTCACATACACCTTAATATTGCTTTTGGTGACAATATTTTTTATTTTGAGTGAACTTTTAAAATATTATTTAGATTTTTGTTATCGCAGCTTAGTTAACCAGTCTTTAAGAAAAACAGCCATAATATTTGCATTATTTCGAGTCACAGTTAAAAACACTTGAATTCACTTAATTTGTTTAAGTGGCCTTTATGCTGCATTCAGATATGCACCCCAAATCCACTTTCACCAGATTTCACCTGTCAAACTCCAAAATGCCAAAATCCGGAAAATGTGGATTTTGTGCTTATATCCGATCGCAGAATTTTATATATTTTATTTTTAATAAAATACCAGAATTGCCATAAACTTTAAAACGAATTCATAATACTTCAGGTGGATACATTTATTTTGTAACCCCCCGACGACTAGGAGAGGGATGTCATATATGCATGTGACATGGATAAAGATACAGGTACAACCATCCATCCCCATGTATGTGTGTATGTCTGGTTGTGTGCGTTTTACGGGGAATATGAATGATTGTTGAGTCTATTACAGACCACATGTGCCAAAATCGTTGCTGTTGTTGTTTTTTAATTTCTTTCAAAATTTTGCTAAATGAAATGATAATGCTGTTCTTGTTGCTGTTGCTATTATTATTATTATCATTATTTACGTTTGTTTTTGTTTTCAATAGAATATTTGTTTTTCTCGCTGACCAGCGCAGAGAGCATCATTTTGTTCCGCGCTAGAGAATTTCTCAGAGAGTGAGAGGGGGGGGGGGGGGGTGTTTAAGAAAAGTTTGAAATATTTACATTTTTTGTGGTTGCGGTTTCTGGGCGGGGGGCTCCTCCCTACTTGCGTTTGCGCCGGGTTTAGGAGTTGCAGTTGTTTAAGTACTTTTTGCAGTTGCGACGAGATTGAGGAGTACACATGTTAAAAAGTTTTTAGTTTTTTTCTTTTTTGTTTCTTTGCTTTCGGCGTATTAATGGCGTGCGAGAACGAGAGTTTGCTGGCGATTTCGATGAGCTTGCGATTTTCGGTAGGTGCTGTTATTAGATGAGATGAGATGTGTCGTTGTTGATGATCACGTTCCGATAATGCAACGCGCTGCTGGTGGGACTAGATGTGTTACACGTTATGTTTTTGTTGTGGTTTTTTTGCTTGTGAGAGATACAATTTTGTTTTGTTTTTTGTTTTTTTTTTCTTTCTTTTTTTGCTTCTTATTTTAATTTCGCGTTTGTTTTTCTCTCCGGCATCGAGAATATTGTGTGAATCCGGCGCGTTAGCCGATCTACTTAAACCGATTTCTTAACGTAACAGATACGTAACGATCGTTAGCTCACATATCTATCGACTGTGACTGGCTACGAAACGATCGTTGTCGTCTACCACTACTTTTGCTAGCTACTACTACTACCACTACTGCCGACCGACCGACCGTCCGCGCTGTGTTCTCAACGTATAGTTGGGTGTGTGTGTTTGTGCATGTGTGCGAGTGTGTGTCTGCTGTTCGCTTACGAAAAAACGAAAAGAAAAGCAACAACAAATAAATGTATATTTTCGAAAATATAACTACACCAACGGCAGCAGCAGCGACACCAACAACAAGAGCAACAACGGCTACAGAACAAAATAAGTGTATCCCAAAAATAACCCCCTGCACATTAATTTCCTTCGGTTGCTGCTGTTGCCGTAGTCGAGTGTTGCACAGTGTTTTGCATATGGATTTGTTTGGAAGATATTTCGTGAAATCGCAGATCGTTCGTAGGAACAAACGAAATTTAGTACTACAATGACAAGAGTCTCATGAACTTTAACAATAGGGCCGTTTTTCTTTAAGTCGGGATAACAAGCTGCGATAACAAAAACGTTAATAAAAATTTAATTTTTTGCTCAAAATAAAAAAATTATTTTTTCACATTGTAAAGAGTGATTTTTTTGAGGTTAGGATTTTCATGCATTAGTATTTGACAGATCACGTGGGATTTCAGACATGGTGTCAAAGAGAAAGATGCTCAGTATGCTTTGACATTTCATCATGAATCGTCTTACAAACGAACAACGCTTGCAAATTATTGAATTTTATTATCAAAATGCGTGCTCTGTTAAGAAAGTTCATTGCGCGCTTCCATTTTATGGTCAGTTTAATCGACCCACTGAAGCGGCTATTCGGGCTATTGTGACTAAATTTCGCACCAAATTTACATTGTTGGACATTAAACCACCAACACGCTTACGTAGAGTGCGAACTGAAGAAAATATCGCAGCTGTATCGGCCAGTGTTAATGATGACCACCAATTTTCGATTCGTCGCCGTTCGCACCAATTGGGTCTCTGTTACTCAAAAACGTGGAAATGCCAAAATTGGACTAAGCGGATGGACCACCTAAGACGCAACCGCGGTCAACATTTAAATGAAATTATCTTCAAAAAGTAAATGTCATGGACCAATCTAACGTTTCAAATAAAGAACCGATGAGATTTTGCAAATTTTATGCGTTTTTTTAAAAAAAAGTTATCAAGCTCTTAAAAAATCACCCTTTATGTATCAAAAGAAATTTTCAATAAAATATTTTGTGTCGACTTTATTGGACTTAGCCTCGATATCCATCATTTTGACTTACACTGGATAATTATGCAGGCTAAGTCAAACAGTTTTAACACAAAATAATTTTTTCAAAATTGATATTGCTTTTGGCGACAATTTTAAAAAAGAATTTTTTATTTTGAGTGAAATTTTAACATTTTTTTTAGATTTTTGTTATCGCAGCTTAGTTATCCAGTCGTAAAGAAAAACAGCCATAATATGTAGTACGATATCCACGATGTCCGAGAGACAAAAGATTGCGGGCCGATGAGCAAAAGTAATAATAATGGCACAATAGTGGGAAAATCGACTTAAGGAATTCCACACTTTGTTTCTTACTTTCCTGGCACATAATAGCTACAGCAACCAGGCTTGCCATTTATTTTCTTTTCCTTGTTCCCAAAATTGTTATGAAAAATCCCCAATTATCCCCAAAATATAAAAAAGTTGTTTTATTTTAAAGAATTCGTCCAAGACAAAAACACTTTATGAATGATTTGTGATGAATCAACAACCATGGAATATTTTGATCGTCATTCTGTATCATTCTGCTGATTTTTTTAATGAAAAGCAAATTTCGCAAGCAGAACCAAAGTTTTTCATTAACAAAATACAATTGGCTGAATACTTTTTCCTCAGTCTCTAGTAGGGTTTGCATCCCGGGATTTCCCGTGAGAAAATTCCCGGGAATTCGCACATTTTTCATTTCCCGTATCCCGGGAAATTCGTACGGGAATCCCGCGGGAATTCAGGAGAAAATTTTACATATTTCTTCGCATATTTTTTCCATCATTTCTACAATAAAATTAAAAATGCTGTATAAAAATGTAGATCACATAGCTTTTAATCAGGTATGTCAAATATTGCAGTTGGATGACAAAATATTTTTAAGCTGCGTTCGGATGTAGACTCAAAATCCACTTTTTCGGATTTTTCCTGTCAAGCTCCATATGAAAAAAATTCAAATCGGGGAAAAATAGATTTTGAGCGTGTATCCGAACGCCAAAAATAAGGAATTTAAAGTTTTCGAAGCGACAGGACAGGACAAAACACAACATTTCATTTAATGCTCTACTCACTATTAATGTGAACGATCGTTCTCCGTCGCGTCCACATTTTCCAATAAAATAAGAAATATCCGATCTTTAATTAATTTTGAAACTTGAAAATATGATATGAATTCTGTAACAGTTTCGTTGTGAAATATACATTTATTTTACTTTAATAAAATGTGAATGTTTCATTAGAAAAATAAGCTTAAATCATGTTGACGATTTCCCGTGCTATCCCGTGCTGTCCCGGGAAATTGAAAAAATAATTCCCGTTTCCCGGGAAATAAAAAGTACGGGAAAATGCAAACCCTAGTCTCTAGTAAATGGTTAAAATGAGAATACATTACATTTTCATAATTATAATAATTGTTAATAGGCCTGTTCGATTGTGCTTACTAGCTTAATTTTTGTATGGAATTTACTTGCTTAACAAGAAAGTAGCTTACTACTCTCTTAGCTGTGTTGCCAGCTTTTTCCTGTTAATCCATTTACGAAAAACCAATGTGTAGCAACGTTGCCAACTTATCAAGTATCTTAATTGTAAGCTAGTAAGACTAATCGAACAGGCCTAATGTTTCTTTGGATGTAAAAAATGGTACCATGTTTTAATTTGTTGACTGTCCAACTATTTTTGTAATGGCACAAGTGAGTTTTGTGGGCCAAGGACGGACGCTATCTAATTTGAAGCAAATCGGTTCAGATTTCTATATACTCACGTTTTAATTTTCCCGCTCCATAAACCACATATTTTAAAATTTTTTCTTAAAATTTGGCCTAACATGTTATATTTAACTAAATATACTGCAAACAGAAAAATAGCATTCCTAAATTTGAGTAAAATCCATACTCCAATTTAGTTCGGCCATTTTACTCCAGTTTAGTAACAACTTCTTTAAAAATCGGAAATTTAACTAAGTATGAGTAAAGTTGCCTTATTTCAAAACCATAGTATAATAATAAATCATGGAGTAATACCTCTCTTTGTGGTAGAGGTATCATGAAACTTTTGAGAAATATTTCATGTTGTAATTTTTTGTATTAGTTTTGCTCAATATGAAGAAAAAACCATTTGTTTTGATTACATTAGTTAAATTGAACTTATTTTAAGTTCACTTTTTTCCTTGAATCAAGTAAAATTTTTCTCAGCTTAAGTAAAAATTTACTTGTTTTGATGAAAAAAAAAAATCAGCAAATTTGTCCTCAGTTTAAGTAAATATTTACTTGATTTGAGTAAAAATGAACTTATTTTTAGGAAAATTTCAGCAAAATTTTACTTAGATTTAGTAAAAATTTACTTGGTTTGAGTAAAAATTTACTTAGCTTTAGGAAAATTTTACTTAAATTTAGTAAAACTGTACTTGGTTTGAGGAAAAACTTACTGAATTTGTCTTCAGTTTGAATAAATATTTAATTGGTTTGAGAAAAATTGAACTCGAATTAAGTTCAAAGTAAGTATTACTTTCAAGGAAAAATTTGAACTTGATATGAGGAAATATTGCTTTAGCGCTATTCGAAGTTCATTTTTCCTAAATTTTGGTTCATTGTAACTCATTATAGGGTTTACTTTTTTCTGAGTGTGTAAATGGGCCCCATCGTTCCATGTTTTGATATTCAAACGTCCTTCCCGACTTGACTTTTTCGTTTTAGAAACTACAAACTTTTTTCCGATTTTGGTACAACATGCTATATTTCACCTATAAATATATTTAACGAAAGTGGGTCACATCAGTCCATGATATAGACTTGGATTTAACCTTTCCTTACTTGGTTCCTTCTTTGTTTATTTGTTTAGAATGTATAAATACAAAATTCTTGTTTAAAAGCGAGCAAAAAAACCAAAAAATATCCTTTTTTATCGAGTTTTCCTTCTAGAGTTAGCTTTTATGCGGTACTATGATTATGCGCCAATGTTTTTTCCTATGTTTTATAATTGCCGCACAATACAAATTCCTTTTATTTGTAATAAAGTTTGGTGGTTGACACGCTACCGTAAATTAATTACCATGTTCCCTAAAGCAGTCGTACGAATTGTATACAAATATTACAATTTCTATAAAGAAATATTACATTTTTCTCCAAGTAGTACCGCACTTCTTTGTAATGTATAATTCTTCTAATCAACCAGTTCTACTGCACTATGTCATGAGACAGAGTTCGCCAGGTTTTGAAAAGAAAATTTCTCCAGATCTGTAGTTGATTTCAGACCAACATCTATTTTGTCTACGACATATTTACAACTTTTTAATAAAATAATGTTTGGCCATCCTATGTAGTTATCAGAATACTAAATTGTATGAATGCCAATACAGAGAAAACCTTCGGTAAATGTCGTGGAAGTTATTTTTATAAGATTTATAATGGTTACAAGTATTTTTGATTGTGTATTTTTGACTTTTCCAAAGAATTTGAGTTGGTCCATCATGATATTTTACTAAATAAATTAAAAAGTTGGCATGTTTTAGAGCGAACTAATTACCCAACATACCAAATGACTTGAGAATAATATTATAATAAGCTTTCCAACTCAAGCCTCAAGCTTGAAAAAGAGTTGAGAATCCATTTGAAAATGCTTGTATAACAATTGTAGAAAAATCGAAACGGAACCCTCTTGATAATATTAAATATGTACGCTTAATATAAGCTTATCCTTGTAATTGTAGAATAAGCTTACATTAAAAATTTGTTTTTTTTTTTGGTAATTTTCGTTAATATTAATTAATTTTATTAATTCAGTCTATTTTTGTACATTTCATTTGTAATTAAAAATTAGTTGTAAAAAATAAGCCAGGCCAATATCCCAGTTCAAATCAATAATTTTAATGTTCATATTGGCATTTTGGGTAATTGTTTCGCAGCTTAATACGATTTTTAGCGAACGTTGTTCCCGTGTCTTTTATGAACTTATCCTCCGTGTTGCCCACTGATAAAGCTATGGCATGTAGAAATTTATTGCTTAATATTTTCATTTAACATTTTTAATTGAACTTACTTCTTATAGTAACACTCGATAGTATTATTTTCAGCTGGGCTGCTATTAATTCTTCATCCAATACTTCAGTTTTACATTACTTCTTTTTCATTTCGACGCAAGTGCTTCTCATACAAAACATTCAATTACACTGGTTTTTAGAGCCTAAATTTTCCGATAATGGTCACAATTTTACTCACTTCTGTTTGTCATTTCATCAAGAATATACTAATGGCAGAACAAAGCTTGTAAATTTATTTCGAAAATTATGAATCAGTTCGGTAATAGTTCGGTTGCTCAATTGGCATGTCAATAAGCATAATTGCTGCATTGATGTGATTTTGGGCTGATGAACTCGTTGGGACTTAGTTCTTGAAAAAGAGAAAGGTGAAAATGGAACGGAAATTGGGTCAGTCAATAGACCTCCAAGATAGTGTGATCTAACATCGCTTCTCTGGGGTTACGTGAACCACTAGATAGGCGCCTTCGTAGTGGTTGTTTAGAATAATACTTGACATAAGTCTCTGCAAACGAAAGAGATTAAAATTCAATTTGAAGTGATTTTTTATAAGTTCATTAATACTTAAATGTATGAAGAACTCGGCAAAAATTTCAGTAAACATATTAACTTAATGTTAGAAAAAAACATATTTTTTAGATCAAATTTCCTAAATGGAATTTTTTCCATACAAAAAAAATTCTTAATATTTTTCTTACATAAAACCTTGGAAATTTTCTTCCACACAAGAATGAATTTTCACAATTGTAAGAATTTTTTATTAGATCCAATGAAATGTTTTTAAGTAAATTTACTACCCTATTTCTAGTAAATGAACTATCTAAAGATATTTTTTAGCTATTATCTTTTTGGCAACACTGGTTTAAACAGCTGACGCACGTTTCGTGCTTTGTTTCACTGTCAAACATCTTCAGTTTGGTCTATAATTTAACCATGAATCGTCTTACAAACGAACAACGCTTGCAAATTATTGAATTTTATTATCAAAATGCGTGCTCTGTTAAGAAAGTTCATCGCGCTTCCATTTTATGGTCAGTTTAATCGACCCACTGAAGCGGCTATTCGGGCTATTGTGACTAAATTTCGCACCAAATTTACATTGTTGGACATTAAACCACCAACACGCTTACGTAGAGTGCGAACTGAAGAAAATATCGCAGCTGTATCGGCCAGTGTTAATGATGACCATCAATTATCGATACGTCGCCGTTGGCAGCAATTGGGCCTCTTTTACTCAAAAACGTGGACATGCCAAAATTGGACTAAGCGGATGGACCATTTGAGGCACAGTCAAGGTCAACATTTGCATGAAATAATCTTCAAACATTAAATTATATGGACCGTACTATCGATTCCAATAAAGATTTCATGCATTTTTCTGAATTCTATGTGTTTTTTTTTGAAAAACTTTCCTATAGCTTTTAAAAAATCACCCTTTACTATGACTTTGAAATAAGGAAACTTTACTCATACTTAGTTAATTTTCCTGCTTTTAAGGAAATTTTTACTAAACTGGAGTAAAATTGTTGAACTATATTGGATTAGCATTTTTATGAGTGAAAGAGTCCATTCCATTCGCGAGAGAGAATCGATTCAAACAACTTCTTTTTATTTATGTTGGTCAGTATTGCCAAACCTTTCGATTTTGTAATCCCAGGATTTGTACAAAAAATACCGGTATTTACTTTTTTCTTGAAATCCCGGGTTGGCATCACTGATCCACGCGATTATAATCCCAGCAAAAAAATTGGAAGTACTTCCATAGGAAGTACATTTTAATCGCATCCAAATGTGATTTTTTCGCTTTTGGGGAAGTTCTTTTAAACAACTTCCAAAAAATTCGATAATATGTTAATATCCCGTAACATTTTACGAATAGCATTTTCACAAGTGAATGGGAACGAATTGTTAGTATGGGGTCACATAGGTAAGATGCCCGCTCTGCACTCAGAAGGTCTCGGGTTCGAATCGTGGCTCGGGACATTTTTTATTGCTCTTTTTTTAACTTTTATAAATAAAAAATAAATAATTTTGTATAATTTTAACAATTTAAAAATATCTGCTTAAATAATACAAATTTATTGCTTTATTAATTTATGTATTTTTATTAATACTACATAATATCAGTAAAACTAAGTACAGGGTGGCTGATGAATGATCCTACATTAAGAAACTCAAATAAATTTTTGTTTAATTCATATATATTATTTGTTCTTTGCTCATTTGACAACTGATACATTTGTATTCAACCTTTGTAATGGGTTTTCAAAATAATAGAATTTAAATGACATCCATAGTCGGTGACGCATGCGCAACATTCATCATCCATTACTTCCTGCAGAGTTGCAGTAAGAATTGTCTAAATTTTTGTTCAAATGCATTGCTTAAATCGTCCAATTTTTTTGATTTATTTTATAAACTTCCTGTTGAAATAACCTCACAAGAAAAAGGTAGGTGTAGAGAGGTCTGGCAACTTTGGGGGCCAAAGAAATGTCGAGTTTCTAGAAATCAGCATTTTGGAAGGAACTTTCGCAGCAATTCTTTAATAGCAGGACCTGGCTATGTGACAAGACGCCTCATCCTGTTGAAACCACACAGTGTTGAAAGGGATTCACTTTCGATACAGTTCTGCAAAGAAAAACTGCTTTAACAGCAGTATTAAGTAGCATGGTAGCAGCATTCATCAGCCACCCTGTATATTAAATTTATTTAATGATAATTTAATTTAATATTAATTTGCGTTATATATTAATTCATACTAAATAAATATTTTGTTAAGTATATTATCGTCAGTTCTAACGAACACATTAATTGCTTTAGTTATTCAGCACTCACAACAGAGGATAGCTGAGATGGTTAGAGTGCCGTAGTAGCAACCAGAAGGTCCGCTGTTCTAACCTCGGTAGCGGCGGATTTTTTGAAACAGAAATGGAAACTAGTGAAAAAGTGGTTCCCCTCTTTGCTACACTTTAAAATAATTGTAAGTCTTTAAAACTAAAGGACATCCCTCCTATGATAATTCCATGTTAAATTCATTGGTAAGATCCCAATTTTCACTACTCCCGAATCACAAGGTGGGCATATTTTTCACATCTTCGGGTGCTCTCTTTTTGCTGGGATGTAATAAGATGATTTCAGAAGAAGAAGAAATCAAATGAAAAATCAGTCACATTTAGGAAGAACCAAACACAAAGCGATTTGCTTTTAAGAAATCCATTTGATTCTTTAGATGTGGCAGCTCTCTTTCCAAATTGTCGATGACATAAAGTCTCAATCGACCTTATGACATTTCAGCTAGATTTCGCTTGCAGTCTGAAAAGTCTATAAGTGAGTCAGATGTTTATTTTCTGAACGACAACACAACCTTGTCACACTGCATGCAAAATCTAGTTTATTGACGTAAGGTTGATTTTCTAATGTCAAATTGATATGTCAGAAGAAGAAATCAAATGAAATATCAGTCACATTTAGGAAGAACCAAACACAAAGTCTCAATCGACACTGCATGCTAAATCTAGTTTATTGACGTAAGGTCGATTTTCTAATGTCAAATTGATATGGCATCTGACATTTGCAAATCTAGCTTATGTCATATAAACTAGATTTAGATTTTCATGCAAGACTATAACCTAACCTAAGATGGCGACTAAGGTTGGCATTCAACCTTGTCACCTAGAAACAGTTGAAAGTATTTTCTAAAATCCTTATTATTGAATTTCCCAAAGCTTTTTTTGTGTTGAAAACCACTGTGCGTCGTGTGGTGTTCTTCTGTTGGTTGCTGCTGTCTGGTTTCAATATTTTTTATTTTGTGTTCTGAATGTTTCTTCTTTCGATTTCAGTTTGTTTCAATATTCTACTTTTTTTCTTGTTGTTGTTATTTCAATTTTATTCTGGTGTTCATGTTCATATTAACGTACATACATACAAACAAACATGCATACGTATGTATGTTAAATGTATCTACATATGCATGTATGTATGTACATACAAACATCCATCCATCCATCCATCGGTTTACGAACGTCGTTGAGTATGTGTTTTAAAAATAGTATTACAAACTTTTGTTTCAGAATCGTACCAAACCAAACCATGCCATCCATGCCTTTGCCACACCGTACCGTACACTCTACTCTCTCTACGTGTGTGTTCGTATGTGCATGCAGTGTGTGTCGTCGTCTGCTTGTACCAACCATAATGTTCTATACTAAATACAAACCATACCAGAGACCGACCATACGATCATCGTTGATCGTTAAAAAGTACAACAACATTCATACATTCTGACAACACCAGCCAGCCAGCCCACCAGGCTGGCAGCCACCGCACAAACACACAAAGCGCCACAGCCATGCCATACCGTTACTCTCGTTGCGAAGCTACTCGTCGTCGTCCCCAAATCGTACACAGTCATTTGCTCTCACGAGTCCCCCCCAAATGATGTTTGTGTTGCTCTCCTCAGCCGAGTCCCGTTATACTATTTATTCTCTTCAGAACAATTTTATAGTTTTTAGTGCAAAAGCATATCATCGCTTATACTCTACATAATTCGAGTATGCATCGGTGTAGCCCAATACTGGGTCTAGACTAGTACAACTGCAATATACAACAGCGCACAAAAGTATACGTCATTAGTCTAGTTTTACGTATGGATAAGGGTTTGTTTGTCCGTTCAGAAGGAAAATATGAAATTTTCAATATAGAAGTCACCTAGGTTGTCAGTGGGTGAATTTCGGTCTCTGGCTGATGTTGGCTGTCAGTGGAGATAACGTTTCATTGTCATATCCTTCCTTGGTCCATGTGGCGTATGATTCCTACACACATGTGGGTTAGATGGGGTCGATCCCCAGCCAAAAAAAGTTGGTTTTGTCACCCCCAGATTTGAAGATTAGTCAAAGTGAATCTCGAAACATTTCTTTTATTGGTGTACCCTACATTACGCCCTTCTAATTTTTTGCTCTACATCGTTATATATTATCCAGATTTATCCTTATCAAACCAGATTTTAGTGCTTTTATTGATATTTTTTATAAAATCCACAATAATTTACAAATTTTTAGTTCGATTTGTCTATTGAAGAGGTATTGATCGCCAATGAACCTACATTATTTACACAGACTCGGACTGCTGGGGCCGGCCTGCTCTCAGCTTCGAATCTGTGAAAACAATAAAAGTAGAAATCATCTGAAATTGTCTTTTGGCAATATTTAAATGTACTCCATTCCCGAGTGTAATTCAGAAATTCCAATTGAAATTCGAACCGATTTTGACGAAACAACTAAAGTTTGCTTGTCAATATCTTGGACTGTCATTTCCAGGTAAATGGCCCTCGAACACTAAATCCAGCTCTCCCACAGGAAAGATCAGTTGAAAACACTCCGGGGGTCCGAAAATAGGCTTTGGAAAAAGTTTTATGCGGCCTTATATACAATTTCATCGAAAATCTCTCTAACGGACGTTTCGAGCGACGTGTTGGTTCTAACTTGAGATAGCTCGCGAACTCGTGGACCGATTTTTCGGAGTTCGAGATTCAGGGTGGCAATTTCGGGTAAATGGGCCCTCGTACACTAAATCGAGCTCTTCCATTGGTAAAATCAATTGCAAATACTCCAGAGGTCCGGAACTACGCTTTGGATTTTTTTTCGACCGAGCATCAGGTCAAGTTTGATGCGGCCTTATATACAATTTCATCGAGCTTGGAACGTGATCCGATTTTAATGAAACAACTGGCGTTCGCTTGTCAATATCCTGGACTACAAATCCCTATGCAACATGTTTGAAGTCTGTCCACAGTGGTCGGAGATACAGCAGGATTTTGGTACATCTAGTTTTTTTAATATTTTTCAGAAAACAGCTCTTGGGTTGGAGATGCTATTGCTCGGGAACGCGTTAAACGCTATTGATGAAATAACTTAGCGGTTCTTGGAAAAAGGTTGGGGTAGCGAGCGCTAGCCATGGGAACATGCAACGTGAAAAGTGTGACGAGATATATTGAATTTTCGGAGTGCGAGTTTCAGGGTGTCATTTCCGGGTAAATGGGCCCTCGTACACTAAATCCAGCTCTTCCATTGGAAAAATCAATTGAAAACAAAACATTGATATTCAGAAATTGAAAAGTCATTATATTCAGATGTTCCATTCGAGAACTTTGACAACAATTGATTTTCAGAAATTCTATTTCATATTCAGAACTCATCAATTGATTGTTAGAAATTCCATTCTAAATTCAGAGCTCGTCAGTTGATTTTCAGAAATTTCATTTTTTGAAATTCAGAAAATATCATTGGAAATTTAGAACTCATCAAATGAAGCGATTTGAATTTCTCAAAAACGACTAACTCGTCAATTTGTATGTGGAATATATGCGTCGATGAGTTCTGAATATGAAATGGAATTTAAGAAAATCAATTGATGAGTTCTGAATTTCAAAAGGAATATCTGAATATCAATTGATCAGTCGGATATCTGAATTACAATTGATCTCTTCTGAACTACATTTGAAATGGTGTAGAGAGCGGCTGAATCCTTATGGTCATTTTCATTTTATTCGGCGTTCAGGTGTTATGAACCCGCGCCACTTCTTTGGTCACAGCTCCAAGGGATGTTGAGGAAAACTATCAATGTGACACCTGAGCTAACCTCAGATCAGTGTTTATTTGAGATGAAGGATAACCAAAATAAGCTCAACCGAGCAGATCGTTGATCTCTCCATCACCTCACTCAATACCTCTACGAAACCGGGGTCTGGAACAGAACGGGGAAAGTTAAAAAACTAGTGCTTACAGTGCTCCATTTGCTTGGACTAAAGTAATGGATGTCGCGAGTAAAATCAGCCGATAGAATGAAAACTTGAAATTACACAACATATAACTAGTGGTTCTAGTTCTTTATACCGGTGGAGCGAATGAAAAGACGAAACAGTACAATAAAAATCCTAAAAAAATCCAATTCCGTTGGTACTTCTAATCTGGCAAGCTCATCAGCATTTCAGTCCTTTGGGATGTAACTATGCCCTCACGTCTAAATGAGGTGAATATCGAACTGGGTCCACGAGGAGGGTCCACGGATAGTTCTTTATACCGGTGGAGCGAATGAAAAGACGAAACAGTACAATAAAAAATCCTAAAAAAATCCAATTCCGTTGGTACTTCTAATCTGGCAAGCTCATCAGCATTTCACTTCTTTGGGATGTAACTATGCCCTCACTTCTAAATGAGGTGAATATCGAACTGGGTCCACGAGGAGGGTCCACGGATAGTTCTTTATACCGGTGGAGCGAATGAAAAGACGAAACAGTACAATAAAAAATCCTAAAAAAATCCAATTCCGTTGGTACTTCTAATCTGGCAAGCTCATCAGCATTTCAGTCCTTTGGGATGTAACTATGCCCTCACGTCTAAATGAGGTGAATATCGAACTGGGTCCACGAGGAGGGTCCACGGATAGTTCTTTATACCGGTGGAGCGAATGAAAAGACGAAACAGTACAATAAAAAATCCTAAAAAAATCCAATTCCGTTGGTACTTCTAATCTGGCAAGCTCATCAGCATTTCACTTCTTTGGGATGTAACTATGCCCTCACTTCTAAATGAGGTGAATATCGAACTGGGTCCACGAGGAGGGTCCACGGATAGTTCTTTATACCGGTGGAGCGAATGAAAAGACGAAACAGTACAATAAAAAATCCTAAAAAAATCCAATTCCGTTGGTACTTCTAATCTGGCAAGCTCATCAGCATTTCAGTCCTTTGGGATGTAACTATGCCCTCACGTCTAAATGAGGTGAATATCGACATCTCGAAGAGATGTCTGGGGTCCATATCTATACTCTATCCTATCTATATTCCCTGTAGTTGGTTCTCATAGAACACAGAAAATATCGGACTTAATATCAAAGCTTCTAACATAATTGAGGTTATGCTTACGGAGAGAAGCAATTGGGTTGAAAGCGCCAATTTCTTAGAACATGTATTGAGGGCGACTTTCTTCACAGAGATGTGTTGAGGTTCAATACGAGCACAATTGAATCCATCCCCAAAATAATGCTTATAAGGTCTATTTGACTCAGCAATTGAAGGATGTTTCGGCCCTAGAGCTGCTTGAAATGAACAAAGATGACAATGATTTCATATTTTCTGACGAAGCGAATATTCATATTGAGAAGCCTCATTTTTCTTTGAAAATCCTGCTGGAAACTTAGGATCAGCACGGCAGAGACATGACAAACATTTTTTTGGCCGGAGATTGAAAACATGGACGATATTTGATTTTAGCAGGATGGCGCGCCATGCCACACAGCCCAGGCCACAGGTAATCAATTTACACTATGCAACAAAAAAAGAACAATTTTGTGTCCACTGTTGGGAAAAAATATTTTTTTTTTTCAAAAAAAAATCTATTTTTTCAACAAAAATTACAAAAAAATATATTTTGCAAAGAGTATCATATCTTCAACATATATCCATATTTTTAACATATTTTTTTTTTTTTGGATGGAATGTTAGCCATTAAAAAATAAAACAAAACACTTTTTATGTTTTTTTAGAGCTAGCAAAAATAGATTTTATTTTTTTTTTTTTTTAAATTATCCCAAATTTTCCAAAATGAGAGTACAAATATTTAAGGTACCTTCGCCGAAAATTGGAATTTTAGTAAAATATTGTTTTTGAGTTTAGAAATCCAAAATAAAGGGTGATTTTTTAAAAGCTATAGGAAAGTTTTTCAAAAAAAAAAAACATAAAATTCAGAAAAATGCATGAAATCTTTATTTGAATCGATAGTACGGTCCATATAATTTATTGTTTGAAGATTATTTCATGCAAATGTTGACCTTGACTGCGCCTCAAATGGTTCATCCGCTTAGTCCAATTTTGGCATTTCCACGTTTTTGAGTAACAATTGCTGCGAATGGCGACGAATCGATAATTGATGGTCATCATTAACACTGGCCGATACAGCTGCGATATTTTCTTCAGTTCGCACTCTACGTAAGCGTGTTGGTGGTTTAATGTCCAACAATGTAAATTTGGTGCGAAATTTAGTCACAATAGCCGAATAGCCGCTTCAGTGGGTCGATTAAACTGACCATGAAGTGGAAGCGCGCGATGAACTTTCTTAACAGAGCACGTATTTTAATAATAAAATTCAATAATTTACAAGCGTTGTTCGTTTGTAAGACGATCCATGGTTAAATTATAGACCAAACTGAAGATGTTTCACAGTGAAACAAAACACGAAACGTGCGTCAGCTGTTTAAACCAGTGTTGCCAAAAAGATAATAGTTAAAAAATCACCATTTACATGAGAAAATGTTATAAATGAATTTCGATCAAGCCATTCGAGCGATAGAACCAGAAACCGCCACCAAGGTCTTAAAAAATTGGTTTGACTGGATGCGCTACTCCAAAGCCAGTAAACCACATTGCCGTGACAAACCTTGGTGGCGAAATCTATGATGTGACACAATGAATTGAAATCAATACACATTCTACGAATGGGCTCTGTGGAAGCATAATTCGTACGCTGAAAATCAATATGCAGGAAATGATAGTATCTAGAAGGTCTAAATGGCACGTTAAACGTAATCCTAGAAATAATATAGTCAGAAGAGAAATCACCATTTATAACCTTATAAACCCTCACGGTGTTCAACCTAACACGTCTGCTTTTTAAGGATGGCAAGTCGATCAACTTCAATCTACTAGTATCAGGGGGAAGAACAAAATCACTATTCCAATGTAAGTGTCTTAATGAAAAAATAAAAAATTGTTTCTGAACTGACTCAATTCTAGCAATATAGATACCATACTGAGGATCCCACACTACTGAACCATATTCAAGAATAGGCCTGACAAGCGATGTAAATAGCTGCTTCGTCACGTAAGGATCAGAGAACTCCTTAGCCCATCGCTTAATGAAACCAAGAACACCATATGCTTTGTTAATCATAGTAATAATATGATTGTTGAAATTCAGTTTGGAATCCATTAGAATACCAAGATCTACGAAAGAATCAACTACCTCTAACTCAGCTCCTCCAATATTATACCTGACAAATCGGGGGTTCGATCTAAAGAAACGCATATGTTTGCATTTCCTTAGATTCAGTTCCATGCAATTTATGTCACACCAGCGTCCAAAACTATCAAGTCATTCTGCAATGGATGAGAAAATTCTGGCCAATCATAAGAAAAAAATATTACATACATTAGAAGTTTAGAGTTAATAATAGACTCTGGAAGGTCATTTATGAATAATAAGAATAAAACAGGCCCTAGATGACTACCCTGAGGGACTCCAGATGGAATCAGAATTCGTTTAGAATAAGAATTTCCAAATTTAACAATCTGTGAGCAATTCGAAAGATACGAAGATATCCACTTCAAGAAGTCAGAGCTAAAAACAATGCGATCTAATTTATATACCAAAAGTTCATGGTTTACTTTATCAAATGCTTTACTAAAATCCGTATAGATGGCATCAGTCTGATTACCCTGAACAAATTCATCAGTAACGTGAGAAATAAACTGAATTAAATTTGTAACAGTAGAAAAGCCCTTACGAAATCCATTTTGGTATGGACTCAATATAGAAGAAACCCTATGAGATACCACCTCAGTAACCAATTTCAATAAATAAATATTTTATTTTCAAAAGGATGCATATGCTACGATGCATTAAATCGAGAATCACCGTATAGCCTGGTCACACTGCAAGCGAAATCTAGCTGAAATGTCATAAGGTCGATTTACAAATGTCAGATACCATGACATTTGAAAATCGTCTTTATGTCATTTCAGCTGGATTTCGCATGCAGTGTGACAAGGCTATTAGAGTTTTTTTTGAGTGTCCAGACTTTTGATGAATCCTTGAGGACATGTTCCACTAAGCATCACTTATTGTGCTCACTTAAGATAGAACCAGAATTTCGGAATTATTTTCGGAATGTCGGAAATCTCCCACTGTGCGATGGTAGTTAAAACAGATTGTTTGCCACAAGGGCAAATACTTTCGGCAGCAACTGTTGAGGGGTACACACATGTTTTCACACATGCATGCATATATGCATGTGTGTGTGCATAAATTCAGCTAAACAGACTTACTAGGAGGCCGAGTATTCATGAGTAAGCGAGTGTGTAGCGCCCAACGTATATGACTACTACGAACGTAAAGCAGTGGACAACGGAGACGACGGCGACAACGGCAACGACAGCGACAAAGACGATGGAACAAAATAGAGTAATCTTTAACGCTGTGAGGAAGGAGGCTGTGCTGTGCTGTGTGTGAGTTAAACTCATATGAAAATTCGTATTGAACGTGAGTAACTTGTGCAATATCCGAGAGTTGTACGACGATGTTGTTTGTATGTTACGTTATTTATACACATATGCACACATGCATACACACACACGCACACATCATCAGCTTACATACTTGAGATGGATGAAGCATCTTTTATTCACTTTTATTGTTGTTATTTTGAAATTTCTAGTATTGAAATAGACAAAAAAAAGAAAACATTTTAAAATAGTTTATAATAGTTCAACATACAAATGTATGTATGTATGCATGTGTGTGTGTGTGTATGTTTGTTTAAGCACATACGAACGTAATGCATTTTTCGTCTTCTTATCCGTGTTGGTAAATCGTTCTTAACCCAGACTAGTTGTATATACATATGTACGTATGTATGTATTGTTTATTAGATGCAGATCTAGATGCTGTTGAGATTCCGTGGATGGTGTTATAATTTATTCTGACTTTTCTCCACCGAACGTGGGGGGAGGTATGTTGCGTGCGTTGGATTATCTTCAACTGTCATAGCATGTATGGCCAGAGTGTTTGTTGTATGCGTTACTCTTTCGCCTTATTGTAAATGTTCCCAATCATAACGGAAGTTGACAACGATGCTATGTGTATGTATGTATATATCATATATATCTTATATTAGTTCAATAAAAAAACAGTAGGGGAAGGTGTAATGGAATCTTGCCCAGGAAATTGCACACTGAAGGTAAAATGTAAATAGGCCTCCATAAATTCAAAACAGAGCATTAAGGCACTACTCGATGCTTCCGTAAAAGTGAGCGGTCATATAAACCAGGCGCCAATAAATTATAGAGTATCCACGAGAGTATTATGTCTTTGTGTATTTGTTTGTAACACCCAAAAGGAAGAGAGATAAACCCATCGTTAATTATACCGATCCACTTAGAATCACTTTTTGAATCGATTTAGCAATGTCCGTCTGTCTGTCTGTCCGTCCATCTATTCTTGTAATCACGATACAGGTCGCAATTGTAGACAGAACCAAATGAATCTTTGCACAACGAAGTTTTTCGGGATAAGGACGAACGCTATTTAATTTGAAGAAAATCGGATCAGATTAAGATATAGCCCCCATACGAATTCCACTCCCGATTTGACTCTTTTCACTGTAGATACCAAATATTTTAACAGATTTTCTTCAAAATTGGCAAAACATCGGTGAACATGGGTCAGATCGGTTCAGATTTATATATAGCTCCCACACAAATTTCGCTCCCAATTTGACTTTTTCCGCTCTAGAAACCACATAGTTTAACAGATCTTCTTCGAATTTGGCAAACTATCATATATTTCAACTAGAAACACCCATGATGAAAATGGTTGAGATCGGTTCAGAATTATATATAGCTCCCACACAAATTTGGCTCCCAATTTGACTTTTTCCGCTCTAGAAAACACATTTTTTAACAGATCTTCTTCAAATTTGGCAAACTATCTTATATTTCCACTAGAAACGCCCATGGTGAAAATGGGTCAGATCGGTTCAGATTTATATATAGCTCCCATACGAATTTCACTCCAGATTTGACCTTTTCCGCTCTAGAAACCACATATTTTAACAGATCTTCTTCGAATTTGGTAAACTATCTTATATTTCGACTAGAAACACCCATGATGAAAATGGTTGAGATCGGTTCAGATTTATATATAGCTCCCACACAAATTTCGCTCCCAATTTGACTTTTTCCGGTCTAGAAACCACATTTTTTAACAGATCTTCTTCAAATTTGGCAAACTGTCTTATATTTCCACTAGAAACGCCCATGGTGAAAATGGGTCAGATCGGTTCAGATTTATATATAGCTCCCATACGAATTTCACTCCCGATTTGACTTTTTTCGCTCTAGAAACCACATATTTTAACAGATCTTCTTCGAATTTGGCAAACTATCTTATATTTCGACTAGAAACACCCATGATGAAAATGGTTGAGATCGGTTCAGATTTATATATAGCTCCCACACAAATTTCGCTCCCAATTTGACTTTTTCCGCTCTAGAAACCACATTTTTTAACAGATCTTCTTCAAATTTGGCAAACTATCTTATATTTCGACTAGAAACACCCATGATGAAAATGGTTGAGATCGGTTCAGATTTATATATAGCTCCCACACAAATTTCGCTCCCAATTTGACTTTTTCCGCTCTAGAAAACACATTTTTTAACAGATCTTCTTCAAATTTGGCAAACTATCTTATATTTCCACTAGAAACGCCCATGGTGAAAATGGGTCAGATCGGTTCAGATTTATATATAGCTCCCATACGAATTTCACTCCAGATTTGACCTTTTCCGTTCTAGAAACCACATATTTTAACAGATCTTCTTCGAATTTGGTAAACTATCTTATATTTCGACTAGAAACACCCATGATGAAAATGGTTGAGATCGGTTCAGATTTATATATAGCTCCCACACAAATTTCGCTCCCAATTTGACTTTTTCCGGTCTAGAAACCACATTTTTTAACAGATCTTCTTCAAATTTGGCAAACTATCTTATATTTCCACTAGAAACGCCCATGGTGAAAATGGGTCAGATCGGTTCAGATTTATATATAGCTCCCATACGAATTTCACTCCCGATTTGACTTTTTTCGCTCTAGAAACCACATATTTTAACAGATCTTCTTCGAATTTGGCAAACTATCTTATATTTCCACTAGAAACGCCCATGGTGAAAATGGGTCAGATCGGTTCAGAATTATATATAGCTCCCATACAAATTTCACTCCCGATTTGACCTTTTTCGCTCTAGAAACCACATTGTTTAATAGATCTTCTTCAAATCTTCCAAGATATTGAACCAAGATATTTGAACCAAGAACACCCATGGTGAAAATGGTTCAGATCGGTTCAGATTTATATATAGCCCAATACAAATTTCGCTCCCGGCTTGAGTTTTTCCGAACCAGAATCCACGGATTTTCACCGAATTTCTTCAAATTGAGCATAACACGTTACACTTGATAGTTATATTCTATTGTGAATGTGGGTCACTTCATTCCATGTTTGGATATAGCCGCGATACAAATATTTTCTCGATTTAACAAATTGGGTCAGGTCATATTAGCCTATGATTAGGAAATATACAAAAATCCTTCCCGTTTTCTCTTTTTTACCGAATTGAATTGTATTCGGTTGGAAAGTGGAGTGTATCATATAGTCGGCCCCGACTTTAGCCTTTCCTTACTTGTTTAATGATGAATTCTTTTTCATTAATCCAAGGTAAGTATTCAGAAAATCCTCTGAATAAACGATTTAGAGCTGATTTTTTTGGACAGTTCGAAGAATTTGGGTTCCATTCAATATACAGGGTGGGCCATGTAACATTTTAAATTTGAACTACCGATTACCTTGACTTTGAAAGGTAGAATAACATTCATTTCCAGGTTTATGTTTGACATTTGCAAAATGGGACGCTATGCGCTCGAACAAAATTGGGAAATATTAAAAACTTACTTCCAAAGTAGTAGACTTCAACTCAAACTGTAAGACATTTTATGGCAATAAGCAAAATTGCGGCATATGGGGTTCAGAGAACTCACACGTGACTATCCACACTGTTTGGTGTGGATTTTGGGCTTCATTGGGCAATGTACTGAAAAATTGGGTTGATCGGATGAGGTAGTCATATGAATGATATTGTGTTCCATTATTAAATGCCAAAGTTCAATCTTTCCAATAAAACCAGAAATTTAAAAAATAATCAGTACTTTTTTATAGCCGATTCTAATTTAAAAATTTAAATGGCCCACCCTGCACTTCAAAGGAAATATAATGGAACGAGTGATAAAATCCCTCTACAAATGCAGAATAAGCCGAGCATCAGTTGTTGTTATTTGGTTTGTGGAACTGCCCTGGAAAAGGCATGCTAATTATATCCGCATCAAAAGTTCATCAGCATTTGCAGAGGAATAAGGACAACTACTATGGAAGCATAGTAGTGGATGGTATTCGAGGACAAGAATCGATTCTCGATAAACTATTTTTGAATCCGATTCGTAGAATCGAAGAATCAGACCTGAGAATCGATTCTTAATCGGAATCGGTGGAAATGTTGAACCATAAAACTCGAGAAGAATAAATTTTTTTCTAACAAGTACAGAAAAATCTTCCACTTAAGCAAATTTATTGAATACATTTGAGGTATTATTTTAGTGTGCAGTGATATCACGCTTTCTAAACGCTTTGATAACCTCTCCCTGTAAGCGGGAGTGGTCTTTAAATATATTTAAACTAGCAGTACCCGCTGCTTCGCACGCGAAAAAGCCAGTTATTTATATTTAATTTTATCCGTCTTTGTTTTTGGATAGTATTTATTTAATTTTCTTTTGGTGGATATAGATAAATCTAAAATAGTAATTTGGAAACCTCCTATTAGCTAGCACTCACAGACAGTCAAAGGAATGTGCTTGTCGATATGCACTATTTTAGCTGAACTCCTTCGTATATATAACTTTTATCATTTTCTACTAAGTTTTGAACAAAAATTTAGCACCATTTATATCCTCGATCTCATGTTTCTAGATGCAGCCAGCTACTTTATAACTTTTTGCACCTCTTTCCCAAAAAGTACACATTTTGAAAAACCACTATAGGTAACATGTGTTTTTGCTTCCCCTAAAAATATGTATTTTATTTGGTAACACATTTATTTCCTTTTTAAGTATAAATTTTGAAATATCCATTTATGTTCCGCGTTTACATAATTAAAGGACTGTACACAATTTTTATCCCTTTTCGTCCCGCGCATCCCTTAAAAGTACAAATTTCGAAAAGTCCAATTTTACTGCGCTTCTACGTGGTCAGAGCAATTTACATACTAAATCAAGAAATCCATTTCTGTTGCAAGTCTACGTTGTCAGAAGAATTTACACTCCAAATTTCTCGACTATAGCTGCAATACGTTAGTTGGTACCATTTTTATCCCCTTTTGTCCCGCTCACCTCCTATAAGTACAAATTTCAAAAAAAAAAAAAATATATATATATTTAGATTTCGCTTCTACGTTGTCAGGAAATTTATACTCCAAATTTCGCAACTGTAGCTGCAATATTTTAGTTGGTACTATTTTTATCCCGCTCGCCGTTTATAAGTACAAATTTCGAAAAACTCAATTAGATTAGCGCTTCTAAATTGTCAGAGAAACTTACACACTACTTTAGTTGGTATTCTTTTATCCGTTGCCAGAGGAATTTACAATCCAAACTTTCACTATTGTAGCTACAATACTTTAGTTGGTACAATTTTTATCCCTTTTTGTCCCACTCAATAAATAAGTAAACATTTCGAAAAATCAATTTTGATTTGCGCTACTATGCTACTAATTTATAAACCAAATTTCACGATTCTAGGTGTAATACTTTAGTTGGTACCATTTGTATCCCTTTTTGTCCCGCTCGCCCCTTAAAAGTAGAAATTTCGAAAAATCCAATTTTACTTCGCTTTTATATGGTCAGAGGAATTTACATACCAAATTTCTCGATTCTAGGTGCAATACTTTAGTTGGTACCATTTTTATCCCTTTTTGTCCCGCACGCCCCTTAAAAGTACAAATTTCGAAAAATCCAATTTTACTTCGCTTTCATATGGTCAGAGGAATTTACATACCAAATTTCACGATTCTAGGTGTAATACTTTAGTTGGTACCATTTTTATCCCGCTCGCCCCTTAAAAGTATAAATTTCTAAAAATTAAATTTTACTTCGCTTTTATATGGTCAGAGGAATTTACATACCAAATTTCACGATTCTAGGTGTAATACTTTAGTTGGTACCATTTTTATCCATTTTTTTCGCACTCGCCCCCTAAAAGTATACATTTCGAAAAACCCATTTATATTACAAGTCTACGTTGTCAGAGCTGCTCTTCCTTAATGAACTATTCTGACTAAACTATGATATATAGTTTTTGGAAAACATTTTTCTTATAGTTTTTTTTCTGATCTGTCGAATGATGTCAAAAGAAAGTTGTCTATAAGTGTATCAAATTACAAAATATTGATTTTCTTCGTTTTTGAAATATTGAATTTTAAACTTAGCTTCACAAATTTTTAACCTAGAATGTTTAAATACATGGAGCAATTCTGTATAAATAATATTTCCAAGGGCACTTAGAAATACTTTTCCATCGGCAGTTTTAATTATGTATATTTGTATACCCTCCACTAGGGTATTATGTCTTTGTGCATATGTTTGTAACACCCAAAAGACCACGAGATAGAAGCAACGTTTATTACACTACTCAACAAAATGAAAAAAATTTCATGTACTCCGGATGCGATAATTTTTTCTGTGTAGATAACCTTGACATGAGCTCGAAAAACGCAATAAAAATTTTTTTTTCGTTTGGTTTTTTTTTTTATTTTTTTTTTTAAATTTAAAAAATTTTTTTTTGGTTAATTTGTTTCGTCCGGCATAACTCGGGAACCACTAGCCCGATTTAATTGAATTAAATTTTAAAAAATTTAAAATTAATCTGTTCATATATTGTTTTCCTATACAAGCAACAGTTTCCAAGTTAAAAATGAATATATAAAGGAAAAAACTTATTTTTTATTTAAAATTAAAATCGTATATTTTTTCCCACGCCTGTTTTTTTGCTAAGACAGAAGTAGCAATCTGTTACATGGCAAAGCGGAGCTCTCCAAAGCATTGGCATGATGATTCTCGGCTGTCGTCTGAAAGAATTTCAATAATAAGTTATATATGTTCTTGAATTTCGTAATCTACACTTACCTTGAGTCAGCTAGCTGTACGTAGCACCTTGGACATAGAGCACTTGGTGTCCACCGCTCATCTATGTTTGAGACCTTTAAATTGAAGCTCTCTTCAAATGAATCTCTCAATTTAGGTGAAAAACAACGCTTGTTTTTTTCAGAAACGTATTCTCCGCACATGTAACAAAAATTACTTGGATTGGTATTGCATTCAAATCCTCGCGAACGTTTGCTCATTTTAACTATCGCGTTCGTCGACACTTGTTGAATGAGTAAAATCGATCAATGAAGACCTATTTATACTGTGTATTGTTTAGTATTTTACTGACAGGTACTTATAAATGGGTGTATATTTGTTTACGGTGGCTACATACCTGTTTCACCATGTGTGAGTCTTAAATTTTCCGAATAATGACCACCCTTAAATGTGGGTTGCATTTCTGTAAAAAAATCATACAGGTAGCCAACGGAAAACCCAAATAATTAAAAAAGTCCCCTTTCCTTTTTTCCTTTTAATTGTTCACGCACATTTATTAGCGTTTATTACTTTGCTTACGCAATCATAAAAATTAAATAACCCTTTGTTTATTCCGTTTTGTTAATTCTGAGAATCAAAAAAAAAAGAAAAAACCTTACCATAGACGAAGTTGTGCATATGTCGAGCAAATTTTTGAAATTCATACCTTTACTCAATTGCGAATAAAAGCGAAACGCGTGCATCGATTTTCATGATCTTTGTCTCATTTTGCTCATAGGTTATGTGACTTTACGTAAAAGTAATAAGATTTGACATTTTTTTTTTCATTTTGGATTTTTTATGGATTTAAAAAAAAAAAATTTTAAATCTTTAGGCAAAAAATAAGTTTTTTCCTTTATATATTCATTTTTAACTTGGAAACTGTTGCTTGTATAGGAAAACAATATATGAACAGATTAAGGGAATTGTAATTTTAAATTTTTTAAAATTTAATTCAATTAAATCGGGCTAGTGGTTCCCGAGTTATGCCGGACGAAACAAATTAACCAAAAAAAAATTTTTAAATTTAAAAAAAAAAAAAAAATAATAAAAAAACAACCAAACGAAAAAAAAAATTTTATTGCGTTTTTCGAGCTCATGTCAAGGTTATCTACACAGAAAAAATTATCGCATCCCGAGTACATTTTGACTGTTGACTAGTGTTATTCAGGTCGCTTAGAATCACTTTTTGATTCGATTTATTTTAACCTATTTTCTTAAAATTTGGAACAGTCCGTTAATATTCAACCGGAAGCATCTATGGTGAAAGAGGGTAAAATCGGTTCAGATTTAGATATAGCTCCCATACTATCCCCGAATTCAATTTTAATGGGGAAGAAAGTGGAGGGGCTTCGCCCGACTTTGGCCTTTCCTTACTTGTTTATAATATTTTAAATCGTTATCGTCTACACTTTATCGGATATCTCCATTGCAAGCGATGTATCTATCTAACATTGTGTTTCTTTTCCAAATGTGTGGAGGTACGAAAAGTTTGGTACATATTAAGCTCCTAACCTTTATACCATTGCCAATTTTTTATATTAATTCCACACTTAGTGCCAATTTTCTTTCGTTTTAATTAATAAAATTAAAACTTTTAAATTTCACAGCTTGTTACCGCCAAAAGTACATACAAAGATAGTACATACTTTTTGCGTGTTTTCCATTACATTAAATTTCGATTCCAAAAGAATCGGTTTTTGATCCCTCAAGATCGATTCTCGATTAGAATCGGCATACTGGTTCATGTTATTCCGATCTATTTGTTGAAGACAAAGATACGGCAGCTAGAGCGTCGATTATACTTCATTGTTTTTCCGTTTAGACCAACAGGGACATTGATCATATGAGGATTCCTCATCAATGACCATGCCAGTAGCTCTATTTAACAATAACTATAGCGTACACGTCCAAGCCAGGGATTTCTAGGTGGGTGGGATTTCTGGTAGAAATACATGGATAGTTAAGTTGCCATCGGATTCATGGAATTGGTGTCCTTACATTTAAGAACAGTCAAAGATTACCGAGCATATTTTCAGGTAATGTCCAAGTAATTCGATGTGGCGCGACATTCCATCTATAAATCGGACCTGTATGTCTGCAACAATACCACGAGATTGGGAAATAGCCGTAATAACTCCAATATTCAAAAAAGAGCGTGTGAAAACCACCGAGGAATTTCACTCTTAAGCGTCCAGGTAAAATATATTCACGCTGAACACCTACTGGTAGTTGCTCATCTAGGTGGATTTAGACCAAATCGTGGAACTCTATATTTACACTACAACAAATAGAGGAAAAGACAATAAAGTACAATATGCAACGCATATGCTGATGATCTCGTGCTCTTGGCAAATTCAGAGGCGACTCTACAGGAAAATTTGAATTTTCTTTAAGGAAGAATTCGACAGTCTAGGTCTATTCATAAGCAAATCGAAAACCCAAACGATGGTTGTAGGAAGGCAACGGAAAAGACACTCGATAATAATAGATCAAATACATCTAAAACAAGTGCACGAATTTAAATATCTCGGAATGACAATAAGCGACGACCGCAAACGCGACAAAAACATCAACCAACGAATAGAGGCAGCAGGAAAGTTATACAATTCCATAAATAGAAATTTCCTGAAAAAGAGAGAAGTCTCCGAGAAAACAAAACTAGCGGTCTTCAAATCTACGTACGTAGGTATGGCACGCATACAAGCCTCAGGAATGCGTTATCTAAGAGGGGTAGTCAATAAAACCGGTATAGGGACCGGATTCGAGACGAACGAATCAGAAGTAGCCTGGATGTTACCCCTTTGAAGGTGCACATCGAAGAACAAAAGATGAGATGGTTCGGACAGTATTTGAACTGGGATATTGTCCTGGCTCAAGACCATTTTGCTTCTATATTTAATAGAATGCAAATTTATTTACAAATGGCATGGTGACATTTATTACTTGGCTGCAGACTACCACGATCATGATTTCGACCATGTCAAAAGTCTTTTCAAGTGGCTTCGCAGCGACTTTTCAACAACAAACCCGGCCTCTATAAGGAGATGATTCTCACAAACGAATGAGAAGCACAACTCACTTGTTGTTAGGATGCCACTTGAACGACTCCCGCGACAAATACAAGATGTACGATGCGAAGGCACAAAACCTAAAAGTAGAAGGCTACACTATGCTTTATTGAATTCGATGTCCTTAATACAATATTTAAATGCGCTTATGAACTATCATTAGTCATTCTTATAGGCTGTTTCCACTACGGTCGCTTCCAAGTCCGCGTCCAATAATCAATGGACGCGCGTTAAAGCCTATACAAAAATCATAGGCAGTTAGGTATGGGAAAAAGTCGCGTTCATATTGGACGCGTTTTCCGATAAGTCACGTTTACTATAAATTCGATTATTTTTGCAATCGAAACCCACCCATACCTATTAATGGCAACACCGCAAATTTCACATCCCTATTAAAACAGCTGTTTATCAGCATAAACATAAACAGCCACAGCCAAAATACAAAAAACAGAAATGTGCAGTAGCAGCGCTGCTGCATTTCCATTAGGCGCAATACCATTTGATCCTCATTTTCCACTGCGGTTAGCATAATAATGTCATTTAACTCCATGATAATGTCACAACAAAACAATATTAAACTTTTCGCTTCGCAAAAAAAAAAAAACAAATAAACGCAAACAGCTATTTGAACGCAAACGTGGACGCAAAACACAATGGAAACACCATTAAAAATTTTCGATAAATCGTTGACGCGGACGTGGAAGCGACCGTAGTGGAAACAGCCTATTACATTATCACTAAAATACTTAAAATATTTTTCTAGTACACTGGAGCCCCGATTTGCGTCGTTAATGGGGTCCGGAGAAATGCGACGCAAACCGAAACGACGCAAATCGAATCACTTTTTTCGGTATAAATGTTGATTGGGACAAAAATTTAAATATTTAGTAAAAAATAGATTTTTGACAATTTCATTTCATTTTATTTATTTGTAATTGACAAGCCATTTCAACAAATATGTTTATTTTTTATAAAAAAATAAGAAAATAAATTTACATAAAAACATAACAAAAATTCATATTTACATATAAACAAGTAAAAACGGCGTTAAGTTCATCCGGGCCGAACCCTCCACCATGGATTGCATTCCACAGAGGTTGTCGGTTTTCGTAGAAGTGCAGTAATATTACAGGAAAATATAGTTTTTTTTTAATATAGCCAAACCAAAACAAATACAAATATTGAAAAATTAATTTTATAAATAAATATAATATTTTTATTATTTCAAACCACGCTTATAAGGCAAGGCTACCAATACGTCAATTCAAAAAATAATTATTCTTCTATTTATATTTTCAAAAATATTTTCAAAGCCATAAATATTGGTGCTACAGTTGGTTGTATTTCCATTCTATTTGAATTTCAGAACTACAAATTTTGAAAATCCATTATCAGACGTACATAGTGCAAAATAACCTAACTTCATGATTCAACCAATTTTGCCGTAAAAGAAAAAGTACGAATTGGGACAAAAAACTTTTTATTTTGCGTGTCTATGCAGTCAGAGGAATGTATACACCGAATTCCATGATTCCATTTGGTTGGTACCATTTTTACCCCCTTGACGTTTCTGCGCAATTAGAATTTTATCATTCTAGTTGTAGTCGTTTAGTTGGTACTATTTTTATCCCTCTGTACCATTGTATCCCTTGAAAGTACTAATTTCAAAAAATTCGTCTATTTTCCGTGTCTACGCAGTCAGAGGAATGTATACTCCGAATTTCATGACTCTAGCTGCGGTCATTTGATTGGTACTATTTTTATTCCTTTTTTTTCATTTTAACCCCAAAAAGTACGAATGTCGAAAAATCAGTTTATTTTCCGTGTCTTCACACTCAGAGGAATGTATACTCCGAATTTCATGACTCTAGCTGCGGTCATTAGAATGGTACTATTTTTATCCACTTTTTTCATTTTAACCCCTAAAAGTACGAATTTTGAAAAATCCGTGTATTTTACTTATCTATGCAATCAGAGGAATGTATACATCGAATTTCATTATTCTACGTACAGCAGTTTGGTTGGTACCATTTTTATCCCTCTATTCCTATTTTACCCCTTAAAATACGAATTTGGAAAAAATACTTTTATATTATGTATCTACTCAAGTAGAGGAATGTACACACCGAATTTCGTGTTTCTAGCTGTTGTCGTTTAATAAGTACCATTTTTATCCCTTTTTTGCCCCATTTCACCCCCTACAAATAAGAATCACTTTATGGTGCACGTTTTTGCTATAAGGGGAATGCGCATACCAAATATCAAGAAAATATAAACAGACATATTCAAAAAACATGCTTAAATACGCTAAAATATTAGGGATTATTATGAGTATTTTTAGTCCTTGTGAGGGAAATTTTTTCCGTATGGGTCGATTTCGCCCCATTTCAATCCCAACCGATCTACGACTATAGGACGCATTTATGGAAAATTTGAACGTTATAGCTCCTTTCGTTTAGACGCTAGCGTGCTTTCAACAGACGGACGGACGGGCATGTATAGATCGTCTTAGAATTTTATGACGATCAAGAATATATATACTTTATAGGGTCGCAGGTCGATATTTCGGAATGACAAAGTTAGTATACCCCCATCCTGGAGGTGGAGTGTATAAAAACGAATTTGAGATTATGTTGAGATATCTTCGACTGTTAAATCTAAATTAACAATTCTTGTATCCACTTGATTAAGTGGTCTTGGGCTTTGTCAACATAGTTGTCTAAGTTTTGTTGAATTTCCTTATAACAAATAATTGCGTAATCATCCGATGCTGAGCTACGATTTTCGTCGGGAACCTTATCAGCAAATATATACATTGCCTGTGAAATCAATTGCATAGCTTTGGTAATATTGACAGTCGTCAATTTTTTGTCTTCTATTGCAACGAATTGTTTTTACTTGGTGGTAACCCAAGTGTTCTTTTTCTCCCGATTTAAAACGTTTTAACACATCCAATTTTAGTTCAAAGCTAATGGCTTTTCTTTTATTTTTACTCCTGTTTTTCTTTTCTTAAGGTATTTTATTGACTCAACCACAGCACTTCTTATTGAGAACCAAATTCTTACTTCATAACACGCAACTATGCTTAGAATAACTGACCTAACAGAATAAAATGGGAATACCCTTTTTACACGCAAATTAAAAAAACCCATACGTGATTCTTCAGGATTGAAGCAAATTTTAAAAAGCGACGCAAAGCGAATTGAGCCCAATTTTAAAAAGCGACGCATATCGAAACGACACGAATAGAATCGACGCAAAACGGGACTCTAGTGTACTATATATTCTAACGTTTATATGTTGTAGTTATACATATATGTCACTTATACTAAATCTATAATCTATCAACAAATTTCCCCCAAAATACGAATTACTAGAAAGGGAGTTACTCATCATCTATATATATAAAAGAGTTGCGTTACTGACTGACTGACTTATCATTGACCAGCCCCCAGACCAAACGGCTGAAGCCAGGGTCATGAAATTTTCAGGGTAGTTCCCAAATATGACGTAGACGTCGACTAAGAAAGGGTTTTACGAAATTCGTACTTTTAGGGGATAAAATGGCCCAAAAAGGGATAAACATCGAACCTTCGTCCTGACTAAACGGCAGTAGCTATAAACATGAACTTCGGTGAGTTCCTTGCAATGACCATGCAGACGAGCTAAAATAGGGATTTTTCGAAATTTGTACTTTTAAGGGACGAGCGGGACAAAAAGGGATAAAAATGGTACCAACTAAAGTATTACAGCTAGAAACGTGTATTTTGGTATGTAAATTCCTCTGACCATATAGTAACGAAGTAAAATTGGATTTTTCGAAATTTGTACTTTTAAGGGACGAGCGGGACAAAAAGGGATAAAAATGGTACCAACTAAGGTATTACAGTTAGAAACGTGAAATTTGGTATGTAAATTCCTCTGACCATATAGAAACGAAGTAAAATTGGATTTTTCGAAATTTGTACTTTTAAGGGACGAGCGGGACAAAAAGGGATAAAAATAGTACCAACTAAAGTATTACAGCTAGAAACGTGAAATTTGGTATGTAAATTCCTCTGACCATATAGAAACGAAGTAAAATTGGATTTTTCGAAATTTGTACTTTTAAGGGACGAGCGGGACAAAAAGGGATAAAAATGGTACCAACTAAAGTATTACAGCTAGAAACGTGAAAGTTGGTATGTAAATTCCTCTGACCATATAGAAACGAAGTAAAATTGGATTTTTCAAAATTTGTACTTTTAAGGGACGAGCGGGACAAAAAGGGATAAAAATGGTACCAGCTAAAGTATTACAGCTAGAAACGTGAAATTTGGTATGTAAATTCCTCTGACCATATAGAAACGATGTAAAATTAGATTTTTCGAAATTTGTACTTTTAAGGGACGAGCGGGACAAAAAGGGATAAAAATGGTACCAACTAAAGTACTACATCTAGAAACGTGAAATTTGGTATGTAAATTCCTCTGACCATATAGAAACGAAGTTAAATTGGATTTTTCAAAATTTGTACTTTTAAGGGACGAGCGGGACAAAAAGGGATAAAAATGGTACCAGCTAAAGTATTACAGCTAGAAACGTGAAATTTGGTATGTAAATTCCTCTGACCATATAGAAACGATGTAAAATTAGATTTTTCGAAATTTGTACTTTTAAGGGACGAGCGGGACAAAAAGGGATAAAAATGGTACCAACTAAAGTACTACATCTAGAAACGTGAAATTTGGTATGTAAATTCCTCTGACCATATAGAAACGAAGTAAAATTGGATTTTTCGAAATTTGTACTTTTAAGGGGCTAGCGGGACAAAAAGGGTACCAACTAAAGTATTACAGCTAGAATCGTGAAATTTGGTATGTTAATTCCTCTGACCATATAGAAACGAAGTAAAATTGGATTTTTCTAAATTTGTACTTTAAAGGGGCGAGCGGGACAAAAAGGGATAAAAATGGTACCAATTTTAGTATTACAGCTAGAATCGTGAAATTTAGTGTGTAAATTCCTCTGATTCGTACATTTTGGGGTTAAAATGAAAAAAGGGGATAAAAATAGTACCAATCAAATGACCGCAGATAGAGTCATGAAATTCGGAGTATACATTCCTCTGACTGTTTAGACACAGAAAATAAACAGATTTTTCGAAATTCGTACTTTTTGGGGTCAAAATAGAAAAAGGGGATAAAAATAGTACCAACCAAATGACCGCAGCTAGAGTCATGAAATTCGGAGTAAACATTCCTTTGACTACGTAGAAATGAAAAATAAAAGGTTTTTTTCCAATTTCGTACTTTCATGGGATACAATGGGTACGGAGGGATAAAAATTGTACCAACCAAACGGCTACACCTGCAATAATGAAATTCGGTGTATACATTCCTCTGACTGTGTAGACACTTTAAATAAACAGATTTTTCGAAATTCGTACTTCTAAGGGGTGTGCGGGACGAAAAGGGATAAAAATGCTGTACAATCCTGTGTTACCAAATAAAGTACATATTTTTAGGGGAGCAGGAACACATGTTACCTATAGTGGTTTTTCAAAATGTGTACTTTTTGGGAAAGATTTTCAAAAAGTTATAAACTGGCTGGCTGAATCTAGAAACATGAGATCGGGGATATAAATGGTTGTAATTTTATGTTCAAAACTTGGTAGACAACTATACATACGAAGAAGTTCAGCTAATATAGTGCATATCGATAGCACATTCCTTTGACTGTGTGTGAGTTGTAGCTAATAGTTGTAATTTCCAAATTACTATTTTAGATATATCTATATCCACCAAACGAAAATTAAATAAATACTATCCAAAAACAGAGACGGATAAAATTAACAAATAAGTGGCTTTTTCGCGTGCGAAGCAGCGGGTACTGCTAGTTTTTTTATAAAAATTAAATTACCACTATCACTTATAACTTCTATTTACAATATAGGGTGAACCATTGTCTGTTCCGATTATTGGCATGTGTCGTATACAAGATCATCCAAGTCAAAACTAACTAACCTTCGACGCTAGAATAGGAGCTTACCATCTCTGTACAGAATACAGCTTACCATCTCTCCAGAGTCAAAAGACCGACAGGAGGTCGGTGGTTATCCTCTAGTAGTCTTAGCAGGTTGGTATTCAGCTAAATACTATCCCTAATCAGTCCATTATCCAGGGAGGTAGGGAGGATAAGAAAAACGTCAGTCTGATCGAGACAGCGTTGTAAATGGTTCTACAAGAAGGTGTTCTTATAGTTCCGTCCTCAGCAACAGTGGGTGGCAAACAGAGGCAAGATACCATTATACGCCGTTCCCAACTCCTAAGTCTCTGCATCTGGGCAGATGAGATTACAAACCAGACAGGGAAAGCATAGGACAAAATAGGCCTTATGAGATCTGTTTATAGATCAGCAGCCTACCTTCAGTACTAAGACCCCTCCTACGTCGTAAAGTCGCATGATAGAGGAAAGAAATTCGTTTAACCTTAATCCATATGCCTATAGAACTCAAAATTGGTTTGGAAAATGACCCCAAGGTACTTAATTGTGTCCGAGATCCTAATCGGGATATTCCCTATCTGGATGTCAGGAACATAACTCCTGACACTTGGGTAATGAAATCGCCGTTTCCGTTTCACCTCAAGGTACTTAATTGTGTCCGAGGTCCTAATCGGGATATTCCCTATTCGGAAGTCAGGAACATAACTACTGACATTTGGGTAAATAAGTCGCCGTTTCCCCTTAAAAATAATGCTGTCACATTTTGCTATGTTCAGCGTTAGTTTCCAAAGATAGACATTCAGTCTTGCGTTTGCGGTAGAAGCTACAGGCCCCGATGAGGCAATATGTATGTCGTCGGCATAAACTAGAGGTAGAAGGCGTTTGACATGGGAAGAATCTCTGGTCATGACTTTCAGGAAACTGACCGAAATCGATGGAAAATCCTTTGCAAAAATCCTCACAGTGACAGGTAGCCGAAGTAAGTATGTCTGCTTAGGCAAAACTATGAAAACTAGTTCCACTGAAACTTGACAAACGACATTTGCAGGAGCTGTGAGGACGACAAGGAGGAAACTGAGAGCGCACAACATCTTATCTGTTTTTGTAGCTCGTAAGAAAGAGGGGAAATAATGGTGCAATAAATAAAGGTAGAGTCAATTGCCTAACAACAACAATACAACCTTTCGTATTTATTTTAATCAAAAGAAAGATAGTCGAATTCACACATATCATCACATTACTAATATCACAGGAACACCAGGGACGAAGTTAGTTGGTTAACATCGTAGGTGTTCACGATGGCAAAGTGAAACGAAATTTGAACTTATTTGAATTATTGTCCCTAAGTCTCTAATTAAAAGTGCCCACGATTTCTAAGATTATAATAAAGGGTGTCCCAAGAAGAACGCAATTTTTAAATCTGGCAACATTCGAAGTGTCCTTGTTTGACATTTGAACAATTGTTATTGTTTGTTAGTAGAAGGTACGAGGTTAGTAAAAATGGAGCGCTATACGAATGAACAACGCATTCTCATTGTGAAATTGTTTTACCAAAATGGTGAAAGTTTTGCGGCTACAGTTCGCAAATTGCGATCAATTTGGGGTCACAATAATGCTCCAAAAGAGTCAACTGTAAAGAGATTAATGGATAAATTTGCCGAAACTGGGTCTGTTAGTGATGTATAGACAACAACGCGCCATCGACCAGGTCGATCGACCGAAAATGTCGCAGCTGTACGTGATGATGTCGCTCAAACTCCATCCACCTCAATTCGACACCGAGCTCAGCAAATTGGTGTCTCCAAATCCACTTTGCAGCGAATTTTGACGAAAGATTTGCATCTTCATGCATACAAAGTTCAATTGACTCAGGAACTGAAGCCAACTGACCATGGACAGCGAAGGGAGTTCGTTAATTGGGTATTGGAGAGACAACATGAAAATGCTGATTTTGCCGATAAAATCGTCTTCAGTGACGAGGCCCATTTTCATCTTGATGGCTTCGTCAATAGGCAGAATTGTCGCATTTGGGGTGCGGAAAATCCTCGAGTGATTCACGAGAAGCAAATGCATCCTCAACGTGTCACTGTGTGGTGTGGTTTTTGGGCTGGAGGAATCATTGGACCTTTTTTTTATGAAAATGAGGCAGGTAAAGCGCAAACAGTCAATGGTGTTCGGTATCGTGAAATGATAACCTGTTTTTTCTTGCCTAGAATTGAAGAAATGAATGTGGGGGCATGTGGTTCCAACAAGGCGGTGCCACATGTCATACAGCCAGAGAAACAATTCAATTGCTGCATCAGTCATTTCCCGGTCGTGTTATTTCGCGTTTTGGAGATCAGAATTGGCCGCCTAGATCGTGCGATTTAACACCATTAGATTTTTTTCTTTGGGGTTTTTTGAAGTCGATGGTTTACGCGAATAAGCCGACGACGACTCAAGCCTTAAAAGACGAAATTGGACGCTGCATTAATGAAATACCGCAGCATTCATGCAAAACAGTCATTGAAAATTTCATTAAAAGATCGCGTGCATGCCAGCAAAGCCGCGGCGGCCATTTGCACGATATATTGTTCCACACATAACCTCATTCTGTCTACTTTACGATATAATAAAGTTTCACGATTTTTTCTTAAATATCTGTGTTTTATTTAAAATTAAAAAATTGCGCTCTTCGGATTTCTATCAAATACAGGGTGCTCCTGATTCGTTGTGGCTCTCATACTTGTATTCAATAGATTTAAAGTCATTCGTTTAAACGATCGTTTATATTTCGGTTTGTTTTGATTTTCGAATTTGTTTTGGTTTTACGAAATTGAGGTGGTAACGTTACGATTATGTCGTGGCTGCCACTGCTGCTGACGCTGCTGCACTTCCAAATTACCAACATAAGGAAGGCAGACACAACATACCCAGAGACGTCCATATTGTGGATGGGTGCTACTGCTACTAGAGTGGCTGGCTGCTAGGAGGTCACTAAAGTTCACCGATCTAAAATAAGATTCAAGTATGAGTGTGTGTGTGTGCGAGTTTTAGTTAGCATGACTACGTACATTACATATGTATGTGTACATAACATCTGTACTCATATATTCTCGTACATACATAGGTATGCATATTATGTATGTAGTACATATATATATTTTGAAATAAGACTATGACTATAGATGAATTATTGGTTTTTCAGCTCAGATTTCTATTGCTGAAGAGCAGTATGTTTGTAGAGGGAGGCAATACCTTTGTATGGACGAGAGGGATGTAGACAAATGTATAGAAATTAAGCAATTAAGGATATTCGTATAAATCATGCATGATGTGACAACACAATTTTACGCTCATATGCATTAGGGGGGAAGAGAAAAAATTGTTCAGCAGGTGTACAAATAGAGTATTTTCTTTTGAAAGGTTGAATTCTATAACACTGTGCGACAAAATGAAATGATTGGATGAAGTCTATATAATTGTGAAAGTTGACACAAAACACAACAAAACTGTTGACTTATTTATTCATAGTTTAGTGGAGTCTGCATTCAAAAGGACTTGGTACATAGCAAGATGCAATTTTTATAAGTACAGTAGAACACTAAGGCCCAAAAAAAATATTTTTTTTTTCGGAAATTTTCTACCATCTGTCTTGAAGGATAATGAAGGATTACATTTGAAAATACTTTTTTGCGACTTTTTTGTTCCACTTCCTAAAAACACCAAAGTGTCATTTGCCATTTGGTGCCATTTTCAAGTGTAATTCAAAAGACACCATTTGAAATTCAAAAAATATCAATTGAAATTCAAAAATTCCATTTGAAATTCAAAAATGTATACAAATTTATTTATGAAAAATATACATTAGGTGGGGTTGCATTTTTATACCCTACACCACTTCGTGGACTAGGGTATTATAAGTTAGTTTCGCGCCAAATGTTTGTAACACCAAGAAATAATCGAGCTAGACCCACCTTTAAGTATACCGATCGGCTTAGATCGGTATACTTAAAGGCTGAGTCGATTTAACGATGTCTGTCTGTCCGTCCGTCCGTCTGCTGTCCATCTAAGCTTGTTCGCACTCTACAGGTCGCAATTGTTGTCCGATTATCATGAAACTTGGCAGAAGTTATTTTTTCTGGCCAAGGACCATCGGTATTGAATTTGGAGGAAATCGGTTCAAATTTAGATATAGCCCCCATACAAATGTCGCTCCCGATTTGGCTTTTTCCGCTCTAAAATCCACATATTGCACCCGTTTTTCTTTAAAATTGGCACAACATTTTATAATCGAATTAGAAACACCTATGCTGAAAGTGGGTATGATCGGTTCAGATTTAGATATAGCGCCCATACAAATGTCGCTCCCGATTTGACTTTTTCCGCTCTAAAATCCACATATTGTACCCGTTTTTCTTTAAAATTGGCACAGCATCTTATAATCCAACCAGAAACACATATGCAGAAATTGGGTAAGATCGGTTCAGATTTAGATATTGCCCCCATTCAAATGTCGCTCCCGATTTGACATTTTCCGCTCTAGAAACCACATGTTGTACCCGATTTTCTTTAAATTTGGCACAACATTTTATAATCCAACTAGAAAGACCTATGCTGAAAGTGGGTAAGATCGGTTCAGATTTAGATATAGCCCCCATACAAATGTCGCCCCGATTTGACTTTTTTCGCTCTAAAATCCACATCTTGTACCCGATTAATTTTGGCACAACATCTTATAATCCAACTAGAATCAGAATGTGGGTAAGATCGGTTCAGATATAAATATAGCCCCTATACAAATGTCGCTCCCTATTTCACTTTTTCCGCTTTTAAGCAACGTATAATAATGTTATTAATGGACTGGTATATACTCATATAACATTGACATATTAAGCCTGAGCGAGGTAAGTTGGCTGAATAGCGATGATACTCATACTTATGTCGTCTGGTCGCAGATTTCTCTATTCGAAAAACACCTTCACCAAGAGAGAAAAGGGGTGGGATAGTGTTGTATGGGAATTTTAGGAGTTCGATTTGGATATGCTAGAAAACCCTATTTTGTGATGTTCGGATAAAAATGAATGAGCCAAAAATGGGATCAAAGGTGAGGGAAAAGGGGCAAAATACACAAAAAGGCCCAAAACTTCCTCGGAGTCATCCCCAGAGGAGTTAAATGTGAAACCCCCATTAATTTTCTCTTCCCAACATTTTTTTTCGAACACACATACCCCCTATATCCACTAGTTAGGGGGGCTCTCAAACAAAAATTATTTTTCAGAAAATTTGTTCCCACCGCTCTTACTGGCCCAAGATGGCCGCTACTGGAGTTAAATGTATGACCGACTCCAATATTTTTTCAACCCCCACATTTTCTCTGAACATACTTACCTCCTATCGTCAGCCCTTAGGGTGGTCCCCATACGAATTTTTATTTTTTTTTAAATTTTTATTATTAGTCGCCCCTAGCTGTGTTAAATGTAAGACCGACCTACACTAAATTTCCCTCCCCAACATTTTTTCCGAACAAACTTACCCCCTATCCACACTCCTTAATGGGGCGCCCATACAAAAACTAACTAATTGCCCAAGAAAGTCCCAATAATTTTTCTGCCCCAATGTTTTCTCAGAACGTACCTACCCTCTAGACACCCCTAGATGGTAGACATGTAAGACTGGCCCCCATTAATTTTTTCTCCCCAACATTTTCCCCAAACATACCCAACCATACACATTATTGACAAAAAATAAAACTAATTATAATAATAACATCATCCGTCAATTTTACACTTGAACCGTATGTTATGGGCCTGAAACTACCAATCAAAAAGAGAGCATCCGAAGAAGTGATGTAGATGCTAATATTGTGATTCGGAAAGAAAGACTTAGCTCTACCGGGGTAGAACAGCGTACCATCTGGTTGGTAATAACTAAAGCAAACCACTTGTAGGTAGAATTGACAATAGGAAACTTAAAAAAATATTTGATTAATATGAACTAATATATAATGGAAAGAAATATTAAATTAAATAAGTATTTAATGAACTACTAATAAAATAAAATTAAATTAATAAATTGTTCATTTATTGAAAATAATAAAAAAAACAAAAAAACAAGTAAGGAAAGGCTAAAGTAGGGCGGGGCCGACTATATATTACCCTACACCACTCCCTACCCTACATCACTGTATATACCCCGCTTTGATTACTAAACCCAGGTGTTTCATGGAATCAATTTTAGGTAGTTCAAATAAATTATAGGTAGTTCAATAAATAAATTATTATAGTAATTCATCTTTAGTCAAATTTAACGAATATGGTAATATATCCAATGACAAATACAGAATATACAGCGGTAATAAGATGAATCGTATGGACATTTGAAGGGGGCCTATAACAACATGGGCCTATATAGTTCTCATTCACGGTAGGTATTCCTAGTTGAAATATATCATGATATACAAAATTTGATTAAGATACGATGTGAGATGTAGTTTCTAGAGCTGTAATAGAGTAGAATAGGACACATATATGTAACTTTCATAGTATGTATTCTTAGTTGAAATTTAATATAATATGCAAAATTTGAAAAACTTCCGATGTAAAATGTGGGTCCTTTAGCGGTAGTAATAAAAATAGGGGCCATTTGTAAGAGCATTACAAAAAAGTGGTCCCATATAGATCACTTTCAAAGTAGATATTCTTAGTATCGAGATCCAATGTACGATGTGGGATATAGAACCCAATTTGTATGGGGGTTATACCAAAATATGGACCCATGTATTTGTCTTTCATAGTATGTATTCTGATCATGATCTGCAAAATTTAATAAACTACCGATGTAAAATGTTCTAGACGGGTAATAATAAAAAATGTGGGCCCATTTGTAAGTTCGCTGCATTAAAAAGTGGGTTCATATAGATCACTTTCAAAGTAGGTATTCTTAGTTGAAATATAACATGATCTACAAAATTGTATCGAGATCCAATGTAAGATATGGGTTCAAGAGCGATAATAGTTTAAACTGTAGGCACATTTGTATGGGGGCTATACAAAAAACATTGACCCATATAGATGGCTTTCAAAATAGGTGTTTCTAGTCTAAATGTAACATTATGTGGGAAATTTGATCAAGATCCGATGCAAAATGTGCATTTTAGAGCAGTAATATTGTAAATTGGATGTACATTTGTATGGGGGCTATATCAAAACATAGACCAATTTCTCGTGAGCTGTTTCTAGTTCCAATATAACACGATCCTGAAAATTTGGTCATGATCCCATGTAAAATGTGTATTCTACACCATTTTCAATTGTAATTCAAAAGACATCACTTGAAATTTAAAAAATACAATTGCAATTCAAAAATTCCATTTGAAATTCAAAAAATATCATTTGAAATTCAAAAATTCCATTTGAAATTCAAAAAATGTCAATTGAAATTCAAAAGACATCATTTGAAATTCAAAAGACATCATTTGAAATTCAAAACTCTTCATTTGTAATTCAAAACTCGTCATTTCTAATACAAAAGCCATCATTTGTAATTCAAAACTCGTCAGTTGCAATTCAAAACTCGTCATAAGTAATTCAAAAGACATCATTTGAAATTCAAAAGACATCATTTAAAATTCAAAACTCTTCATTTGCAATTCAAAACTCGTCATAAGTAATTCAAAAGTTTTCATTTAAAATTCAAAAATTATTCCATTTGTAATTCAAAAATTATTCCATTTCCAATTCAAAAAGGGTAAACAAAATTATTTAAGCAAAATATACATTAGGTTGGGTAGCATTTATTTATTTCTATAAATTTTAATATTCTGCTGTTTAGAAAACAGATTTACCCCCATTTAAATTGATAGATAGACGGACATGGCTCAAATAGCATAGAAAGTCATTGAGAAATTTGTTTCGATTTTAGAATGCACACCCAGAAAAGGTGATGTTATAGAGATGACTTTAAATTAACAGATTTATAATTTTCTTTAATTGGTTTATTTAATAACAAGAACCATGGAAATAATTATGATTACAAACAATAACTGATTAATTCGTGCCATCCACACGGATATTCGGAATCAGTTATATTTTGATATTTGATACAGTTTCTATAATCTCGAAATACAGAGGATTTTGCCACGTACATCCCACGCAAATCACTCTAACCTATTTAAATATAAAGATTTTATAATTTCTATACGGACGATCGGAATACTCTGAAATTTGATCTTTGGTAATGTTTTCATAGACGTTATATACACCTACAATACCTCTCACACAAATTGGCATAAGCTTTGGTTAAAATAAATCTGATCAGTAACAATTTAATATTGGAAATGGTTTTACAATCACTTTATACCTGTGGAATAGTTATGATTTGTTCCTCCCACACAAATAATCCGACCCTAAGTAAAATGCAAGTCCTTATAAATTATATGCAGATGCTCTCTGAGCTGGTGAAGGTTATAAACTATATATGAAATTACCGACATTTTACATCATTACAATTATTAGTTACTTATTATTTTATTAAATCTGTTTTCAAAATTGCAGAATATCCAAATTTGCAGAAAAAATATAAAAATATATAATGTATATTTTTCTTAAATAATTTTGTTTACATTTTTGAATTTCAAATGGAATAATTTTTGAATTTCAAATGAAAACTTTTGAATTTCAAATGACGAGTTTTGAATTACAAATGACGACTTTTGAATTATAAATGACGAGTTTTGAATTTCAAATGATGTTTTTATACCCTCCACCTCCAGGATGGGGGTATATTCACTTTGTCATTCCGTTTGAAACACCTTAAAATATTCATCGGAGACCCCATAAAGTATATATATTCTGGGTCGTGGTAAAATTCTAAGACGATATAGCCATGTCCGTCTGTCTGTCTGTCTGTCTGTCTGTCTGTTGAAAGCACGATAGCGGCCGAACGAAATGAGCTAGGAGGTTCAAATTTTTCATAAATGTGTCTTATGGTTGCAGATCGGTTGGGATTGAAAGTGGGCGAAATCGGCCCAGAGGGAAAAATTTTTCCCTCACAAGGACTGAAAATACCCCTAATATTTAGAGTATTTCAGCATGTTTTTTGAACATAATAGCTTGTATTTACTTGATATTTGCATTTCGCTTTCCCTTTATATCATAAAAGGGCAACATAGAGAGATTTTTATTTGTAGGGGGCGAAATGGGACGAAAAGGGATAAAAATAGTACCTATCAAACGACAACAGATAGAAACACGAAATTTGGCGTGTACATACCTCTAATAGAGTAGATACATAATATACAAGTATTTTTTCTAAATTTGTACTTTTAAGGGGTTAAATGGGGATAGAGGGATAAAAATAGTACCAACCAAACGGCTGCACCTAGAATAATGAAATTCGGTGTATATATTCTTCTGATTGCGTAGACACATAAAATAAAAGAATTTTTCGAAATTCGTACTTTTAGGGTGTAAAATGGAAAAAGGGGATAAAAATAGTACCCACCAAATGGATGCAGCTAGAACCATGAAATTCGCGGTATACATTCCTCTGACTGAGTGACACGAAAAAAAAACGTTTTTCCAAATTCGTACTTTCAAGAGATTCAATGGGAGCAGAGGGATAAAAATGGTACCAACCAAATGCTACAGCTAGAATGATGAAATTTTCGAAAGTCGTACTTTTAAGGAGTAAAATGCGAAAAAGGGGATAAAAATGGTACCAACAAAATGACCGCAGATAGTATCATGGAATTGGGTATATACATTCCTCTGAGTGCATAGCCACGTAAAATAATTTTTTTCCAAATTCGTACTTTATTTTGTTGCTTTTACGACAAAAAATGGTAGAATCATGAAGTTGTCTTATACTGCGTACGTGAGACAGAAGGTATTTTCAAAATGTATACTTTTGAATTTAAAATAGATGGAAATACAACCAACCAAAGGACTGCAGCTGAAAATACACTCTCTATCCCCCAATATTTAGGGTATTTATGATTGCTGCCTTATAATTACATTATGAATTGAAGTATTATTTCCTTTATATATATACATAGTATAAAAATATTGGTAGTCTTGGTTTATTAATTAAATTTCCGATTTTCATACATTTGAAATTTGTTGCGGACATTCCTCTTGTAGCTTGGAAGCACCACAAAGAAAATAAATGTTTTAGCCGGCGAAATGGGACAAAAATGGATAAAATATGGTACCAATGATACGACAACAGCTAGAATCATGAAATTCGGTGTGTACATCCCTCTAATTGCATAAACACGTAAAATAAAGGGATTTTTCGAAATTCCTACTTTTAAGGGATATAACTGAAAAAGAGGGATAAAAATGGGACCTTCCAAACCGCTGAAGTTGATATCATGAAATTCGGTGTATATATTAGGTGGTCTGACTATGAAGACTCGAACAAAAAGGTTTTTTTTCCAAATTTGTACATTTGGGCGGAGAATGGGGCGAATGGGGATATCTTTAAAATTTGTACTTTTCTTATCAAAATAATGCAGTCACTTTGTCTGTATCTGAAAATGCTTCTCCCTAATGGCGTCTGACAATCGCCTAATATTTTCGGCATGTTCACTTTCACAATTTCAGCATTTTATTTATATATAGTAGTCGATTTTAAACAGTGCGCATAAGTATACATTATAGTTTGAAATAGTAAACAAATATAGTAATGTGCATAAACATATCACAATTTTCGTAATATGGTTCTGTACTTCTATGTCAACATCCTTTAATCTGCTGGTAATACTGTGGAATGCACTCCGTGGTGGAGGGTATATAAGATTCGGCCCGGCCGAACTTAACGCCTTCTTACTTGTTTGAATTTCAATTGATATTTTTTTAATTCCAAATGGAATTTTTTAATTTCAATTGATATTTTTTGAATTTCAAATGGAATTTTTGAATTTCAAATGGTGGCTTTTGAATTACACTTGAAAATGATGTAGAGCAGTAATAGTGTAAATTATAGGGATATTTGTATGGAAGCTATATCTAAATCTGAACCGATTTTCTCCAAATTCAATACCATTGTCCTTGGCCAAAAAAGTAACTCCTGCCAAATTTCAAGACAATCGGACCACAATTGCGACCTTAGATGGACAGCAGACGGACGGACGGACAGACAGGCATCGTTAAATCGATTCAGCTGGTGATTCGAAACCGAAAGGTGGGTCTAGCTCAATTATTTCTTGGTGTTACAAACATTTGGCGCGAAACTAACTTATAATACCCTAGTCCACGAAGTGGTGTAGGGTATAAAAAAGATATTTCCCGCGACATGATTCGAACCCGTGCAAAGCGGACACCTTACTTCTGTATATATATTTTGTTGTTATAGATATTTGTTGTTTTATTAATGAACTTCTAATATTTCATTTTTATTAATTATCAATACTTCATAATAGCAAAAACGCTAAGTAATGTTAATTTGTTTAGTACTAATTTAATTCAATATCACAACTTATCATTCTAACATAATGGTTTGTTATAGCTATTGTCCCCACACAACGGAGGATAGCTGAGATCGTTAGGGTGTCGTACTAGCGACTGGATGGTACGCTGTTCTACCCCGGTAGCTGCAGATTTTTTGAATAAAATAAAAGTGAATTGAAGACTAGTGAAATAGTAGATCTCGAAACTGAAGAATAGCTCAAAATAAAGGACATCCCTCCTTCGAAAACTCCATATTATATTCATTGGTGCTGGTCCAAATTTTCACAACTTTGACTTTAATTTCATTCATTGTCGTTGGATTCCACAGTATCACCGGCAGATTAGAGGCTGTCGACGTCACGTATAAGTGCAATAACATTTAATGAAAGTTATGATATTTTTTGCTAATTGTGATATTTGATAAAGTGATTATTTGTGATGTTTCAGTATTATTTTGAATTAGAATTAATTAAATGATTGATTAAAGAACACACCCACTTATAGGGCGAGGCCTTGAAAAGTGCCAACTAATAATTATCTAAATAACACTTCAAGTATATTCAAAAAGGCAGTAGTCTTCAAAAAATACCCCATATATTAGAGATTATTGGTGGTATATTCGTTGTTAGTGAAGAATGTTTTCCCTTTGGACCCATTTAAATTTTTTCCATTTTTATCCTAAAAGTACGAATTTCGAAAAACCATTATCTTTTGCGTTCACAGTGGAGTGTACAATGCTAGTTTTAACCCTTTTATCCCATTTTGTCCCTAAAAGTACAAATTGCAAAAAAGAAACATTTCATAAAATGTATGAAACATGTTTCATAAAGCACAAATCAATGAAAAGTGTCATAGAATTTATGAAACATTTCTTATAAACTACGAAATGCAGTTCTTCATTCGAAGAACTTTTGTCATACAAGTTCATTATTTTTCATAATATGATTTATGAAAATTTTCATAGATTTTAAGAAGAAACTTCATTAATTTTATGAAGGAGTTTCATAAATAGTAAGTACTGAAGTTTCCAATATAAATAAAAATAGCAAAAAAAGGTCTGACTAGAGATGGGCGCGTGAGTGATTATTGGCTCACTTTCACGCACGTGATTTACGTAAATCACGCAAACATTTTCCACAAAGTAAATAATATACATATACATTCTAAATCGAAATGAGTAACGCCGCGCAAATTCGAAAATTTTATTATTTAAATCACTACGATTGCTATGTTTGTCTTAAATTCATATTTATACACTCCACGAGAGTATTATGTCTTTGTGCATTTGTTTGTAACACCCAAAAGGAAACGAGATAGACCCATTGTTAATTATACCGATCGACTTAGAATCACTTTTTGAGTCGATTTAGCAATGTCCGTCCGTCTGTCCATCTATTCTTTAAACACGATACAGGTCGTAATTGTAGACATAACTAAATGAAACTTTGCACAATGAAGTTTTTCGGCACAAGGACGAACGCTATTTAATTTGAAGAAAATCGGTTCAGATTTAGATATAGCCCCCATACGAATTTCACTCCCGATTTGATTCTTTTCACTCTAGATACCACATATTACATCCGATTTTCTTTAAAATTGGCAAAACATCTTACATTTCAACTAGAAACACCTGTGGTAAAAATGTGTTAGATCGGTTCAGATTTATATATAGCTCCCATACAAATTTCGCTCCCGATTTGACTTTTTCCGCTCTAGAAACCACATATCGTATCAGATTGTCTTCAGATTTGGCAAAACATCTTATATTTAAACCAGGAACATCTACGGTGAAAATAGGTCAAATGGGTTCAGATTTAGATATAGCCCCCATACAAATGTCGCTCCCGATTTGACATTTTCCGCTCTAGAAACCACACATTGTACTCGATTTTCTTTAAATTTGGCACAACATCTTATAATCCAACTAGAAACAATTATGCAGAAATTGGGTAAGATCGGTTCAGATTTAGATATAGCCCCCATGCAAATGACGCTCCCGATTTGACATTTTCCGCTCTAGAAATTTCATATTGTACTCGATTTTCTTTAAATTTGGCACAACATCTTATAATCATACTAGAAACACCTATGCTAAAAGTGGGTAAAATCGGTTCAGATTTAGATATAGCCCCCATATAAATGTCGCACCCGATTTGACTTTTGCCGCTTTAAAAGCCACATATTGTGCTCGATTTTCTTTAAATTTGGCACAACATCTTATAATCTAACTAGAAACACCTGTGGCTAAAGCGGGCTAGATCGGTTCAGATTTAGATATAGCCCCCATACAAATGTCGCTCCTGGTTTGACTTTTGCGCTATAGAAACCACATATTGTACCCGATTTTCTTTAAAATTGGCACACCATCTTATAGTCCAACTAAACAAACCTATGGTGAAAGTGGGTAAGATCGGTTCAGATTTAAATATAGCCCAAATACAAATGTTGCTCCCAAAAGTTTAACCGATCCTGGTCAAACTATACACTTTATATGTCATATATTTCGTTCCAGTTTTCAATATATCCTGATACAAATGTCCTTTCCGATTTAACATTTTTTGTCAAACACATACATTTACAGAATACAAAAAACCTTCCCGTTTTCACTTGTTCACCGAATTGAATTGTATTCGGATAGAAAGTGGAGTGTATCATAGTGTCGGCCCGCCCGACTTTAGCCTTTCCATACTTGTTTTAAAGTAATATACAAAATTGCGGTGTGATATATCGTATTGTTTAACGCAAAATAAGTTAAAAATCACTGACATAAAATCCAAGTAGAAATCAATTATTTGTGTTTTTTTTTTATTGAACTAACACTAAGGGGGTTTCCCATATAAATGTAGTGCCTATTGTTGGTGCAGGGAATGCTTGCATAAATAATAGAAATTATACCTGCATTGAAGCACTTTGATTTAGAAAAAAATATATATGACTTTTGTTTTGAATGGAAAACTTCACATTTTTAAATGAAATAAAATGAAAATAAAAGAATTAATAAATATGTGCTACTCACGAAATAATCACGTGATTCACGCAGAAATTAGACTCACGCACATTCACGCACGAACATTTTTTCGAATCACGTGATTCACGCAATTCACGTGAGTCGCGCCCATCTCTAGGTCTGACTAACAAATCAACACAATTTGCGAGAGTCTTTGCAATGATTATGTCTTTGACCTAAATCAGGGTTCATGCTTATGTCAGAGTTAACAGAGTACAAATGAGAAATGCTAGCATTCAACGAATAAAGTCGACACACTAAAAATTTAGTTGTAAGTTATGAAACACTTCATAAAAACTATGAAATCCTTCATTATATTTATGAAGACATTTCATAACACCAATATTTTATTGATTATGACATATTTCATAATCTTTAAGAAATGTTTCTTTAATACAATGAAATCTTTCTTTGATCTTATGAAACTAAGTTTCACCAATTTATCAATTTTGTTTTAGAAATATGAAATGTTTCTGAAAAAATTTCATATTATTTATGAATTTTCCATACATAATAAGAAAAAATTCACTAAATTTATGAAAAACGTTTTATGAAATTGCTTCATATATATAATGAAAATAAAATATTTCAGTGTAGCTGCAGCCATTTGATCGATACCAATGTTATCCCTTTTTGATGCTAAAAGTAAGAATATCGATAGTTCGCTATATTTTTCGAGTCTACTCAGCCAGAGGTAAGTATTGGTACCATTTTCCCCGTTTCCCCCATTTATAGAGGTGCTATACAGTCAGAGGAATGTACACTTCGAATTTTATTATTCTATCTGCTGGTATAAATTTATCCCTTTTTCATATTTCCCCCGAATTTCAAAGAATCTATTTATTACGGTAGAGGTAGGATAGATCGGTTTAGATTTTGATATAGTCTTCATGCGTCTTTCGTGATACGTGGTGTTTTCACTGAGGACCATATTATATTATATCAAACGGAAGCAAATTATGGAGAAAGATTTAAATCAACTCGAAGAATGTAGTGAATACATAAAAACATCATAACCTCTTGATTTAATAAGAATTAACAATAAAATATTTGGGAGTGCTTGGTCTCAGTACAACTAAATGGAGTTGTAGATACTTATTGCGCAAATAATTGTTGCAACTTATCATTTTAACAAATCCCGCGAAGCCATTCGGCTTGTCTACGAAAATTGTAGATTAAGCATAACAAGTTGTGTCGGTTTAAACATTTTGTAGAGGAGGAAGCAAGTGCAGCACGAGACTTTGAGACTATTAAATCTTAAGAAGCGGTTGTGGCATATGTAAATGTCTTTAATGATTATAGGATTACATTTAACCGCTTTTGGAATGATATTAAATAGTTTGCCAACGAAAATGGCATTCCATTGGAGGTCGAAATACGTGGTTTCTAGAGTCGAAAAATTAAATTTGGGAACGAAATTTGTATGGGAGCTATATATAAATCTGCACCGATCTGACACGTTTTTACCATAGGAGCTTCTAGTTGAAATATAAGATGTTTTGCCAATTGTGAAAAAAATCTGTTAAAATATGTGGTTTCTAGAGTGTAATTCGTATGGGGGCTATATCTAAATCTGCACAAGTTCTTCCAACACACATTACAGAATAAATTCGTTCTTCGCCCGTACTATCCGTATGTGGAATCGACTTTCGGCAAATATCTTTCCCTCCAATTACGACATTCAGAGATTCAAAACAGATGTCAACAGACACTACTCCCTCTTTCCTCCTTCCAATACCTTATCTTCCTTCTACCAACGCAATGCACTGCATTTATAGGGGACGTCCCCTGAGTGTTGGTTCAGTGAAAAAAAAAAAAAAAGTCGCTGCGAAGCCACTTGAAAAGACTTTTGACATGGTCAAAATCATGATCGTGGTAGTCTGCAGTCAAGTAATAAATGTCACCATGCCATTTGTAAATAAATTTGCATTCTATTAAATGTAGAAGCAAAATGGTCTTGAGCCAGGACAATATCCCAGTTCAAATCAATTTGAAAAAAAAAACTTTTTATTTTTCGTGTCTACGCAGTCGGAGGAATGTATATTCCGAATTTAATGACTCTAGCTGCTGCCATTTGGTTGATACCATTTTTATCCCCTTTTTCCATTCTAACCCCGAAAAGTACGATTTTCGAAAATTTATTTTACATGTCTACGCAAGTAGTGGAATGTATACATCGAATTTCATTATTTTAGGTGCAGCCGTTTGGTTGGTACCATATTTATCCCTCTATTCCCATTTTACCCATTAAAAGTACGAATTTGGAAAAAATACTTTCATATTAGGTATCGACTCAATTAGAGGAATACATTCACCGAACTTCATGTTTCTACCTGTTGTCGTTTGGTAGGTACCATTTTTATCCCTTTTTACCCTATTTCACCCCCTACGAGTAAGAATCTTTTTATGGTGCACATTTCTGTAATAGGGGGAATGCGCATACCCAATATCAAGCAAGTATAAGCAGACAGACGTGCTTAAATACTCTAAAATATGAGGGGCCGATTTCGCCCAGTTGCAATTCCAACGGATCTACGACCATAAGACGCATTTATGTTCTAAACAATCTATCTCTAACTATCTCAACTATACTCTGTTGTGAGTGCTGTTCCTTAGAACTGACAATAGAAACTTAACACAATATTTATTTAGTTTGAATTAATATATAACGCAAATTAATATTAAATTAAATAAAATTAGCATTTAATAAATTAACACTATAATATGTAGTATGTGTGTATTAATAAAAATTAAATAATTAATTTGCATTTTTTAAGCAAAAATTTTTAAATTGTTAAAATTATACAAAATTATAAAAGTAATAAAAAAAAGGTAAGGAAAGGCTAAAGTCGGGCGGGCCGACTATATGATACACTCCACTTTCTATCCGAATACAATTCAATTCGGTAATAAAGTGAAAACGGGAAGGTTTTTTGTATCCTGTAAATGTATGTGTTTGACAAAAAATGTTAAATCGGAAAGGACATTTGTATGGGGGTGTATTGAAATCTGGAACGAAATAGGTGAAGTATAATATGTATAGTTTGGCCAAAATAATTTCTGCATATGTGTTTCTAGTTGGATTATAAGATGTTGTGCCAAATTTAAAGAAAATCGAGTATAATATGGGGTTTCTAGAGCGGAAAATGTCAAATCGGGAGCGACATTTGTATGGGGGCTATATCTAAATCTGAACCGATCTGACCGATTTTCAACGTCGCTGCTTTCACTTCAATTATAGGGTACTGTGCCAAATTTGGAGCAAATCTAGTGAAATATGTGGTTTCTAGAGCGAAAGAAGTCAACTCGGGAGCGACATTTGTATGAGAGCTATATCTAAATCTGAACCGATCTGACCGATATTCGCCATAGCTGTTTGCAGCTCAATTATAGGGTACTGTGCCAAATTTGAAGCAAATCGAGTTTAATATGTGGTTTCTAGAGCGGAAAAAGTCAAATCGGGAGCGACATTTGTATGGGTGCTATATATAAATCTGAACCGATTTGCTTCAAATTAAATAGTGTTCGTCCTTGATCCACAAAACTTACTTGTGCCAATTTTTGTTAAGATCGGACTATAATTGCGACCTGTAATTTGATTACAACAATAGATGGACAGACGGACAGACAGACATTGATAAATCGATTCAAAAAGTGATTCTAATCCGATCGGTATAATTAACAATGGAGCCACGATTTGAAACCGAAACCTTCTGGGTGCAAAGCGAACGCCTTACCTCTGTGACCTCATACTAAAAAGTCGTTCCCATTTACTTATGAAGATGCTATTCGTAAAATGTTACGGGATATTACATATTATCGATTTTTTGGAAGTTGTTTAAAATAACTTCCTCAAATGCGGGAAAAATTCACATTTGAATTTTGAAAAGCGATTAAAATGTGGATCCTGCCGAAGTACTTCCATTTTTTTCTGGGTTTCTTACAAATTATTGACTTTTTAACGCAAACTGTAAGAAATTTACATGGAAATTTTTCGAGATTTTCTTCTCGGTGGCTATGTGAATAAGCAAAATTGCCGCATATGGGGTTCAGAGAACCCACTCGTGACTACTGAGAGCCAATGTATCCATAACGAGTCACTGTTTGGTGTGAAAAATTGTGTTGATCGGATGAGATACTGCCGAGCCAGTCGTGGTAGTCATATGAATGTTCTCCATTGCTAAATGACAAAGTTCAAACCAGAAATTTGAAAAAACTCATTACATTAATATTACTTTTTTATAGCCAATTCTAATTTAGAGTTTTAAATTGCCTACACTCAAAGGAATTTGTTAGTAAAAGAAAGCAAAAAATACTGCTGAAAAATGCAGATTTTCTGCTGAAAAAGTAACAGCAGATTGTCCCTGCTAAAATAGCAAATAGTTGTTTGCTTTATTTTGGAACAAAATTATATTCATATATTGAAAAGTAAATTATATCATGAAGGAAAAAACGTTATTTTGAAACTTTCGATCTCGAACACTAAGAAATTCTACAGTTTTTTTTTGCAAAATATAAGTTTTGTACAACATTAACGATTATAATTTTATTTTTTTTATTTTTTATTCATATGTCGTATTTTTTAACGTATGATTATCTTAGGGTTATTCTGCACACATCAACCCACTGCGAGCTTATTGAACCAATTAGATATATTAATAAAACTTTTAGAAAGAACGTTTTTACATGTAACTTATTATTACTTGAAAAATATTTTTATTATAGGCATATTGTCACGAGCTATTAGACATTGATGTACCGTAAGTCTGAATGGCTTTGAACTCCAGAACGCTCATTCTGTATCTTATTTTTATACCCTCCACCTCCAGGATGGGGGTATACTAACTATATACTACTAGAAACACGAAATTCGGTGTGTACATTCCCCTAATTGAGTAGATACATAATATAAAAATATGTTTTCCAAATTCGTACTTTTAAGGGGTAAAACGGGAATAGAGGGATAAAAATGGTACCAACCAAACGGCTGTACCTAGAATAATGAAATTCGGTGTATACATTCCTCTGATTGCATAGACAAGTAAAATACACGGATTTTTCAAAATTCGTACTTTTTGGGGTTAAAATTAAAAAAGGGGTAAAAATAGTACCAATCAAATGACTGCAGCTAGAGTCATGAAATTCGGAGTATACATTCCTCTGACTGTGTAGACACGGAAAATAAACTGATTTTTCGAAATTCGTACTTTTTGGGGCCAAAATAGAAAAATGAGATAAAAATAGTACCAACCAAATGACAGCAGCTAGAGTCATGAAATTCGGAGTATACATTCCTTTGACTACGAAGACATGAAAAATAGAAGGTTTTTTTCCAAATTCGTACTTTCAAGGGATACAATGGGTACGGAGGGATAAAAATGGTACCAACCAAACGGCTACCCCTGGAATAATGAAATTCGGTGTATACATTCCTCTGATACTTAAAATAAACAGAATTTTCGAAATTAGTATTTTTTGGGGTTAAAATGAAAAAAGGGGATAAAAATAGTAAAATGACCGCAGCTATAGTCATGCAATTCGGAGTATACATTCCTCTGACTGTGTAGACGCGGAAAATAAACTGAATTTTCGAAATTCGTACTTTTTGGGGCCAAAATAGAAAAGGGGATAAAAATAGTACAACGCAGCTAGAGTCATGAAATTCGGAGTATAAATTCCTTCGACTACGAAGACATGAAAAATAGAAGGGATACAATGGGTACGGGGGGATAAAAATGGTACCAAGCAAACGGCTACACCTGAAATAATGAAATTCGGTGTATACATTCCTCTGATTGAGTAGATACTTAAAATAAACAGATTTTTCGAAATTCGTATTTTTTGGGGTTAAAATGAAAAAAGGGGATAAAAATAGTACCAATAAAATGACCGCAGCTATAGTCATGCAATTCGGAGTATACATTCCTCTGACTGCGTAGACACGGAAAATAAACTGAATTTTCGAAATTCGTACTTTTTGGGGCCAAAATAGAAAAGGGGATAAAAATAGTACCAACCAAATGACCGCAGATAGAGTCATGAAATTCGGAGTATAAATTCCTTTGACTACGAAGACATGAAAAATAGAAGGTTTTTTCCAAATTCGTACTTTCAAGGGATACAATGGGTACGGAGGGATAAAAATGGTACCAACCAAAAGGCTACACCTGGAACAATGAAATTCGGTGTATACATTCCTCTGATTGCGTAGACACTTAAAATAAATAGATTTTGCGAAATTCGTATTTTTTGGGGTTAAAATGAAAAAAGGGGATAAAAATAGTACCAATAAAATGACCGTAGCTATAGTCATGTAATTCGGAGTATACATTCCTCTGACTGCGTAGACACAGAAAATAAACGGATTTTTGGAAATGTTTACTTTCAAGGGATACAATGGTACAGAGGGATAAAAATAGTACCAACTAAACGACTACAGCTAGAATGATGAAATTCTAATTGCATAGAAACGTCAAGAGGGTAATACTTTTGGAATTAAAATAGAATGGAAATACAACCAATTGTAGCACCCACTATCTACCAATATTTATGGTATTTAAGCTTTTTGAAAATATAAATATAAGAATATTTATTTTTTGATTTGAAATAAATAATGGTTTGAAATAATAAAAATATTATATTTATTTATAAAATTATTTTTTCAATATTTGTATTTGTTTTGGTTTGGCTATATTAAAAAAAAATTATATTTTCCTGTAATATTACTGCACTTCTACGAAAACCGACAACCTCTGTGGAATGCAATCCATGGTGGAGGGTATACAAAGTTCGGCCCGGCCGAACTTAACTCCGTTTTTACTTGTTATATTTTAATTAACAGCAATTATTTTTAGCAGACTACCAACTTTTCAGCAGTTTGAATGCTGACGCAAAACTGCAGATAAACTGTTGTTATGGCTGAAGACCTGCTTCAATAGCAGAAAAAGTGTCTGCTGATAGGTAGCAAACAATCTCTGCTGTTAAAAGCTAACTTTTTTTCTTAGTGTACCCTAGAATATAAAATGATAAAGAGCGTCTAAATAAAAAGTAAACAAATTTTTTTTTTGGAATTTTTGTTTTGTTGTTGGGTATTTTGAGTTGGTTTTTATCAAAAAATATAGATGAATAAGAAGGTCCATCCGACTCTTTGATTTCTGACAGTTACGTTCGATTAAAATGTAAATGAAAGAGCGACACTCATTTTCCCACTCTTAGGTGAAGAATGGGTGTTTCAAAATGAATATGTGAAATTGTGAATCAACTAAAGAAAACAGCACAAAGCAACGATAAACAACCTTAAAATACTAAGAAACTGTGTCGTATTTTACTCGAATTTTGTCACCATTTTACTTATTATTTTTTATTTAACTAATTGCAAAAAAAATTATTGAAAAATAAGGCAAAAATTATCGATTCTTCTTTGTTCCCGGCGTTCTTAATTTTGAAATTTTTATGTTATTTTGAATGATTTCTGTCAAAACCGACGACAGCTCGCTCTTAAATTTTATTTTTCACATTTTAATCTAACGTAACTCGCTCGATTTTTTAAATGAGTCTGACGGTCCTTCTTATTCATCTATATTTTTTGGTTTTTATAAGCTTGTACTTTTGGTTGTTACATATATATTTTGGAAATGTGAAAACATAAGAGATATGATTGCCCATTGTGCAATGTTCACAATAATTGTTGTCTGTGACATATGATCTATGCCTTATAGACATATGATCTAACTGCCTTCCAAAGGATGCTAAGAATGTAAAGAGGTTAACAAATTTTCCTATGTTCCTATATTCTATGTTTAGATAATTTTACGACAGGTGAATAAGCGATGTCACCTCGCCAACGCAATGCTGGCATCGTAATAAGTACATTCCCCGTTCGCAGCCGGCTCTAAACAGTAGGTCCCTCTCAGCGAGTAAGGGATGTATGTGGGATTATTTGCTGTATTGTTGTAGATTGAAATTGAATGCAATGAAATCGTAGTCCATCTTTGCAATCCACCATTATAGAAGTGACAGTGAAGGCACTTTGAATGATCTTCCTCCCATACTCATGTACATCTCAATCATCATCCATCCATATGTAGAATATTGAAAATATTTATCAGTAAAAAGACCGTAATACCACACCCAAAATAGCTGATGATGTTGCGGATGTTGTTGTTATATTTCGTGTATTGACACTCAAATATTTAGAAATGTTTTGAAGAAGAAGAAAAAAAGAACTAAAACTCATTCATGCAGATGTGTGTACATACATACATAGTCGTACTAGTCGTTTATAAATTTCAAAATGAGCAACATTAACAAAGACGATGACTCCCATAACTAAATAAGCAACAACATTCGAATACGAATTCGAATTCAAATACGAATACCATTCGAACGCAACCAATGTTGTACAGTGTAATGCGAACGAGATTCAGATGCTGCCACGGTCTTATGCCGCACCAACTGACAACCAACCGACGACCAACGGCCGGAGAGATTTTCAGATGCTGCTGCTCTAAAGAAATACTAAAAACTCGATGCACGCGAGCGTGTGTGTGTGTGTGTATGTTTATGGCGGTGGTACGGTAAGTATATATACTCGGATTCTAAAAATAACTCCCGATCAACACATTTTGAAAATATACTATACATACACATCCAGGCAGCCAGCCGGCGGACCGGCTAGCCAGCCAGCCAGCCAGCCATCCATCCATATGCTGAAATAAAGAAAATACTCGTAGATGATGAACAACGACGATACGTACGATACCACTACGGATATGTGTACTATGTATGAATGGGCTACGGTACGATATGATACAGACATACGTGTATTAAAGTGGGTCGCAAGCTATATAATAAAAATCGGTTTCGATTTTATCTTTGAACAATTAACATTGAACTCTATGAAAACAGTAATAGTGACGTGTGAATCGCAAAAATGATACTCATCAATTTCCATAATTACGATTTGCAAGTGTTTTTCCATCTACTCGCCAAGAAATAGCAATTAGGTTGCTATGCACTACCCAGCAAAAAACTTGGAAGTACTTCAAAATGAATGACATTATTATTACTCTTAAATCATGCATCCAAGCTAATTTATACTAATAGCCTTGTTACACTGCATGCGAAATCTAGTTTTAATGACATAAGGTCGACTTACAAATGTCAGATGCCATACAAATTTGACATTTGAAAATCGATCTTATGTCATTTAAACTAGATTTCGTATGCAGTGTGACAAGGAAGTATTTACAAATGAATTGCTCCTGCATCTTACATCCAAGACATGTATATGTCCTTTTATATTTAATCCAAGATGATTCATTCTAAATAGTTTCACAAATGCGAATAAATCTATATATGGGGCATTCCACGACAAATCGGACAGTTGAAAAAAAATATTTTTGATTTCGTCCATTTTTTTTATATTTTATAGTACCCAATATAAAACACCTCCTGGTATACTTTGAGTTTTTTTTCTGATTTCCCGTTAAAAATGTATAGCTTTTTAAAAAATCTTTAAATATAAGTTCTTTTGTCAGTTTTTTGCTCATAACTTCTTCATTAATGGTCCGAATTAGATATTCTTTTTTTAATATTTTTGTTTTTTGAAGTAATTTAAAAAAAATATTCAAAAATATTTTGTATACAAATTTTGAATTTTTAAATTAAAACTTTATTTTTTTAATTGTTTGTACTCTTCGATTTTCTCGAAATTTTTCAAATATTTCAGCAAATTCTGAGGAGCTTTTACTGAGTTTCTCAAGACTACATCGAGGGTTCGATATCCATTATTTTGCAAGAGCTCATGGTAAGGGGCCTTGTGATGGTATTGGGGGAACATTAAAAAGAATGGCATCAAGAGTAAGTCTCTAGCGACAAATGAGTGAACAAATAACTACTGCTCAAGAACTGTATGAATGGGCATCTAAATCAAATACTTTACCGAACATTGCGGTACAATTTTCACCGGCACAACACACTTTAGATGCAAAAGGAAATTTGGAAATGCGATATGCAACTGCCAAATCAATATCGGGCACACAAAAACTGCATTCGAAAGACCAACTATACTTACCAAAGAATATTCTCGTTCAAATAATAACAATGTTTGTAACATATTTAAAAAAAGTACATAAATAAATAGAAATCCTCATTTAATTAACAAAACACGAGATATTACTTTATGTTAAAGATAAGAACTTTTAAATATCAACTCAAAATAGCTGAAGAGAAAAAGCATACAGTGGAGATAAGAAAATTCGTTTTTGCAAATTTTCAAAAAATTAAAAAACATAGTAATTATTGTATGCCCACTTTCAACAAGGGCTGACAATTTACAGAATAAATAGAAGTTTAAATAAAAAAATTTCGAGAAAATCGAAGAGTACAAACAATTAAAAAAAAAAATAAATTTTTAATTTAAAAATTCAAAATTTGTATACAAAATATTTTTGAATATTTTTTTTTTTTTTGAAAAGTACTTCAAAAAAACAAAAATATTAAAAAAAAAGAATATCTAATTCGGACCATTATAGAAGAAGTTATGAGCAAAAGACTGACAAAAGAACTCCTATTTAACGGTTTTTTTAAAAAGCTATATATTTTTAACGGGAAATCAGAAAACTCAAAGTATACCAGGAGGTGTTTTTTAATGGGTACTATAAAATATAAAAAATTGGACGAAATCAAAAATATTTTTTTTTCAACTGTCCGATTTGTCGTGGAATGCCCCATATATAAAAATCAATGTGTGTGTCTGTATGTTACGTATAGGACGGCAAACCGGTGGACCGATTCGCCTGAAAATTTTACTGTATCTATTTGCTGGACAGAGGATGGTTCCTGTATATACTAGGTCATGATAGGACAAAGGGGGGTGGTACCTCCCACACAAAAAAATATTTTAAAACTATCAAAAAATTTTATCTTTCAAAGCATACGAAGTAGGGGAATAGGGAAAAATAAACCCGTGCAACGTCGGTTACAATATACTAGTAAATTATAAAGTAGAACTTTCTCTTTCTATAGAATTAAGTATAAAAACTAAGAAAAAAATGTCTGTTAGTAACAGCAGAGATTGTTTGCTATCTATCAGCACACAGTATTTCTGCTATTAACAACAGTTTATCTGCAGTTTAGCGTCAGCATTCAGTTTGTAGTCTGCTAAAAATTACTGCTGTTAATTAAAATATAAAAATAAGATACAGAATGAGCGTTTTGGAGTTAAAAGCCATTCAGACTGACGGAACTTCAAATTCTCTTAGTCCGTGACAATATGCTTATAATAAAAAATATCTTGCTTAATTGGCTTGCAGTGGATTAATGTATGCATAATGGCTCCGTTTAATAGTTTATACATATATATCGAGAATCCTCCCATATTTATATGATACGTTAGAAAACATACGATATATGACATATAATCGTTAATTAGACCATTAACGATTATATATTGTATAAAACATATATTTTATAGAAAAATTGTAGCATTTTTTAATTTTCGCGATAATCTATAGTATATGTACGATAAATTTGAATGTGTTAACTATTTTAAGAAATATTTGTACACTCAAAAGAATTTGGAAATAAAAGACTACTGGAAAAAACAGATTTTTGCTGAAAAAGTGACAGCAGATTGTCCAGATTGTTTGCTGTTTTTTGGAACAAAATTATACTCATATCTTGAAAAGAAATTTATATCATGAAAGAAAAAAACGTTATCTTTAAGCATGTGTATAGAACAGATTGACATATAAATATAAAGAAACGAAGAACAAATATTATTTTTAAAATTGTTATGTTTATTTTTTAATTAAAAATTCCTATTCTTCCCCTTAACCATCATTGTCATAGCAGTATTTTACAAAAATACGCATTCAAATAACTCTTAAAATAGTTAACATTTTAAAATTTATTGCACATATAATACAAATTATCTCGAACACTAAAATTCTACAATTTTTGTACAAAATATAAGTTGTATACAATATTAACGATTATAATAATACTTTTTCAGAAATATCTATCATATTTCGTATGTTTTCTAGCCAATCGTATTAATATGGTTATCTTCGAAAATATTCTCTATATATATATAATATTAAATGGGGCTATTCTGCACTCATTAACCCACTGCAAGCCAATTGAAATAATTGAATATATTAACAATACCTTTAGAAAGAAAGTTTTTACATGTAACTTATTATTACTTGAAAAATATTTTTAATTATAGTCATATTGTCACGAGCTAATAGAAATTGAAGTTTCGTCGGTCTGAATGGCTTTTAACTGCAGAACGCTCATTCTGTATCTTATTTTTATATTTTAATTAATAGCAGTAATTTTTAGTTGACTGCAAAATCTCCAGCAGTTTGAATGTTGACGCAAAACTGCAGATAAACTGTTGTTATGGCAGTAGACCTGCTTTAATAGCAGAAAAAGTGCCTGCTGTAGCAAACAATCTCTGCTGTTAATAGCAGACATTTTTTAGTGTATGTGTATTTTTGTTATGATAACGACGCTTAAGGGGAAGAGTTTGAATTTTTAATTAAAAATAAACGCAACAATTTTAAAAATAAGGTATGAAATAAGGATATGAGTATAATTTTGTTTCAAAAAACAGCAAACAACTGTTTGTTATTATAGCGGGGACAATCTGCTACCTCCTTTTCAGCAGCAAATCTGCTTTTGCAGCAGTCTTTTTGCTTTCTTTTACTAACAAATTCTTTTGAGTGTATCTTTCATTTCATATCTTCATTATAGAAAATGTAAAATAATAAAATATGTGTGTTAAATGAATGTTGGTGCGTCATAAAAATACTGTACTAATGGGACTATTTTTCGTAGATGAAAAATGAACTTTTTAAGAATATATTATGCATTTAAAACATTAATCAGAAAAAGTGACCTGCGAAATCACCAAAACAAAAAATTCCCACTAACTAATCTCGCTTGCAATTATCGAATTTACATAGCACAGCTGCACAGTTGTTCAGAATCAAAATCCATCTGCCAAAATTCAATAACTTTTGTTTTAGTAGACATTTTTGAGTTCTGCATTTCACACAGACTTTGCACTCAAATTTTTTACTAGAATCGTGGTTTCTTTGCTTTATTATTACGCCTAATTTTGGGTTTTTACTCAAAAATGTCTACTAGAACAAAAGTTTTTGGATTTTGGGCCGATGGATTTTGATTCTGTCGCAAGCGTTTTTAATTTAGGGGGTGACTGTTTATGTAGTGATTATCGAATAATCGCTAGTAACAACATCACAAAATTTTAAAAGTGAAAATAACAAAAAAGGATAAAATTCGCGCTTCAAAAGACTTATTAATTTTAGAATGATCAAAATTTTGTGAAAATAAGCAGACGCGAAATGCCCTAACATTGTTAAATAATATAATAATAATGAGATAAACTTCAACTAGCTGGGAAAATGAGATGCGAAGGAATATTTAAAAAATGTTAGAAAAGAAAGAAAGACCAGAATGTTACAACAAACGGGAGTATCTGACCAAGCTACTTCCCCTACCGAGGATACTCCATATACACAACCTACACATCCATTTTAAGATATTTCACCATCATTTTGAGAGACACCATCATCCTTAGATTTGGACGAATTAAATGAAGGTCTTTCTTTTACCCAGGAATCATAAGCAAATGAATTACGAATGCGGTTCCAGCACCCTCTTAAAGTCTTTGAAATCCGAAATATGGATGTCCCATCGAATGTTGGCGGCCACCTACATCAGAATGACTATGGATCGTTGCACCTGGACACATATTCATATCACAATAAATTATTCTAAATTCATGCATATTTTCTTTGGTATGTAAAGGGTGGTTAAATTGTAAGCAAGATGTTGAATGTGAACCACACGTCAAGTTTTTTCTGCATTTCGTTTGACATTTCTCAATTTCAGACTAACTCAATTTGAACCATGGAAAGATACACAATCGAGCAACGCGTTAAAATTATTCAGGCTTATTATGAAAATGGGCGTTCAAAGCAAAATGCATATCGTGCACTTCGAAGAAAATCATCTTCAGTGATGAGGCACATTTTCACCTCAGTGGATTCGTCAATAAGCAGAATTGCCGCATTTGGGCGAATGATAATCCAAGAGCGATTGTCGAAAAACCAATGCACCCACAAAGAGTGACTGCTTGGTGCGGTTTATGGGCTGGCGGCATCATCGGGCAGTATTTTTTCTAACATCAGGCAGACCGGTCAGGCAGTTACTGTGAATGGTCTTCACTATCGTGAGATGATATCGAACTTTTTATGGCCGAATTGGAAGATATGGATGTGGACGATATGTGGTTTCAACAGGACGGTGCCACTTGCCACACAGCTGACGAAACAATGACTCTTTTGCTCGACAAATGCAATGGCCGTGTTATCTCACGTGGTGGCGATATCAATTGGCCGCCAAGATCATGTGATTTGACACCGTTGGACTTCTTTCTTTGAGGTTATTTGAAAGAAAAGGTGTAAGTCGATAAGCCAGCAACAATTCAAGAGCTAAAGAATGAGTTAATTCGGCACATTAAAGGCATGGAACCTCAATTATGCCTCAGCGTCTTCGAAAATTTAGACCATCGGATGGAGGTGTGCCGCCGAGATCGCGGCGGCCATTTGGCCGATATTTTGATCCATACATAGTTGAACAATACCAAACAATCATAATAAAAAGAAATGACCATAATTTCCTAAATAATTTGTGTTTTATTCAAAATCAACATCGGCCCTTAAAATTTAAGCATCCTTTATTTTATATTTAATGTTAAATCCTGTTCATTTTTAAAGTTTGGGCAAAACACTGAGAAAGATGTACTGAAATGTATATTAAATCGCAGAGAGAAAAATTCGACTAGAGAAACAAAAACTACCGCAGATCAGAATGTTCCAGAGAACACACATTTCAAACAACATATAATTGTGTTCAAAAACGACTATATAAGTATATAACTTAAAATGAAATATGTTTTTAAAAATAAATATTAAATATTATCAAATAGGCCTGAACAACTAGAGATTTATTAAAATTAAACCGAAGTAATGCAAAATATGTTTTTAAAATGATTCCTAAGGGAATTTGTTTAGAGGTATTTTGATTAATTTAGAGAAGTGATTCATAAGAACTCCAAAAAATAAATTTAATCTATGAAAAATGTCATGTAAGCATTGAACATGTAGTGCTTTTAAGCAAAAGATGCTTTTAAGATAAAGATGTAACGGAGATCTGTAAATGAAACCATTCCTCCCAATGACAGTCCTGTGTTTAAATCATATATGATTCGCCCAAAATAATACAACTTCTATATCATATTTTCACCAGATGGACCCATGCTTAACCACTTCTCTGTCATGTTATTTTTTGCTGGGTATTGATAGAAGGTTTGGCAGATATGAACAATTACATATCACATTTTACTTGATATAAGAAAAAAATGAACTAAAATAATTCAAATAAGTAGTTTTGTAGTTAGTTGTTTGGAATTATACTTGATGTCTGCAAACAAAAGAGAATTGCTTCTTAGATTAATATTCAAGAATTTTCTAAACAATTTCAAGTGATTTTTTATAACTTCATTAGTACTTAAATGTATGAAGAACTCGGCATAAATTTCAGTAAACACATTAACTTAACTCTGGGAAAACTCATTTTTTATAGGTCCGCCATTCATTCAAAACATTTTTTGAGTCTAGTAAAAACTTCTTGCAATTAAGTATATTCATACTTGTGAGTAAGAAAATTTATTGGCGTTTAAGAAAGTAAATAATACAGATTTTTGTATGGAAAAATTCCATTTATGATGTTTTTACTTAAAAATGTGTTTATTACTTGAAATAAAGTAAATAAATGTAATTGAATTTATGCCATGTTCCTCACATATTCAAGTATAAATTAACTTATAAAAAATACTTCAGAGTGTTTAGAAAAATACATGAATAGTAGTCTAAGAAGTAATTCTCGTTCGTTAGCGGAGACTTTCTTCATAAGTACTTCAAATATTACTCTAAACAATCACTGCGAACGCGCCTACCTAGCCTCCGCAGCAGTTATGGTGAAATATCTAAACTCTTTATGGTATAAGTAAGATGAAACGTTTGAGAACTATACCATGTTGTCATTTTTCATATAAGTGTTGCATACTCTGAAGCGAAAAAATATTAAAAAAAAAATAATATTTCAATTATCAAGTATAGTCGTAGTCAGGCTGAGTACAAATATACTTGGTTTAAGGAAAATCTTAGTCAGGCTGAGTACAAATTTACTTGATTAAAGGAAAAAATTTTCGAAAATTTTCCTCAGATTGAGTATAAATTTACTTGGCATGACTACAAATTTACTTAGTTTGAGTAACAGTTTACTTGGTTTAAAGAAAATCTTAGTCAGGCTGAGTACAAATTTACTTGATTTAAGGAAAAAAAAATTCAAAAATTTTCCTCAGATTGAGTATAAATTTACTTGGCATGACTACAAATTTACTTAGTTTGAGTAACAGTTTACTTGGATTGAGGAAAAAAATCGGAATTTTTTCCTCAGTTCTAGTATAAATTTACTTGATTTGAGTAATATTTCTTAAAAATTTTCCTCAGATTAAGTAAAGATTTACTTGATTTGAAGAAAAATTACCCTCAGTTTGAGTAAATTTTACTTGCTTTGAGGAAAAGTTGAACCGGAATCAAGTTCAAAGCATGTCTTATTTTCAAGGAAAAGTTTGTACTTGATGTGAGAAATTTTTGCCTTAGCGCTATACGAAGTTCAATTTTCCTCAGTTTTAGTACATATTTACTTAATCCGTGGCATACTTTTTTCTGAGTGTAATAAAACATACACGTTTTTTCTGATCGGAGGAATGACGGCAATTTATTCTAAAAACGGCAATTTATTTATTTTCAACGTTTTAACAATTGTGGGATTTTTATATGATTTTTATTCCAAGAAATCGATTTAAAACTACTGTTGCGAAGTTTCATTCACAACTGTTTGTGTTTCGCCACCCACTCTAATGTCCAACCAGCCGCATGCCATACCTCTTACAGTGTTCACTGTTGTACTTGCAGATAGATACGAGTATGGCCAAGCACATGTGATGCGATGGGATGGGTTGTCGATCGGATGTGTAGAGGTATGCACGTTTGGTGTACTTACTCTCGTTGTAAACATATGGAAATGAAACTGAAAAAAAAAAATAAAATGTGCACAACCAACAACAAAAGTTATATGGATGTGGATGGATGTAGCATTACCACACACGCACACATGTTTATGCTCATCTCAGTTGGGGTACTTCTTCTAGCCCAGATTTTGTGTTTTGGTCTACGATCTTCTACTCTCCTCTCTCTCTCACTTTGTTACTTGTCACACATACGCGCAGAATGGTTGGAATATTTTCCTCATCGGGGACCCTACAACAAAACTTGAGACGGACGGATGGATGGATATTCACACATAACACTGTGCAACACTGCACAGCGGGTTAGAAATAAGAATTTGTGCCGTAAAGCATTTTTAAGGATTTTTTTTGCTTTTACGGTTTAAATAAAAACAGCCCTAATATGTGTTTGCATTTCATGGCCCTAGGAATGTTGAAACGATATAACTTTTCTTTTAGAAAATTCTGTCTTCCCGTTTGGTCGATAAACGAGATATGCGAAATTTTAAATCAAGTGTTTTCAGACTGAAATATTTTTCTGGGGAACTTTATTTCAAAATATAACACTTTGAAATATCGATCTGAGATCCGATAATGTGTATATATTCTTGATCATTATAAACGATCTAGCTATCTTTATCTATTGAAAACACTCTAGCATATAAACGAAATGAGGTCCACATTTTCAAAGTATTTATATGTTCACAAATTGATCAGTTGTACTCAAAACAGGTAAAAACGGAGTTAAGTTCGGCCGGGCCGAACTTTATATACCCTCCACCATGGATTGTATTCCGCAGAGGTTGTCAGTTTTAGTAGAAGTGCAGTAATATTACAGGAAAATATAAATTTTTTAATAAGCCAAACAACAACAAATACAAATATTAAAAAAAATAATTTTTAAATAAATATAATATTTTAATTATTTCAAACCATTATTCATTTCAAATCAAAAAATAAATATTCTTATATTTATATTTTCAAAAAGCTTAAATACCATAAATATTGGTAGATAGTGGGTGCTACAATTGGTTGTATTTCCATTCTATTTTAATTCCAAAAGTACAAATTTTGAAAATCCTTTATCAGACGTACTAGTGCAAAATAACCTAACTTCATGATTCAACCAATTTTTGCCGTAAAAGAAAAATTACGAATTTGGAAAAAAACATTTTTTTTGCGTGTCTATGCAGTCAGAGGAATGTATACACTGAATTCCATGATTTCAGCTGCGGCCATTTGGTTGGTACTATTTTTATCCCCTTTTTTCATTTTAACCCCAAATAGTACGAATTTCGAAAAATCTGTTTATTTTAAGTGTCTACGCAATCAGAGGAATGTATACACCGAATTTCATTATTCTAGGTGTAGCCGTTTTGTTGGTACTATTTTTATCCCTCCGTACCCATGGTATCCCTAGAAAGAACGAATTTGGAAAAAACCTTTTATTTTGCATGTCTCCTTAGTCAAAGGAATGTATACTCCGAATTTCATGACTCTAGCTGCGGTCATTTGGTTTGTACTTTTTGTATCCTTTTTCTCCATTTTAGCCCCAAAAGTACGAATTTCGAAAAATTCGTCTATTTTCCGTGTCTACACAGTCAGAGGAATGTATACTCCAAACTTCATGACTCAATCTGCGGTCATTTGGTTGGTACTATTTTTATCCCCTTTTTCTATTTTGACCCCAAAAAGTACGAATCTCGAAAAATTCGTCTATTTTCCGTGTCTACGCAGTCAGAGGAATATATACTCCGAATTTCATGACTCTAGCTGCGGTCATTTGGTTGGAACTATTTGTATCCCCTTTTTCTATTTTGACCCCAAAAAGTACGAATTTCGAAAAATCTGTTTATTTTAAGTGTCTACGCAATCAGAGGAATGTATACACCGAATTTCTTTATTCTAGGTGTAGCCGTTTGGTTGGTACCATTTTTATCCCTCTGTACCCATTGTATCCCTTGAAAGTAAGAATTTGGAAAAAAACCTTTTATTTTCCATGTCTACGTAGCCAAAGGAGTGTATACACCGAATTTCATGACTCTAGCTGCGGTCATTAGGTTGGTACTATTTTTATCCCCTTTTTCCATTTTGACCCCAAAAAGTACCAATTTCGAAAAATCCCTTTATTTTCCGTGTCTACACAGTCAGAGGAATGTATACTCCAAATTTCATGACTCTAGCTGCGGTCATGTGATTAGTACTATTTTTATCCCTTTTTTCATTTTAACCCCAAAAAGTACGAATTTTGAAAAATCCGTGTATTTTACGTGTCTGTGCAATCAGAGGAATGTATACACCGAATTTGATTATTCCAGGACAGCCGTTGGGTTGGTACCATTTTTATCCCTCTATTCCCATTTTACCCCTTAAAAGTACGAATTTGGAAAACATATTTTTATATTATGTATCTACTCAATTAGGGGAATGTACACACTGAATTTCGTGTTTCTAGCTGTTGTCGTTTAATATGTAGCATTTTTATCCCTTTTTGCCCCATTTCACCTCCTACAAATAAGAATCACTTTATGATGCACGTTTTTGTTACCGGGGGAATGCGCATACCCATTATCAAGGAAGTACAAGCAGACATATTGAAAATATATGCTTAAATACTCTAATATATTAGGGATTATTATGGATATTTTTAGTCCTTGTGAGGGAAAAATTTTTCCATTTGGGCCGATTTCGCCCCGTTTCAATCCCAACCGATCTACGACTATAAGTCGCATTTATGGAAAATTTGAATGTTCTACCTCCTTTCATTTAGATGCTAGCGTGCTTTCAACAGACGGACGGACATGGCTAGATCGTCTTAGAATGTTATGACGATCAAGAATATATATACTTTATAGGGTCTCAGGTCGATATTTCAAGGTGTTACAAACGGAGTGACAAAGTTAGTATACCCCCATCCTGGAGGTGGAGAGTATAAAAATGTGACCACTATGGCACTGTAAAAATGTTAGGTGAAAGAAATCGTTGGTTATTATATTTTTGAAAATGTCAAAGCTCGACGAGCTCTATATATCCACTATAGCCGATTATCTCTTTCTCCAATTGATTGGAATGTTGGAAACATATATTCCAATTAGGAAAAAATATTTATAATAGGGCTGTTTTTCTTTAAGCCGGGATAACAAGCTGGGATAACAAAACTTTAATAAAAATGTAATTTTTTCTAAAAATAAAAAATTCGCCTTGTTATCAACTGCAGTATAAATATTTGTATCGAAAAAAATTTCCAAAAAAAATATTTTGTGTTGACATTTTTGGACTTAGCCATAAATTTGACTTTCAGAAGCTAAGTCCAAAATTTTTAACATACAATTTTTTTTTGAAATTTGTTTTTATACACAAATAGGTATCGCTGTTGGCGACAATTAAAAAAAAATTAAATTAAAAAACATATTTTGAGTGAAATTTTAATTTGTTATTTAGGTTTTTGTTATTGCAGCTAAGTTATACAGTCTTAACGAAAAACAGCCCTAATATTCGCGTTTATCTCGATGAATATATATTGCGAATCGCTCGGAAAAAAAACAAGTAAAAAGGCGTTAAGTTCGGCCGGGTCGAATCTTATATACCCTCCACCACGGAGTGCATTCCATAATGTTACCGGTAGATTAGAGGCTGTCGACTTTACAAAGAAGTAAAGTAACATATTTTGAAAATTGTGATATTTTAAAAGCGCATTACTACATTTGTTTACTATTTTAAACTATAAGGCATACTTATGCGCACTGCTTCAAATAAATGTTATTGCTTCATTGTTATAATATTAATAGTCTACTACTATATACATATGTATATATATTACTGCAATTGTACTCAAAAAGTGAACATGAGGAAACAATCTTCAGAAATGTACAATAAATATTAGGTGTATTTATCTATTCTATGGAAATGAAATTTTCCTTTCAGAATAATCTTAAAAACTAAAAATATATTAAATCTAAATAATTAAAAAAATTTAATAACGTATTTTCTAGGTTGTAATTGGAGATATTATCAAACTCTCTTAATGCTCTTCTGATGGGTTCATGCAGAGAATAATTTGTTCTATGAAGAGGTATATACAAAAGCATTAAAAAGACGCAAAGATCGGGACGGAACATGGAAATTTAAAAGCTCAAGCAAACCCAGGCAATCAATTTGGCCAGACACTAACTTATAAATAAAGAGCAATGATGATGAAATCCTCCTATTCACAAGAGTTTTTATATGTGTCAACCGACATTTATCCTCATATTGTCAGTCGTCATTAAAGAGAAACATTTTCCCTCAGGGACGATTTCTCCCATTTGCAATTTCTTGATTCAGCTACAAACAGAGTTACTATCATTTTGATAAGAAAATTACAAATTTCAGAGATCCGTTACGTTTCGCGTCTATATTGGAATGAACACATCTAATATCATGATTCTAGGTACATCCGTTTGCTTGGTACCACTTTTATCATTTTTTTTTTAATTTTATCATTTTTTTCGATTTTGGAGAAATACTCATATTGTGTGTCTACAAAGATAGACGAGTGTAACAACTGAATATCACGATTCTAGCTACAACCATTTGCGTGGTACCAATTTCATCCCGTTTTGATCCTAAAGCTATGCTCGAAAGATATCTTCATTTTTCGTGTATACACAGTCACAGCAATGTACACACCGAATTTCACTATTCTAACTGCAACCCATTGATTGGTACCATTTTTATCCCTTTCGTCCCATTTTCCGTGTCTACACAGTCAGATAAATGCATACACCAAATTTCGTGATTTTATCTCCAGCAGTTTGTTTGGTACCATTTTTATCCGTCTTTTCCAATTGTATCCCTTAAAAGTACAAATTTTGACAAATACTACTTTACGTGTCTACATAATTATAGTGATGCACATACCGAATTTCATGTTTCTAGCGGTTATCGTATTATTGGTACCATTTTTATCCCTTTTGTCCCATTTCACTCGCTAAATATTTTTTGTACTTTTTGGTGATTACGCGTTACTACAGGAAGGTACGAAACAAATTTCAAGTGTATAAAAATCAGAAGTTTTCAAGAAAATGCTTAAGTAATCTAAATATTAGGGGGTATTTTCAGTCCTTGTTAGGGAGAAAATTTCCCTCTGGGCCGATTTCGCCCACTTTCAATCCCCACCGATCTGCAACCATAAGACACATTTAGGAGAAATTTGAACCGCCTAGCTCATTTCATACAGACGGATGGACGGAGAGACAGACAGACGGACATGGCTAAATCGTCTTAGAATTTTACCAGGATACAGTATATATATACTTTATTGGGTCTCCGTTGAATATTTCAAGGTGTTACAAACGGAATGACAAAGTGAATATACCTCCATCTTGGATGTAGAGGGTATAAAAATACTATGTGAATCGAACCATGAGTTTTTTGAAAATTTCACATTTTTAATTATTTAATAATTTTTATATTTTTGATTAAATATTTTTCTATAAATTTTTGCCATACTGACTTTCTCCTGTGTACTTGTGAACTTACTTATTGATTTATTTTTTTTTTTTTTTTTTTTTATTTCAACTTGTAATTCAAAGCCATCGGGCCAATTTAAAACAAATTACAAAATGCATATATAATACTTTTTTTTTAACATGGCTAAAAAAAACTACTCAACAATATTGCAGTATGTTCAATTAAAAACTAAATAAAGATCTTAGATAATGTAAATAATAAATTAAATAAATGCATATACAGAAATTATTTTGTAGAGCTAAAAAACTACTCCATTAACTTATATGGTCTAAATTAACGAGAAATGTTCTAAGGCCTTCTGATTATGATGAAAATAAGTGAGCTTATACCAACCACACAAATTATTTATTAATATCATCTCATATCTTTTATTCTGTAAAAATTGCAGGAGATTATTTATCTATATATAAAAATCAATCTGTATGTTGCGTATAGGACGCCAAACCGGTGAACCGATTCGCTTGATTTAAAATTTTACTGTATTTAACTTGTGGACAGGGTTCCTTGGGTGTGATGCCTCTCACACAAACAATATTCTAAAAATTATCAATAATTACTCATTTTATCTCCCAAAGCATACGAAGTAGGGGAATAGGGAAGAATGAACCCCCGCAACGACGGGTGCAAAATACTAGTTTTTTTAATAAAATAGTAATTGAGAAAGTAATGATAATGTTGATATATTTTTTTTAAAAATTGATGTTTTAAAAAACAAAAAATTGGAAATTTTTTAAAGAAAATATTTTTTTTTTGAAAAACAGAATGTTTACTATTTTAATTTTAAATTCTGCTACACTTGTGCTGAATTGAAAATATATTTCTATGCAGTGTCGAACAAATCTAAGGCACCAAATTTTGTCCTATACCAAAAAGTGCAGTGAAGTTGAAAAACTTTGTTGAATTCAGAAATGTTTTATTTTTTTATAGGGATGCTCTTTAACTTCAATTACAAAATTAATATTATTTTTCACTTGAAATAAAAATATTTATATGAATTTTGCAATATTCGTCAAAAGCCTGCGGCAAAACTGAAACACATAAAAGTTTTTATACTAAAATTCTGATTTGTTTTATAATATTTAGTGGCGTAGCCATTATTTGTTTATTATTGCTACACACGAATGATCACTTCCAAGTGATTGTACAAATTTAAATTAGACAAAAGGACCCAAGGATTATTTTGAGATTTTACCAGTGGAAATTTAAAAATTGGATATATTTCAGAAATTTGCCCAAATTTGACTACTTTTCGTATTTTTCGAATTTAAGGATAATTAAAATTTTTATTTTTTTTTGTTTTTAATAAATAATTAAAAAGTACCCTTTTTGAAAAAAATTATGATTTTGGAACAACGTAACTTATTTTCTTTGAAAGTCTCCGAAGAATAAAATACATATTTAGAAAGGTTGAAGGGTTCCCCGATTTTGTAACTTTTGCCTGTACAAAATTGCATCCTTGAAAGATAGGATACACGTCAAAAATACCCGTTATTTAAGGATTAGAAATGGGCGAAATTTATCCTAAAAAAGCATATAGTTTCTCATTTGATACAGCTCTTACAAGCCAAAGGACGACAGTTACAAAATAGTCTTTCAAATATTTATGAAATGATTTCATAAATTTAGAGAACGTTTTCATAATATTTATACAAAATCATAAATATTATGATATGTTTCATAAAATTATTTCATGAACATTTTAGAGTTCGTAAAATAAAAATGTGAAGTTAGAGAATTTTAGGTTCTTAAGGTCAAAGAAAAATGTTATTATATTAAATAAAATATTGAGTCACGTAATGTATTTCATAAATAAATATTTTATTTATGAAAGGCTTCATAATATGATTAAGTAATTTTTCGTGTGTCGACTTTATTTACCACCACCACCAATTCTCCTTTCTACAAAGTAAATTCTGGCACAAGTACGTACCCTAATATAGGCCAAAAAGGATCTGAAAATGAGTTTTTTGTTTTCGATTTTTTTGTTCTATGCAAAACTTAATTAAAAGTTATTAGTTTAACAATAATAGAGTTTCATTATAAAATAAATGAAAAATTGCAGTACTTAATAAATCAGATAAATAAGAATAAAGAACTTGTGTAAATAGATTACTGATTACAAAAAAAATGTTGAATGAAATACTGCATTTCCTTGTCTCCAAGAAATATTGCAAGAATTCTAAGACACCTTTCGTTGGCAGGTGCTTTATGAAACATGTTTCTCACATTTTATGAAGAGTTTCTTTGGCGACCTTTTAATGTAATTTTTCACTGAAATTATGAAAAAATCATATATGTTACGAAGCTCATTTTCTAAGTATAGAACTATTAATATAGGGTTGGAATATAGGAAAAGTACTAATTATTTTTTAAAATTTCTGGTTTTATTGGAAAGGTTGAACTTTGTTATTTAATCATGGAACACAATATCATTCATGTGACTACCACGACTGGCTCGGCATTACCTCATCCGATCAACCCAATTTTTCAGTACATGGCCCAATGATGCCACCAGCCCAAAATCCACACCAAACAGGGACTCGTTGAGGATGCATTGGCTTCTAATAGTCACCTGTGAGTTCTCCGAACCCTATATGCGGAAATTTTGCGTATTGACATAGCTACCGAGATGAAAATTAGCTTCATTTGAAAACATGAAAATTTTCCACTTAAATTTCTTACGATTTGCGTTAAAGACTCACTACTTTGGAAGTAAGTAATCTGTAGTTCAAATTTTAAACGTTACATGGCCCACCCTATATCAATATCGAAAGAATAATCCTACATTTGCTTTTCGGTAGGATTTATACAATTCCTAGTGGGTTCATCAGAAATTGTACATATTGTATCTCGAGAATTAATTCACCTTCTTGACGCAAAATTCGAAAAATGAGATTTAAAAAAAATAAAAAAATTTTAAATTCCTAAAACACATTTCTTCGATGTTTGTTAAAACTCCTTGTCAGCAAAAAGATGCTTGCAAAACATACGAAAAAATAAAGATACTTATAAATAACATTTATAAAAAGTAGAGCTGTGTATACCCTACGACTTATTATCCAATGAAGATCCGGGCGTCCTCGAAGAACAAACTCGCCAAGCAGTTGTTTCTTGCGGACCCTGGAAGAAAGCCTTCAGTGACGACAAAGGATTCTAACGTAAATTGTGTGGTTCTTGACTCTACTCTACTGGCTTGCCTTTATAAAGGGTTTTTATATTAGGGTAGACTCTGTGGTGGTCTTTTGTTTATTAATCAGTCACTGGTGTCAAATCATCATGTCTAGAAGCAAGTCCAAATGATAAAATTTTACTATCAAAATGACGTGACCATTTACGTAGATAGGGTGACCCTTCAAAGTCAACTCTTCAACATTTGGGGACCAAATACGAGACGATCGGTTCGGTAAACAATCAAACAATACCTCTGCTGGCTACGAAAGTATGCAGGAGAACTCGAAGCAGTTGATTACGGCATTCGGAACCCCTACATGATTTAGACAACTAATTTTGTTTAATTTTTGGCCAAAAAAATGTTTTACATAGCACAAAGTGAACCCACACTAGGTTCACTAAAAGGCAATGCATCAAAAACGGCAGCACGTCTTTTCCAATTCCCAGATGCCTACTTTGCTTATTAAAATATCCGCCAGAAAAGATGATTTTTCAAACAAAATCGTGGTAAATTTTGAATTGCTCTAAGGCCCGTACTTGGAAGCGATAACGAACAATTATTCTCTCATGCCTAAAAATGTTATTTCAGCTCATTGGTAGGTTTTGGCTTTTAAATTGATTTAATAAAATTGTTTACATTTGCGCCCAGAGTTACCATTGTGAATAAATATACTTAAACCGTAGATGGTTTGTCTATACACTTCGAAAACACTCCGATTCCAATGAAATAATCAATTTTGAACTACATTTTGTACACAAGGTCATTTATCATTGCCACTTTGGCTGTGTTAAAGGTTCATTTTATAAATGCTTAATGATTGAAATCGCACCTCGATCAACATTCCTAGTACGTATTTACATGCGAGAGCGCCACTGTGCAATTACATAGTATATTTAAATGTAAGTTGACGTCTTCTCTTACGGCGACTGCACGTTTGTGCCAAAGGATGACGCTCTATGGTGGCCATGTGTTTTGTACAATTTCATGATTGTGGTACAGTTAAAATGTCAATGATCTTCTTTTGTTTCCGCTGTTCAGTCCATCTCTTTTAACTGACACCGCACGATTGCAATATGTTTGTATGTAAAAGTTATACTTAGTACAAAAAGTCTGCATACATTTGTATAAATTAGAGTTCGAACGAAGGTGTTTTTTTTTTTTGGAGCCGAAGCCGAACATAATTAGAAAAGTGTAAAAAACTAGAATAAATAGAAATTTATTATTCATGTTCGTAAATATTCGGCTTCGGCTAATCGGGCTTTTTTTCGAAGGCCGATTACTAATCGGTCAAACTCTGGTATAAATCCATTAATCCTAATATTGACAAGTAAGGAAAGGCTAAAGTCGGGCGGGCCGACTATATAATACACTCCAGTTGCTATCGGAATACAATTCAATTCAGTAAAAAAGTGAAAACGGGAAAAATTTTTGTATGCTTCCTAATCACAGGTTAATATGACCTGGTCCAATTTCGAGAATAATATTTGTTTTGGGGCTATATCCAAACATGGAATGAAGTGACTAACTTGAAGAAGATCTGTTAAAATATGTGGTTTCTAGAGCAGAAAAAGTAAAATCGGGAACGAAATTTGAATGGGAGCTATATATAAATCTGGACCGATCTGACTTATTTTCACCATAGGTGTTCCTAGTTTAAATATAAGATGTTTTGCCAATTTTGAAGAAAATATGTTAAAATATGTGGATTCTAGGTAGGAAAAATTAAAATGGGAGAGAAATTTGAATGGGAGCTATATATAAATCTGAACCGATCTAACACATTTTTACCACAGGTGTTTCTAGTTGAACTATAAGATGTTTTACCAATTTTGAAGAAAATCTTTTGAAATATGTGGTATCTAGAGCGAAAAGGGTCAAATTGGGAGTGAAATTTGTATGGGGGCTATATCTAAATCTGAACCGATTTTCTCTCGTGGAGTGTATAAAAACGGACGTTAAGTTGGACCAGATAGAATCTGATATACCATTCAGGATAAATTTCACATATTTTTAAATATGGGAGTATCTACACGCTCCCTTATGAAGTTGGTACGTAACTATTAGGCATGACTGCTAATGGACGTAAATAAAGGTTTCCAACGTTGCCGACCTTCGAGGGTGTTTAAAAAAAGTGTATATCGTTTTCTAAAAAGGGATACCTTAAGACATGTGTAGTCTTTTTGTCTAAATCGTTACTTTCGTTTTCCAATATTTTATCTATCGGAGCAAACATTATTGAAATGTGCGTAAACTTTTTGGTGTCAGTGTGTATGCACACATGTGTTTTGTTCTGGTGATTTAACAATAAATAATCGGCATTAAAGGATAAACAACCGAAGGCAGACTGAAGAGCGTAACTCGAAGATCAATATGTCATTGGGCATTCTGTAGGTAGACGCAATTTGTCTTCGGGAGAATTTAACTCATTTGTGTATTTATGTATATATGTTCTATATAGTAGTACAGGGTGGGCCATTAAAAATTTTAAATTCGAACTACCGATTACTTTGACTTTGATAGGTAGAATAGCATTCATTTTTATGTTTGACATTTGCAAAATGGGCATCGGACTCGTGATGCCTTTTCGGTTCGCTCGTGTTTTCAGATGAAGCTCATTTTCATCTCAGTGGTTATGTCAATAAGCCAAATTACCGCATATGGGGTTCAGCGAACCCCATAAACCCAATTAAATTTCTACTAAATCTGAGTAAAATTGTCCTCCAGCCAAGTAAATATTTATTAAAGTTGAAGAAAATTAACGCTCATGAGCGTGTCATGCTCAACGAATTTTTGTTTCCAAAAATTCAAGAGAGTGACATGGACGACAATTGGTTTCAGGTCACACCGACGACGATATTTTATGCCGATAATCAGCCGTAATTCTGGTGTCAATTGGCCGCCTCAGAGCTGTGATTAGAGCCCTTTGGATTATTTTTGGGGAGCCATTAAAGTTAATAAGTCGGAATAACAAGCTGCGATAACAAAAACGTGAAAAGAAATTTTCAAAAAATATTTTGTGTTGACTATTTGGACTTAGCCTCGAAAACACAGCGCAACACGAAAAAAAATAACCATATACGGACACCGCTACATGATAAAAGACCAAAAAAAAAGACCCGTGTTTTTTTTTTCCCCCAAAGTCATGCACTTTTTTTTATGGGCCCCAGAGATTTGAGGCCTCGGTGTAATTTTTGGAAAAAAGTGATCATATTCTCAGGCTCATATCTTGCAAACCGTTCGGAATTTTACTCTCTGAGGCAAAGTTCTAGCTCTTGTCATAAAGAACAAAAATTGTGAACATATAAAATCAAAAAAACTTCATCTTCAAGGTCAAAATCGCAAAAAACTTAAAAAAATTCGATTTTTTTTAACCTTTTTTCCCCTGTTCAGGTCCATAGGTAGCAAACCGTTGAAAATTCAGGGAAACAATCAACTACAAAAATGTACCTAAGATCTCAATAAACAACTTTCTAGAACATATGAACTTCCTAGGAATTATTCTTAACACCGTTTAGGTAGCGCTTAGGTAGCCGCAAAAGTGAAAAATTTTCCAAAAATTAGATTTTTTTTCTTTTTTGCCCTGTTCAGGTCCATAGGTAGCAAACCGTTAAAAATTCAAGGAAACAATCAACAACAAAAATGTACTTAAGATTTCAATAAACAACTTTCTAGAACATATGAACTTCCTAGGAATTATTCTTAACACCGTTTAGGTAGCGCTTAGGTAGCCGCAAAAGTGAAAAATTGTTTATTCCAGTATTTCTTACCCACACGACATCATCGATGCCATTCAACAAACAACAACAAAGTCGTCGGTCCAAAAATTTGCACTAACAAAACACATGACAATTCAAAGCAGCGAAGTAGTCGCAATCCATTTGTACCAACAACATTAACAACACATATGTAGCCGCAGCACACAATATAAAAGCGACACGACGCTCACATTGAGGCAGTACACAGCGCGACGTCAACGAGAACTCAGCGGACAAAGTTATAGAAAAAGTGCTACAGCATAATTCACACACAACATTGGCAACTAACAATTTCAATATGCAATGTGAAAAAATTGATTTATTTTGCTACGTTTGCGGTCATCAAATCAGAAAACAAAATTCTAAAAGATTTCAAAAGCAAAAGAATCTTTTAACTAGTCAATGTTGAAGTAAAGAAAAAACAAATGAAATTAAAAAATTTTTGGGAAATTTTTCAATTTTGCGGCTACCTAAGCGCTACCTAAACGGTGTTAAGAATAATTCCTAGGAAGTTCATATGTTCTAGAAAGTTGTTTATTGAGATCTTAGGTACATTTTTGTAGTTGATTGTTTCCCTGAATTTTCAGCGGTTTGCTACCTATGGACCTGAACAGTGCAAAAAAGGAAAAAAATCTAATTTTTGGAAAATTTTTCACTTTTGCGGCTACCTAAGCGCTACCTAAACGGTGTTAAGAATAATTCCTAGGAAGTTCATATGTTCTAGAAAGTTGTTTATTGAGATCTTAGGTACATTTTTGTAGTTGATTGTTTCCCTGAATTTTCAACGGTTTGCTACCTATGGACCTGAACAGGGGAAAAAAGGTTAAAAAAAATCGAATTTTTTAAATTTTTTTTGCGATTTTGACCTTGAAGATGAAGTTTTTTTGATTTTATATGTTCACAATTTTTGTTCTTTATGACACTAGAACTTTGCCTCAGAGAGTAAATCAAAATTCCGAACGGTTTGCAAGATATGAGCCTGAGAATATGATCACTTTTTTCCAAAAATTACACCGAGGCCTCAAATCTCTGGGGGCCCATAAAAAAAGTGCATGACTTTGGGGGGAAAAAAAACACGGGTCTTTTTTTTTGGTCTTTTATCATGTAGCGGTGTCCGTATATGGTTATTTTGAAATGACTTCAAAAATGTTGCACAGTGTAACCGTAATTTTGGCTTACACTGGATAATTATCCAGACTAAGTCCAAAAATTTTAACACAAAATTATTTTTTCAAAATTTGTTTTCACACACACATTGATATTGCTTTTGTCGACAATTTTAAAAAGAATATTTTGTTTTGAGTGGAATTTTAACATTTTACTTAGATATTTGTTATCACAGCTAAGTTATCCAGTCTTAAAGAAAACAGCCATAATGTTACGAAGTTGCCATTGAAGAGATTTAAGCCGGAACAATCGAAAATGTACTCAAAAATTGGGTTGATCGGATGAGATACTGCCGAGCCAGACGTGGTAATCATATGAATGATGTGTCCCATTATTAAATGACAAAGTTCAACATTTCCAATAAAAGCAGAAATTTGAAAAAATAATCAGTACTTATTCTTTTATAGCCGATTTAATTTAGAGTGTTACATGACCCACCCTATACATTAGGGTGTACTGAACGAAGAACAATGCTTATTGAAGTAAAAGTTCTCACTCGAATATAGGAAAACAATTTGAGTTTGAGTGTGTCCAAAAATTCTCTTCAAAGAAATTGACTTTGGTAATGTGGCCTTACCAAAGTCAATTTCGGGAATATGTGCAAACAGGATAAGGTTGAATTCAAGGGCGGTAAGGCTAGACCATTTGCATGGTGGTATTTCTACCTAGCAGTTCCGTAAATGTAGTCCATAAAGAAGAACGGACGTATAAGACCTGAAATAGTTTTTATTTGAGATCTAAAGAAAAGAATTACGAAAACATACAGGAGTATATAAGTATATAAACTCATAAGTATATAAACTTGTCTCGTGCCTGAAATGAAAACAAAAGAAAGTCGAAAACTACAATAAGTTGGATTTTGGCAAATTATTCGGTTGAACTTTATTCAAAATAGGATGTCTGCTCTATGAAAAAAGTACTGTTATATGTTTGCCCGCTCAAGAATTATTTGTGAATATTTCATAAAAAAATATTTATTTTGAGGACTGTTCCTCGACACTCAAAGCACCGATTTCATTAAAAATTAATTTTTATATATGGACATATATGTTCTAATTTTGCTAAAAATTAATATTTTTGGGAATTATTTTCGCCGTTTTAGGAATTGTTAGATTGTTATATGAGATCGCAACGTTAAAATGCGAACCATTTGTTGTCATTTATTTTGGTTTAAGACCAAAGGTTGTGCTGAAGTCTTCAGCAGAACCCAAAATTAGTAAAAAGGCAAAGTGAGACCTTTATTGTTGCAGCTAAAAGTTGACTGCGCAGTTTCGATGGGCGCTACTCCATCTCGTCAGAACTTTCGCAACGAACGTATGTCTTTGACTTAAATCAGGGTTCATATTTGTACCAGCGGTCACATACGACAAATGAGAAGCGCTGATAAACAAAATATTCCACCGAACTAAGTCGACGCACTAAAAATCTCACTTTGCCAATTCAATGTTATGCATGTGCTCGCAACAATGCAAAGGTTGTTGTTGTACGGTATGTCCCGTCTTCACTGTACCTCGTGTGTATTGTTGTTGTTTGTATGTATTGTTGGTCTGTTATGTTGTATGTGTTGTCATTTATTTTGGTTTAAGACCAAAGGTTGTGCTGAGGTCTTCAGCAGAACCATCTTCACCCAAAAATATAATTTTTATACCCTACATAATTTCGTGGAATAGGGTATTATAAGTTAATTTCACGCCAAATGTTTGTAACACCAAGAAGTAGTAGTGTAAGTATACCGATCGGTTTAGATTCACCAGCTGAGTCGATTTAACGATGTCTGCCAGTCTGTCCGTCCATCTGCTGTCTATCTAAAGTTTATTCGCAGTTTATTGTTGTCCAATTTCCATGAAATTTAGCAGATTTTTTTGCCAATGGCGGTCGTAATTGAATTTCGACCCAACCTAATGTTTCAGTACATTTTCGATTGTTCCGCCTCGAATTTCTTCAATGACAACTTCGATTTCATCACTGACTCGTTGTGGATGCATTGGCTTCTCTCAGTCAAGTGTGGGTTCTCTGAACCCCATTGGACGAAGCGGATGGTAATGAGGCTTCAGTTGTTAGACCAAGTGAACTTTGTCTTTATGCAAAATTATTCTCAACGAAGTGTGAGAAATGTTCAGTTCCTGAGAACGATGATATTGATGGATGTTCTAGGACATTCTCAGCTACAGCACCAATGTTTTCGATTGAAAGCACTGGACGAGAACGTACACGGGTTGGTTTGACCAATAACAATCCATTTTCACGAACTCGCTTCACAAATTGAAGCACAATCCGAACTGAAGGCCGATCTCTTCTCGAAATTTTTCCACATACATTTCTTACAGTTTGCGTTAAAGACTCACTACCTTGGTAGTAAGTTTTTAATATTTCCCAATTTTGTTCGAGCGTATAGCGTCCCATTTTGCAAATGTCAAACATAAACCTGAAAATAAGAATAACAAGTAAGAAGGCGTTAAGTTCGGCCGGGCCGAATCTTATATACCCTCCACCACGGAGTACAACCACAGTATTACAAGCAGATTAAAGGATGTCGACATAGAAGTACAGAACCATATTATTGTGATATGTTTATGCACATTACTATATTTGATTACTATTTCAAACTATAATGTATACTTATGCGCACTGTTTAAAATCTACTACTATACATAATTACAATTCTGTAATTGTGAAAGTGAACATGCCGAAAATATTAGGCGATTGTCAGTCGCCATTAGGGAGAAGCATTTTCAGATACAGACAAAGTGACTGCATTATTTTGATAAGAAAAGTACAACTTTTAAAGATATCCCCATTCGCCCCATTCTCCGCCCAAATGTACAAATTTAAAAAAAAAACCTTTTTGTTTCGAGTCTTCATAGTCAGACCACCGAATACACACCGAACTTCATGATATCAACTTCAGCGGTTTGAAGGTCCCATTTTTATCCCTCTTTTTCAATTATATCCCTTAAAAGTACGAATTTCGAAAAATCCCCCCATTTTACGTGTATATGCAATTAGAGGGATGTACACAACGAATTTCATGATTCTAGCTGTTGTCGTATCATTGGTACCATCTTTTATCCATTTTTGTCCCATTTCGCCCGCTAAAGCATTTATTTTCTTTGTGGTGCTTCCAAGCTACAAGAGGAATGTCCGCAACAAATTTCAAATGTATGAAAATCAGAAATTTAATTAATAAGCCAAGTCTACCAATATTTGTATACTATGTACATATATATAATGGAAATAATATTTCAATTCATAAAGTAAATATAAGGCAGCAATCACAAAATACCCTAAATATTGGGGGATAAAGAGTGTATTTTCAGCTGCAGTCCTTTGGTTGGTTGTATTTCCATCAATTTTACATTCAAAGTATAAGACAACTTCATGATTCTACCATTTTTTGTCGTAAAAGCAACAAAATAAAGTACGAATTTGGAAAAAACAATTATTTTACGTGGCTATGCACTCAGAGGAATATATATACCCAATTCCATGATACTATCTGCGGGCATTTTGTTGGTGCCATTTTTATCCGCTTTTTCGCATTTTACTCCTTAAAAGTACGACTTTCGAAAATTTCATCATTCTAGCTGTAGCCTTTTAGTTGGTATTCCTTTGCTCCCATTGAATCCCTCGAAAGTACGAATTTGGAAAAACGTTTTTTTTCGTGTCCCTCAGTCAGAGGAATGTATACCTCGAATTTCATGGTTCTAGCTGCATCCCTTTGTTTGGTACAATTTGTATCCCCTTTTTCCATTTTACACCCTAAAAGTACGAATTTCGAAATTTTCCTTTATTTTATGTGTGTACGCAATCATAGGAATATATACACCGAATTTCATTATTCTAGGTGCAGCCGTTTGGTTGGTACTATTTTTATCCCTCTATCCCCATTTAACCCCTTAAAAGTACAAATTTAGAAAAAATACTTGTATATTATGTATCTACTCTATTAGAGGTATGTACACGCCAAATTTCGTGTTTTTATCTGTTGTCGTTTGATAGGTACTATTTTTATCCCTTTTCGCCCCTACAAATAAAAATCACTCTATGGTGCCCTTTTATGCTGTAAAGGGAATGCGAATTGCAAATATCAAGTAAATACAAGCTATTATGTTCAAAAAACATGCTGAAATACTCTAAATATTAGGGGTATTTTCAGTCCTTGTGAGGGAAAAATTTTTCCCTATGGGCCGATTTCGCCCACTTTCAATCCCAACCGATCTGCAACCATAAGTCACATCTAGGAAAATTTTGAACCTCCTAGCTCATTTCGTTCGGCCGCTATCGTGCTTTCAACAGACAGACAGACAGAGCTATATCGTCTTAGAATTTTACCACGACCCAGAATATATATACTTTACGGGGTCTCCCATGAATATTTTAAGGTGTTACAAACGGAATGACAAAGTGAATATCCTGGAGGTGGAGGGTATAAAAATGAATGTTATTCTACCTATCAAAGTCAAAGTAATCGGTAGATCAAATTTAAATTTTTAAATGCCCCACCCTCAGGCACACTTTTTGTACATTAGGCAATCATTTTAATTTTTTTCGTTTTGGAACTACTGTGCGTTTGTAGAAGCATTTCTTCGTTTATGCTTGAATTTGAAAAGGACAATTGTTTGCAAGGATACCCACTCACTTAGATAAATTCACCCAAACGGCCAATTTGACATTAAAAATTGACAATATTTTCTGCACTATCAATTGCACGTTCATTGCTGACACCACCTACCTATGAGCATACCCACACGAGTGCAGTGTCCAACCACGTACATCCAGTTAGACATACACCCCCACAGTGTGGCGGGATATTCAAATCGATTGTGACGTTACCACTGCACACCTAAACACAACTATCACGCTTAATTACATTTAAAAGGTTAAACAAAGAGACTCAAGCATGGCTAAATGGCGGTAAATTTCAAGCCACACAAAAACATCAACAAAAACAGCCTGCGAAAGAGCAAACTGTCAAAAGGCTGCTCGTAAAGGCAACAGCAGCAACAACAACAACCATGATTCCAATGTTAGACATAGACGAGTGGAGTGGCACTGAGTGGAGCAAAAGCAAACATCCAAACCGCCGCTAAAAGGTGAAGTACAGAAAAACACTCACCACCCACACACACACACCGTAGTCGTGTACTCATCATAATAAATACACATAAAGACAAAAACACAAGCACACACACTTCCCAACACTTACATTCAGTTGGTTGCCTTCAGAACACAGTGGGCCAGAACTTCACACGTTTTGTTGTTATTAATAAGCTATTGTTTATAAACTACAAGTAATGAAAAGTCATGTTGTTGCTGTTCTTTAACGGGCTAGTCGATTTTATTTAATTTTATAGCATATACTCACGATTTTACAATTTTTAGGGACATTTTCTCAAAGTCCGATTAGACATTAGTTTTTCGAAGCGATAAAGTCTCGGTTAATCAGTTAATATCGGTTCAGATTTGGATATAGCCCCCATACAACTATCGCTCTCGATTTGACATTTTCCGCTCTAGAAACCACATATTGTTCCAGATTTTCTTTAAATTTGGCACAACATCTTATAATCCAACTAGAAACAGCTATGCTGAAAGTGGGTAATATCGGTTCAGATTTAGATATAGCTCCCATACAAAAGTCTCTCTCGATTTGACATTTTCCGCTCTAAAAACCACATATTGCTTCCGATTTTCTTTAAACTTGGCACAACATCTTATAATCCAACTTGAAACATCTGTGCAGAAATTGGTTAAGATCGGTTCAGATTTAGATATAGCCCCCATACAAATGTCGCTCTCGATTTGACATTATCCGCTCTAGAAACCACATATTGTACCCGATTTTCTTTAAATTTGGCACAACATCTAATAAACCAACTAGAAATACCTATTCAGGAAATGGCTAAGATCGGTTAAGATTTAGATGTAGCCCTTATACAATGTCGCTCCAGATTTGACACCCGATTTTCTTTAAATTTGGCACAACAGCATATAATCTAACTAGAAACACCTGTGGCTAAATCGGGCTAGATCGGTTCAGATATACACAGAGAAAACAGATTCATTACCCCAACCGAATTTTTGCCAACCGAATTTTTGTAGTTCTACGTACTATCACAATATTGCATGGGCGCTTCTATCAGTATAACCGACTTTTTGTGGCAACAATAGCATTTGCAGTACTGTGAACTGAAATTATTTGTTGCAGAGACAATAAATCTAGAATGTTTTGGTACATCGAACTATCAAAACGGTATCTGCAACTAAATTGTTATATATATATATCTGTTGTTATTATCATTTGTTGTAGGGTTTGCATTTTCCCGTACTTTTTATTTTCCGGGAAACTGGAATTATTTTTTCAATTTCCCGGGATCCCGGGACAACACGGGAAATCGTCAATATATCGTTTACCATGAGTTAAGCTTATATTTTCCAATGAAACATTCACATTTTATTAAGGTGGGATGTGTGCGATTTTTCGAACGGGTATTCGGCAAGTGAGCTATGCTTCTCATTCGTTTGTGAAAATCATTTACTTAAAGAGGCCGGGTATGTTGTTGAAAAGTCGCTGCGAAGCCATCTGATAGTAGTTGTCTGCAGCCAGGTAATAAATATCACCATGCCATTTGTAAATATATTTTAAATATAGATGGTCTTGAGCTTCCCAGTATAGTAAAATAAAAATGTATTTCGCAACGAACCCGTTACAGAACTTAACTCAAACATATTTTGTTTGACTGTTTGAATTAAGAGCAGACAATGCATTTACGACGTCATCAGACATTTCTTATTTTATTGGGATATGTGGGCGCGACGGAGAACGATCGTTCACATTCAACAGCTGCAGTCCGTAGAGCATTAAATAAAATGTTTGTTCTTTGTCCTGTCGCCTTGGAAACTATATATTTTTTAGACAGCTATCTTGACTTTTTTAATACAATATTGTTACTTGCGTTTTCTATAGCATTGTTTAAAATATTTTCAAACGACTGACCTCATTTATTTTGGGCGTTCCATTACCCGAAAAAGTGAATTTTGGGTATATGTCCGAACGCATTTGTCATCGAACTGCAATATTTGACATACCAAATTAAAATCGATATGAGCTAAATTATTGAACAACATTTTCATTGTGGAAATGATGGAAAAAATATGTAAAAATTTCTACCGAATTCCCGCGGGATTCCCGTACGAATTTCCCGGGATACGGGAAATGAAAAATATGTGAATTCCCGGGAATTTTCCCGCGGGAAATCCCGGGATGCAAACCCTAATTTGTTGGTTATATGTTGTTTTTAGATTCGGTAGTCCGGATTACGATCTTTGGTTCTTGCGACCATTTGTTGATTGAATACATTTTTTATATTCGATTATCCTGACCGAAATTCATTACAAATACATACATGGTTTTACTTCGAATGTTTTATTTATTACATTTTAAAAGACAGTTTAATATAATAACTAATATAACAAATTCCAAATATTTTCCATTCAGGACTTTTAGTTCAACAATGTTTCCTTAGAGCTAACTCTGTAGGGGAAAAATGTCTATCGAAGTACCATGTTTGTATAATTTTAACACAGAAATTTCACATTTGAGAATAATATACTCAATTAATCCAAAAGCAGATGTACTATTTTCAGATACCTCCAAACAAAACACTACATTTATTTTCAAAACTACATTACCAAACACGACGCAAGTTATTTCTTTAGCTAAAGGACAGATTTTTTTAATTGCAGTTTTTCATTTTAATGTATGAAACAGTTTTGTAGGTAAAGTCATCGTCCAAAAGTATTGTTGCAGTTTTCAATTGATGTTTGATATTTAAAGATTTTAAAATGCTTATTCTTGATGTTTATTCTCAATTTTTTCTATTTAGCTTTTCTAAATACTTTTATACTTTTGTAAAAAAGTCCAATTTTCGCTTCGGGTTGATATGTAATGTTGAGGGTCATATATATGCAAAAACAAATTTCGATTGCTTTTAACGGGCCATCAACAAAGTATTTCTTATCACAACAACTTTCTTGAATTTCCATTTTCGAAACTTTTGCCTATTTTCTTTGTGGGTTTCGTACGACCGCCGAAGGAAACATATATGACAGCAATCAGGAAGCTATTACTATTCTAGAATATAAAGTAGAAATATATTCGAACAAAATTACATTAGCAATGGAAAAAGCTACCTTCGTTTAATCTTTCAGAACTTCTTAGAATTTTTTTGAGCACTGCCGTCTTTGGTTTTGGAACACTGTTTGACGTCCTCAGCAACTGATTCCACAGTAAATTGGGTAAAGAGCATTTATATGTACATGATTTGAGGAGTCCGAAGATTGAAACGTCAATAGACGTAATTTAAACTGTTTTAAATAATCTTTCTGGAAAGCATTTTTCCCATTCCATATTCTTCATTTATGTAGGCGTTACTTTTTATATAAATAAAGTCATTCAGATTTATCTGAAAATTATGAATTGATATATTAGTATTTTTCTTTTTAATTTGTTGTAAAGCGTCTCACCTCGTATATCAGCCCCACAATATTTCAGCTTACACGTAGTCTTTTGGTTTTTGAGATAAACTTACATCTTTTGTTTAGTTTCCAAATTTGCATGCTTATTTTGTTAACAATTTATAGCCTTCTGTTTTTTCATTACGTTTGTTTATTTATTTTCTTTTTGTGCTTGTGTTTGACAACCGACTGAAAATTTTATATTTGTTTATTGTAACAACTAATTATTGTTTGTGTAATGCAAATTTTTGGTACGGTTATTCAAATTCATTTAAAATTTTGTATATTTATGAAAATGATAACTACAACCAACACTATTGTTATAGTTCAATTCCTTCCGATGTTGGGATAATGCTCAATAAGTGATGACAAAAAACTAAGCTTTTTTTTGGTGTCATTGTAAGAAATAAATTATTTGTTGTCATCACTAATTATTGATACTAAAATATTAATTTCTGTGTAAAGAGTAGTTGCCACAATTGTACGAGCTAATCACAAAATATTTTTATTGTCTTCGATTGATATAGCCAATTTTCTTGCTGTGTTTACTTTCTTTTGGTTATGACCATGTTATTATAGTACATTAAACTAGATATTTATGAAGAATATGGAAATATGGTGTTTTCAATAAAAATAGTTGTGGTTATATCATTATTTATTGGCTCTGATGGAATTCTAACAATCTCATTCTCTATGTGTAGTCGCTCTCGATTTGACTTTTGCCTCTCTAGATAAACGTATTGTACACGATTTTCAATAAAAATTGGCACAACATCTTATAATCCAACTAAAAAAACCTATGGTGAAAGTGGGCAAGATCGGTTCAGATTTAGATTTAGCCCAAATACAAATGGTGCTCCCCAATTTTTTAACCGATTTTGGCCAAACTGTACATATTATATTTTACCTATTTCGTTCCAGGTTTCAATATACCCCCATACAATTGTCCTTTCCGATTTAAAATTTTTTTTTTCAAACACATACATTTACAGGATACAAAAATCCTTCCCGTTATTGAGAAGATGAAATTGTGGTAACCGGTAGTATATCGGCACTTAAAAATTTGATTTTGAATCTCACCAGAAACCTCTTCGTTGCTGGCTCATATTTTACCACGTACACAGTGGACGAACTTCTATGGGGTAAGCTATAAAAATAATGGAATAGAGATATCAATCTTAAAATTTCGAGATGTAAAATATTGTAATATTTTCTGCTAAAATGGCAGTAGGTGAAGTAGTCTAAGTCATTTTTTGAGGTAGAAACTCTTTGCAACTAAAAGCCAAAGCAGTCCGTGATCAAATTTATTTATTTATCGGATGTATTCTGAGAAGACCAAATGATGAGACTGCCAAGAAGCTGCAAGAGAGGAAGTCCCGCAAACACATGTAGAAGACAATTGGAATCCGAGGCAAGGATGGCAGGAATGAGTTGCCTGAAATAAACAACAATGACACCGGTATTTTTTAACCACATGTACCAACAAAATCACACAAGTTTACATTTGACGTAAAAAATACACTTCAAAACAAGGCCTGTGCGATTAGGCTTACTAGCTTAATTTTTTATGGAATTTACTCGCTTAACAAGAAAGTAGTTTGCTACTCTCTTAGTTGTGTTGCCAGATTTTCCCCGTTAATCCATTTAAGAAAAACCAATATGTAGCAACGTTGCCACCTTATCAAGTCTCTTAACTGTAAGCTAGTAAGCCCAATCGAACAATTGAGTTAAAAGGTCTTTTCTAGCCATGACCGTTTGTCTGTCTGTTTGAAGCAGGCTAGCTGCCGAACGAAATGAGCTAGATGGTTCAAATTTTCTATAAATGTGTCTTATGGTTGTAGATCGGCGCAGAGGGAAAACATTTCCCCTAAGAAGGACTGAAAATACCCCTAATATTAAGATTAATAGCAAACTTCTGCTTTTTTATGCACTTGAAAAATGTTACAACAAAACGTAAAAAAAGTTTTAGCGGGCGAAATGGGACAAAAAGGTATAAAATTGTACGAATGATACGACAACGTCTAAAAACATGAAATTTGGAATGTACGGCATGTACTTTGGAATGTACTGTGAAGATGCTAAACAAAAATGATTTTTTCAAAATTCGTACTTTTAGGCGGAAAATTGTGGCAAATGGGAATAAAAATGGTACCAACCAAACGACTGCAGCTATAATAATCAAATTCGGTGTGTACATTTCTTTGACTGCGAAGACGCGAAAAAAAAGAAAGAGATCTTTCGATATTCGTACTTTTAGGATCTAAATGGGATTAAATTGGGCACCAATCAAGCAACTAAATGTAGAATTATGACATTCAGTATTTGCACTCGTCCGCACAGGGAGAGGAAAATAAAAAGTACGAATTTTTATACACTCCACGAGAGTATTATGTCTTTGTGCATTTGTTTGTAACACCCAAAAGGAAGGGAGATAGACCCATTGTTAATTATACCGATCGGCTTAGAATCACTTTCGGAGTCGATTTAGCAATGTCCGTCTGTCCATCTATTGTTGTAATCACGGTACAGGTCGCAATTGTAGCCAGAACCAAACGAAACTTTGCGCAACGAAGTTTTTCGAGACAAGGACGAACGCTATTTAATTTGAAGAAAATCGGTTCAGATTTAGATATAGTCCCCATACGAATTTCACTCCCGATTTGACCCTTTTCACTCTAGATACCACATATTTCAACAGATTTTCTTCAAAATTGGCAAAACATCTTATAGTTCAACTAGAAACACCTGTGGTAAAAATGTGTTAGATCGGTTCAGATTTATATATAGCTCCCATACAAATTTCGTTACAATTTTGAATTTCTCCGCTCTAGAATCCACATATTTTAACAGATTTTATTCAAAATTGGCAAAACTCCTTATATTTCAACTGGAAACACCTGTTGTAAAAATGTGTTAGATCGGTTCAGATTTATATATAGTTCCCATACAAATTTCGCTCCCAATTTGAATTTTTCCGCTTTAGAATCCACATATTTTAACAGATTTTCCTCTAAATTCGCAAAACACCTTATATTTCAAGTGGAAACACTTGTGGTAAAAATGTGTTGGTTCGGTTCAGATTTATATATAGCTCTTATACCAATTTCGCTCACAATTTGAATATTTCAGCTCTAGAATCCACATATTTTTGACAAATGAGAAGCGCTAATAAACAAAATATTCTACCGAAGAGCGCAGTCAACTTTTAGCTGCAACAATAAAGGTCTAACTTTGCCTTTTTGCTAATTTTGGGTTCTGTTGAAGACTTCAGCACAACCTTTGGTCTTGAACCAAAATAAATGACAACACAACAGACCAACAATACATACAAACAACAACAATACACACGAGGTACAATGAAGACGGGACATACCGTACAACAACAACCTTTGCATTGTTGCGAGCGATGCGAGCACATGCATAACATTGAATTGGCAAAGTGAGACTTTTAGTGTGTCGACTTAGTTCGGTGGAATATTTTGTTTATCAGCGCTTCTCATTTGTCATATGTGACCGCTGGTACTAATATGAACCCTGATTTATGTCAAAGACATACATTCGTTGCGCAAGTTCTGATGAGATGTGGTAGCGCCCATCGAAACTGCGCAGTCAACTTTTAGCTGCAACAATAAAGGTCTAACTTTTTGCTAAGTTTGGGTTCTGCTGAAGACTTCAGCACAACCTTTGCTCTTGAACCAAAATAAATGACAACACAAAGTTATTTATGTTACCCCTGTTTTGTGCCGCCCTTAAACGTACGATTTTTATCACTTTTGATTCGTTCCACCTTCAAAATACACATTTTGATACAATAAATTTGTATTGCACGTAAGAGTAATTTTGTATATAAAGAGTGATTTTTTTGAGGTTAGGATTTTCATGCATTAGTATTTGACAGATCACGTGGGATTTCAGACATGGTGTCAAAGAGAAAGATGCTCAGTATGCTTTGACATTTCATCATGAATCGTCTTACAAACGAACAGCGCTTGCAAATTATTTAATTTTATTATCAAAATGCGTGCTCTGTTAAGAAAGTTCATTGCGCGCTTCCATTTTATGGTCAGTTTAATCGACCCACTGAAGCGGCTATTCGGGCTATTGTGACTAAATTTCGCACCAAATTTACATTGTTGGACATTAAACCACCAACACGCTTACGTAGAGTGCGAACTGAAGAAAATATCGCAGCTGTATCGGCCAGTGTTAATGATGACCACCAATTTTCGATTCGTCGCCGTTCGCACCAATTGGGTCTCTGTTACTCAAAAACGTGGAAATGCCAAAATTGGACTAAGCGGATGGACCACCTAAGACGCAGCCGCGGTCAACATTTAAATGAAATTATCTTCAAAAAGTAAATGTCATGGACCAATCTAACGTTTCAAATAAAGAACCAAATTTTATGCGTTTTTTTTTTTAAAAAAAGTTATCAAGCTCTTAAAAAATCACCCTTTATCTTATTTGATATATTTTCGCGTACTATTTTAGTCGCTTGTTGTTCCAATTTCTACTTAAAAGTATAAATTTTGAAAAATCCAATAGAGGTCAGAATTTCACACATAATTTCTCGATTCTAGATGTGGTAGCATTTGAAAACCTCTTTTCCTCATTATTCTTAAAAGAATCCATTAATTTTGTGTTTCTATGCATGAGGGACGTTCAAATCGAATTTCATGACATTGTTATCATTTTTTGCCCCATTTAACCGCCCAAAAGTACGAATTTAGCAAACGTCATTTTTTAAAATGCCTTCATGTCGCAATAGGAGCCCATACCAAATTTCAAGATTCTAGGCCCAGCCGTTGGGTCATTGTGATGGTACCATTTTCATCCGTTTTTACCCCATGTTACCCCTTAAAAGTCGTTTGGTCTGGGGAGTGATCAGTCAGTCACTCAATCTCGCAACTATTTTATATGCATACAAGATAATTAAAAAAGAATATATTAAATTATAATAATGAAGCATCAGAAATTTCCTAATATGTTGGCGCAGTCATTTTTAAAAGCGATTTTTTAATATTTTTAATAATTTTGGCGCCATAATAAAGCTAGGATTTCTAATTTATAATATAACTAATTTGAGAGCAAAATTTATGGGATACAGTTAGACAAAATCGTAAAAATCACGTTTTTTAATTCTCAAAATCTAAAAAAATCTTAATACGAAAAAACTATTCTTTTTTCATTGCCTTATGCGCAAAAAATATTTCAAAACCATAAAAATAATTGTTTTAAATCGAAAAATAAGGAAAGTAGTAAACTTTGAGCTAATTTAAAAAATATACTCGATAGCCCGATTTTCAATGTTAATATCTTAAAATAAACTTTAGGAAGTTGTAATTTAAAAATATACCCGATTGCCCAATTTAAAGTAATCTTATGGTCCTTGACTAATTTCAATTTTTTACACAACTCAAAAATGTTTACTAGGTCAAAAGTTAATGAATTTTGGCCGATGGAATTTGCGTCGTTATTTAAAAATACTGCAGCATGTTTTCTACAAGCGTTAAAATCGATGAGTTAAAGGTGAAAGGAAGACAGTGGATTTTCTAAATGTCTATAGACATTAGTGGGGCCAATTTGTATGGGTGGAAAAAATAATGAACAAATCATCAGCACAAAAACTAAATCTGCGGAAAATTTAAAGAACATTTCTCCAAGAAACCATGGATCTAAGATGAATTCCTAGCCCTAGGAAATCGACTATGGCAAATAATGTATTTTGAATGAAACCAAGATACACAGAATAATTTGGAATTGCTGAATAGAATAGCATTTAGCGTAGTTCTCTGTCTTGTCGACATTTTTTTAGATATTTGGCTGGCATATTTAAAAGACTAGTCTTTCCAAGACCGGATTATAGGCAGAAGGGTTTGACACACATGTTTGACGTCTGGGAACGAAATGTTTAGGGCCCTTAGAGGATTATTTTTCTAAAAGTATACATCTCCCTTACTTGCCTGATTAACCCAAAAAAAAAACTGTCAATATTTGTAATAAAGAGTGATTTTTTTGAGGTTAGGATTTTCATGCATTAGTATTTGACAGATCACGTGGGATTTCAGACATGGTGTCAAAGAGAAAGATGCTCAGTATGCTTTGACATTTCATCATGAATAGACTTACTAACGAGCAACGCTTGCAAATCATTGAATTTTATTACCACAATCAGTGTTCGGTTCGAAATTTTTTATCGACAAATTTTGTTCAGCGATGAGGCTCATTTCTGGTTGAATGGCTACGTAAATAAACAAAATTGCCGCATTTGGAGTGAAGAGCAACCAGAAGCCGTTCAAGAACTGCCCATGCATCCCGAAAAATGCACTGTTTGGTGTGGTTTGTACGCTGGTGGAATCATTGGACCGTATTTTTTCAAAGATGCTGTTGGACGCAACGTTACGGTGAATGGCGATCGCTATCGTTCGATGCTAACAAACTTTTTGTTGCCAAAAATGGAAGAACTGAACTTGGTTGACATGTGGTTTCAACAAGATGGCGCTACATGCCACACAGCTCGCGATTCTATGGCCATTTTGAGGGAAAACTTCGGAGAACAATTCATCTCAAGAAATGGACCGGTAAGTTGGCCACCAAGATCATGCGATTTGACGCCTTTAGACTATTTTTTGTGGGGCTACGTCAAGTCTAAAGTCTACAGAAATAAGCCAGCAACTATTCCAGCTTTGGAAGACAACATTTCCGAAGAAATTCGGGCTATTCCGGCCGAAATGCTCGAAAAAGTTGCCCAAGATTGGACTTTCCGAATGGACCACCTAAGACGCAGCCGCGGTCAACATTTAAATGAAATTATCTTCAAAAAGTAAATGTCATGGACCAATCTAACGTTTCAAATAAAGAACCGATGAGATTTTGCAAATTTTATGCGTTTTTTTTTAAAAGTTATCAAGCTCTTAAAAAATCACCCTTTATATCAAAATAAATCGTATATGTCTGTGCCAAAGTGTTCTCTTAACTATTTTATGATAAACTTATAGGTTTAGTTTTATAATACAGCTTTGCAAAATTCCCATAAAGCCAACGGACACTGGAAAAATCACATTAAAAAATTCGACTTTAACGAAATTTGCACTTATATTAGGGGTATGCAGCTAAGTGAGAAAAAATATTACTTCTGGAAACCTTGTTCATCATTTCGATGTTGATTTCACTTTATAAAAATTTGGTATTTTTATGAAATCCAAGCCAATCGATTCCACCGGTTTTTTATTAAAAACGTACACCTTTTCAAAACACAGTTTTTTATAATGAGTGAGGGTATAACTCTACAGGATACTCTATAATTTGTGACAGAAGAAAGTGTAACGCAGGAGTGACTTAAGACACTATATACATATGTTTGGACCAAATCCGTTTCACGACTTTTTAAGTTGTTTGAGCCACGATAACTTTCGAAAGGGGTTAAGGAATCAATTCAAACTATGCACATGTTAATATTTTCCGAAAATTAGTTTAAGTTCGAAAATGGTCAAAATAGCCACGCCCCTTCTGGTACCTCAATACAAATGATCCATATTCCTATATTAAAATAAAACCAATATAACTTCCACACGGGAAAGTTTTTATAATCGCTTTGACTTGATATATAATATAATATCTTCAGCCGGCAAAAACAAAACAAAAACAAACTACACTAAAGGTTAATGCTAACATTTGACATAGAAGCAATACATTACATTTAATAATACTAAAACAGAACATTAAACATTCAAGTACGAGAGAATCCTTGACTTTATTTTTTATTAACTTTATTCCGACACCAAAATCTATGATGTGGTACAATGAATTAAAATCAATACACATTCTACGAATGGGATGCGCAGAAGCATAATTCGTACGCTGAATATCAATATGAAGAAACTGATAGTATCTAGTTGGTCTAAATGGCACGTTAAACTTAATCCTAGAAATAAGATATTCAGATGAGACATCACCATTCATAACCTTAAATACCATCACGGTGTTCAGCATAATTCGTCTACTTTTTAAGGAGGGCAAGTCAATCAACTTCAATCTACTAGTATAGGGGGGAAGAACAAAATCACTATTCCAATGTAAGTGTCTCAATGAAAACAATAATAATTGCTTCTGAACTGATTCAATTCTGTCAATATATTAGATGCCATACTGAGGGTCCCATACTACAGAACCATATTCCAATGTAGGCCTAACGAGCGAAGTAAATAACTGTTTCGTCACATAGGGATCAGAAAATTCTTTAGCCCAACGTTTAATAAAGCCAAGAACAGCATACGCCCTGCTAACCATGGCCATAATAAGATTGTTGAAATCAAGTTTCGAATCCATCAGAATACCAAGATCTACAAAAGAATCAACTGTCTCTAACTCAGCTCCAATAAGACAAATTTGGGATTCGATCTAAAGAAACGCATATGCTTGCATTTCCGTAAATTAAGTTCCATGCAGTTTATGTCACACCAACATCCAAAATTATCTAAGTCGTCCTCCAAATAATGAGAATATTCTAGCTGTTTATAATACAAAAATATTTTCACATCATCCGCATACATCAAAATCCGAGAGTTTATAATAGACTCCGGTAGATCATTTATGAATAACAAAAATAGTATAGGCCCAAGATGACTAACTTGGGGAACTCCCGATGAAACCAGAATTGGCCTAGAACAAGAATTTCGAATTTGACAATCTGCGAACGATTATTCAGATAAGAAGATATCCATTTCAAAAAGTTACAGCTAAAACCAATTCTATTTAATTTATATAACAAAAACTCGTGATTGACTTTATCAAACGCCTTGCTAAAATCCGTGTAAATGACGTCAGTCTGATTACCCAGAACAAACCCATCAATAACGTGTGAGGTAAACTGAGTCAAATTCGTCGTGGTCGATAAGTCTTTACGAAACCCATGTTGGCTGGGACTCAAAATAGAAGAAACGCTGTGAGAAACAACATTAGTCACCAGTCTCTCAAAAAGCTTAGGGATAGCACTTAATTTAGCTATCCCTCTATAATTCGAAACGTCAATTAGACTGCCAGATTTATGTAGGGGATCAATGAACGACTGCCTCCAAGCCGAAGGGAAATATCCAAATCTCAACGAAGTATTAAACAATAACGTCAGAGGAATAGCCAAACCACTAGCACAAAATTTTAAAATTATACTTGGCACCCCATCGGGGCCGACACTGTTTGTTGATTCTAGATCATTCAAACTTGACAAGACCAAGGGCAAGTCAATAATTGATATTTCTAATTGATTCAAAGCAGGAATATCATAGGGGTAAGTGCTGTCGGATCGATAAGATCTATTTGAATATGTGGTCGCAAAAAAATTCGCAAAACAATCAGCAATATCCTGGTCCTCACAATATTCCAAGCCATCCATTCTAATCCTAGTTGGTTTAGATGTGGATTTACGTTTCAAATTAACAAAATCGTAAAAAGCTCTAGGGTTATTTCGAAAATCATTCTTCACCTTTTCCAAGTATAGTCTATGACATCTCTGAGATTCGGTGTTATATATCGACGTTAGCAATAGTGTATCTTACATAATCGGAATTCAATCCAGATTTCTTAAACTTCTTAAAAAGCCTACTTCTCGAATTTTTCATTCTGGATAATTTATGAGAAGACCAAGGTAGTCTTTCAGATTGTCCAACTCGAATTTTCGGTACAGATTGCGACAGGAAGTCCCTAAGAATTTGATAAAATTTATCCACAACAGCGTCAATATCTGCATACAACAGACGGAATTCCAATCAACTTCACGGAGATGAGAGTTAAGCAGTATAAAATTTGTCCTTCTGTAACAGAAAACGGTGAGATCATCATGAGAGGTAGAAGAATGAGATTCATTGGAGTACAACATCGATAAACCTAAGGTAGGATGGTAATTGTCCTCTGGGAGAGATATGGAGAGAACCCTATTGATCTCAAAGTGATGAGGATCATTAACAAATACTAGGTCAAGTTGTCTTTCGCTTATATTCTTCACGTAATTAATCTGGAATAAATTAAGGTCAGCAAAAAACCTTACAATATTCGAGGCAGAATCATCCGTATCAAACGATGATGGCAGTGCGGTTAAAGCATCCGTGTCCGGCAAGGCAAGCCAAGATACGGAAGGTAAATTAAAATCCCCTAAGATTAATGTACGGTCTAAGTCACCTGACATTGAAACAATCCTACCAATCGCGGCCAAGTGACTTTCGTAGACACATAATTCAGATGATGGAGGAATATAAGAGCAAGTAATGAACATGTTGATCATGTTTTTACAATTGTTTTCTTAATTTGGAAGCTAGGACCATGTGCTACGAACCTTCTATTACATTCCACACAAATTATCTGGCCCTAAGTAAAAATTCTCTGAGAGTAAGGGTATACATATGTATTAGTCGGTTTAGCCGACTGACCCTCTCTTGTTCTTTTTGATTTTTTGGGCGATTTTTCATTTGTGTGATTGCATTTATTTTTGGGCATAATTTAATTTTTGACTGATTGATTTTTCATGGAGACTTGGTACACGAATAGTGTTCCTCATAAACACGCTTCCTTATATTTATGTTAAATACTCTAGTTATTTATCGGCAAAATCAGATTGGCGGGCCCACTGTGCAAAGGAATATATTGTACACATACAACAGACCTTTGTGGGGATGTGTATCCATATGGATATGTATGTATGTGTGGTCTGGTGGCAAAGGTAATTGTGAGTAGGACAAACAAAAACAACGGCGTCACAAGAAATATGTGTTTGCACGAGAGATTATCGCACGAAAGTGAAAGGAGGCCGAAGAACAAAGTTGTCCTTAAAATAAAGTTCAAACAAACATGTGATAACAGGTGTTTACGAAATAAACATCTAAAAAGAATGGCGAATAACGCAAGGAGTGAGCGAAATCGTATAACAACGGAATGTGACATTTTATGGATGAAAAAAAAACAGAAGAAATACGACGCTCATTCAGACCCGAAGTGTACACAATGCCAACAATTGTAGACGAAGAGAGACAGAGAGAGAGCGCGTAAAAGCTATGTGCAGTTGGGCCTCAGAGAGTGAAAGTTTGTAGATGAGAAAATTGAAGCAACAAATGTGTGGGTATCTAAAATGTTGTAGAGCAACAAGTGTTGCCAGATGCTTAAGAAGGCTCTTAAATACTTGACTGTTTGTCAAGGGGAGACCTCTCAGATATTAGAGCCGTCGATAAAGTTATTCGTTTGTCTTCATGATGAGTACAGCAAATTATTACGAATATATCGTGAGGTTTGATTTTCACACATGACTCATATCAAACTGCATTGTCATTTTTGTTCAGTATCGTTTAGCAAGTCATCATGGAAAGACTCACACCACAACAGCGTCTCCAAATTGTTCAGCTGCATTACGAAAAACAGCGTTCTGTGAGAAAGAAGACCGTGGCTAATCGAATCGTCGCCGTTCTCAGCAACTTGACTTGTCGTATACGACAACTTGGCGTATTTTACGCAAGGATCTCGACCTTAAAGCGTACAAAATTCAACTAGTGCAAAAATTGAAGCCAGGCGACTTAAAATTGCGTGGCCAACATTTACATGATATCATATTGTCAACAAATTTTTAAAATGCATTTAGAAAAAAACCACGTAACTTTCTATCATATAGGGAACGCCAATTTTTTTTGGCACATTATTGCTGACTAAATAGGGAATATTTGTGACAGATTTTTTATCAAAAATCCGCGAATATTTATTTTATATATGTTATAGCGACATATATGTTACAGCGACATTGGTTCTTAATTCATATGCAAAAAGTCAGACGGATCCGTTGGATAGACCGCGAGAAAAATCCAAAAAAGTCATCCATCAAATAATTTTTTTGGTCGAAAAAGGTCGATATTCCAAAAACCATGGACCCGTTTTAACCCTAGTGATTCTGTGGTATAAGCTGGCGTGTAATTTTGCTATTTAAGCGGGAAGAGCATTATTCACAACTTAAATATTATTAATTAATTAAATAGTATTAAAATAAAATTTAATAGTTTTAATTAATTTAGTTTAAGTTTAGTATTAATGAAATATATGACCCTAAAAGACAAATTTAGAAAAATTCGTAACTCTTAATTTCCGCGTCTACGTAGGCAGACTAGTGCAAATACTGAATATCATGATTCTAGCTACAGCCAGATTGTAGTTTGTAGCTAAATTTTTTTTAGATGCCGATGGTACGAATATATCTTTATTTTTCGCGTCACCGCAGTCAGAGAAGTGTACACACCGAAGTTCATTATTATAGCTGCAGCCGTGTGGTTGGTACCATTTTTATCCCCATTCGGACCATTTTCCGCCTATAGGTACAAATTTCGACAAAATCCTTTTTATTTCGTATCTTCACAGTCAGATGAATGTACAACCGAATTTCATGATTTAAACTTCAGCGATCTGGTGGGTACCATTTTTATCCCTCTTTTCCAATTGTATCCCTTAAAAGTACGAATTTTGAAAAATCCCTCTTTTTTACGTACCTACGCAATTAGAGGGATGTACGTTCCATATTTCATGTCTCCAGCTATTATCTTATCATTGGTAAAATTTGTATTCCTTTTTATCTCCTTTCGCCTGCTAAAACGTATATTTACTTTATGGTGCTTTTACGCTACAAGGGGAATGTACGCAACATATTTCAATTGAATCTCTAATTAAAAAAATGCTTAAATATTCTAAATATTAGGGAGTACATTCAGTCCTTGTTAGGGAAAAAATTTTCCCTCTGGGCCGATTTCGCCCACTTTCAATCTCAACCGATCTGCAATCATAAGACACATTTAGGGGAAATTTGAACCTCCTAGCTCATTTCGTTCGGCCGCTATCGTGCTTTCGACAGCCAGACATGGCTTAGAATTTTACCACGACCAAGAATGGAAAGGTGGATTCTTTGCCACAACTTAGAATAACTTTTAAGCCATTCAAAATAAAGGAGAGAAATTCGTGTAGAACCCAATTTTCACAACTTCCGAATCACAAGATTCGGTTCATTGTCAGTTCTTGCCGGGAAATTACACTGTATAAGACTCTAATGCTAGCCATACTTCTGGTTCCTCCTGTGAACATATTATAGGGCTGTTTTTCTTTAAGCCGTGATAACAAGCTGCGACAACAAAAACGTCAATAAAGAGTAAATTTTTTACTCAAAATAAAAAAGAAGAAAACTGAGTACACAATTCTTCTACATATACAGTGGCCGACAAAAGTCAACATACGACCCACATTTTTGCGTTTTAGCGAGTTCCAAAAAATATTTGAAAAAAGTAATGATGCGGTTTTGTTTGAAATCGTTTTTTATTCATATAACAATAACAAAATGCTTTACTTCAATATAAACTTAAAAGATATTGGCAAAATAAACAAAAAACACCTTGACAAAAGTCTACATACGACATAGCATCCCATGCTTTACGTCATTTTTTATAATGTACTTTATAGGAGAATTGACGAAATTTGTATTGTCATTTGTCTTGTGCTTGCTCTTCTTTAAATAAATATAATTCAAGAAACATTAATCCGCGAAAATGGCTTCTCGTAAAGAAATTGCAACTGATATTCGAAATTTAGTAATAAAATGCAGAAACGAAAGGAAATCTTTAGGCGAAATAGCTAAAATGGTTAATTTAAGTAAATCAACTGTCCAAACTATATGCAAAAACTTCGAAAATACGGGTACTGTTGAAAGTAAGCCCAGAAGTGGGCGTCCAAAAAAACTTAGTCGACGAGATGAAAGCTTTATTTTAAAAGAAGTTAATGAAAACCCGAAAGTGAATGCTAGAATGTTGTCCAAACTCACAGAAAGGTCGGATACAATTGTACATCCAAGAAGTCTGAATAATAATGGTTTCCGAAGCAGAACGCCACGCAAAAAATCTCTTATAAGTGAAAAGAATCGTAAGCTTCGCCTTGAATTCGCCTAGCAACACTTGGACAAGGGATTAGATTTCTGGAAGCGGGTTTTATTTACGGACGAGTCGAAGTATAATATATTTGGAAGTAACGGGAGAGCCAAAGTATGGAGAAAAGCGAATACGGCAATGAATCCGAAGAATTTACTTGCTACGGTAAAGCATGGTGGTGGCAACGTAATGGTTTGGGGTGCCGTCGCGGCGTCTGGAGTTGGAAATCTTGCGTTTATTGAGGGTAACATGGATCGCTATCAATATAAATCCATATTGGAACAAAATCTGAAGGCATCGGTCGATAATTTAAACCTCGGAGAGCGCTAGATTTTCCAACAAGATAACGATTCGAAGCACACAGCCCAATTTGTTAAAGATTGGCTGATTTACCATGCTCCAAGACAACTTTATTCGCCGCCACAAAGCCCCGACCTGAATATTATTGAACATGTGTGGGAGAATCTGCAACGCAGGATCCGAAAACATCACATAACTAGCGCCCAAACGCTAAAAAACAAGCTGAAAGAGGAATGGGGACAAATATCACCTGCGGAATTGGAAAACTTAGTTGCATCAATGCCCAGACGATTGCTGGCTGTTGTAGATGCTCATGGTGGACCAATAAAATATTAAATTATATAATAGTATCCTTTTGTCACGTTAAATTGCATTTTTTATGTCTCATCTCAAACCGTATGTAGACTTTTGTCAGGGTGTTTTGTGTTTATTTTGCCAATATATATTAAGTTTATATTGAAGTAATGCATTTTGTTATTGTTATATGAATAAAACACGATTTCAAACAAAACCGCATCATTACTTTTTTCAAATATGTTTTGGAACTCGCTAAATCGCAAAAATGTGGGTCGTATGTTGACTTTTGTCGGCCACTGTATGTATGTATTAGAGATGGGCGCGTGAGTGATTGCTGATTAACGTTCACGCACGATGATTTTTTGACATCGTGAATCACGCACGATGATTTTTTTGTTGCTCACGTCCACGCGTGATTCACGTAAATCACGCTAACAATACTAGATAATGCCCAAAGTTTCCATTCCATCAAATAGTATTTAATTTGATTTGGTTCGTGCGCAGGTATTAAAGTTGCACTAGAGTAAATAAATCAGGTTTTCTTGAAAAGAATTTACGATGATAATGGTATAGAGAAAAAACGCTAGAAATTAAAATCCGACCCGAGCCTTATCAAACCATATACAAAACTTGCAATATGAACCAGTATAAAGGGCAGATTTATACTATTTTAGTGCAATTTTTGGTGCATTTTTTATAAAAACCACAATAACTTCCACATATTTAGTTCGATTTATGTTTTTAGGGGCTCGTTGGAGAGACATTGAGACATTGCAATTTTTAGAATTCTAACACATTAAGGGCCACAATTTTTTTCTTACTGTTAGTGGGTTAAATGTAAAGAAAAACGGAAATATTGGGTTATTTGCATCGTAAACACATTCTAGTCTTATATAAAGCTAACTAGCAGTACCCGCTGCTTCGCACGCGAAAAAGCCAGTTGTTTGTTAATATTATCCGTCTTAGTTTTTGGATAGTATTTATTTAATTTTCTTTTGGTGGATATAGATAAATCTAAAATAGTAATTTGGAAACCTCCTATTAGCTAGAACTCACACACGTTGTCTACGTTGTCAGAGAAATTTAAACACAAAATTTCACGACTATAGCTGAAATATTTTAGTTGGTACTATTATTATCCCGCTCATTGTTTATAAGTACAAAATTAGAAAAATTCGTTTAGATTTGCGCTTCTCGTTGTCAGTGGAACTTACACGCCACATTTCACGACTATAGCTCCAATACTTTAGTTGGTACTACTTTTATCCCTTGTTGCTCACCCCCTATAAGAAAATTTCAAAAAATCCATTTAGATTGCGCTTTACAAACAGTTTACACTCCAAATTTCCCGACAATAGCTGCAATTCTTAAATTGGAACACTTTTTGTCCTGCCTACCCCCTAAAAAGTACAAATTTCGAACAATTCTATTATACTGCGCTTCTACATGGTCAGAGGAATTTACATACCAAATTTCACGATTCTAGCTGTAATACTTTAGTTGGTACAATTTTTGTCCCGCTCTCCCCTTAAAAGTACAAATTTCGAAAAATCCAATTTTACTTCGTTTCTATATGGTCAGAGGAATTTACATACCAATTTTCACGTTTCTAGCTGTAATACTTTAGTTGGTAACATTTTTATCCCTTTTTGTCCCGCTCGTCCCTTAAAAGTACAAATTTCGAAAAATCCAATTTTACTTCGTTTCTATATGGTCAGAGGAATTTACATACCAAATTTCACGTTTCTAGCTGTAATACTTTAGTTGGTACCATTTTTATCCCGCTCGTCCCTTAAAAGTACAAATTTCGAAAAATCCAATTTTATTTCGTTTCTATATGGTCAGAGAAATTTACATACCAAATTTCACGTTTCTAGCTGTAATACTTTAGTTGGTACCATTTTTATCCCTTTTTGTCCCGCTCGTCCCTTAAAAGTACAAATTTCGAAAAATCCAATTTTACTTCGTTTCTATATGGTCAGAGAAATTTACATACCAAATTTCACGTTTCTAGCTGTAATACTTTAGTTGGTACCATTTTTATCCCTTTTTGTCCCGCTCGTCCCTTAAAAGTACAAATTTCGAAATATCCAATTTTACTTCGTTTCTATATCGTCAGAGGAATTTACATACCAAATTTCACGATTCTAGCTGTAATACTTTAGTTGGTACCATTTTTATCCCTTTTTGTCCCGCTCGTCCCTTAAAAGTACAAATTTCGAAAAATCCAATTTTACTTCGTTTCTATATCGTCAGAGGAATTTACATACCAAATTTCACGATTCTAGCTGTAATACTTTAGTTGGTACCATTTTTATCCCTTTTTGTCCCGCTCGCCCCTTAAAAGTAAAAATTTCGAAAAATCCAATTTTACTTCGTTTCTATATCGTCAGAGGAATTTACATACCAAATTTCACGATTCTAGCTGTAATACTTTAGTTGGTACCATTTTTATCCCTTTTTGTCCCGCTCTCCCCTTAAAAGTACAAATTTCGAAAAATCCAATTTTACTTCGTTTCTATACGGTCAGAGGAATTTACATACCAAATTTCACGATTCTAGCTGTAATACTTTAGTTGGTACCATTTTTATCCCTTTTTGTCCCGCTTGCCCCTTAAAAGTAAAAATTTCGAAAAAATCCAATTTTACTTCGTTTCTATATGGTCGAAGGAATTTACATACCAAATTTCACGATTCTAGCTGTAATACTTTAGTAGGTACCATTTTTGTCCCGCTCTCCCTTTCTATATGGTCAGAGAAATTTACATACCAAATTTCACGTTTCTAGCTGTAATACTTTAGTTGGTACCATTTTTATCCCGCTCGTCCCTTAAAAGTACAAATTTCGAAAAATCCAATTTTACTTCGTTTCTATATCGTCAGAGGAATTTACATACCAAATTTCACGATTCTAGCTGTAATACTTTAGTTGGTACCATTTTATCCCTTTTTGTCCCGCTCGTCCCTTAAAAGTACAAATTTCGAAAAATCCAATTTTACTTCGTTTCTATATGGTCAAAGGAATTTACATA